>VZTF01006886.1:139060-161128 GCA_013397755.1 Cnemophilus loriae | reverse complement strand
TCGGGGTGCCGCTGCTGCCGGCGGCGCCGCGCCGCTCGGCTTTCCCGGGGGAGCAGCCGCCGCCGAGTCCCTCCCGTGTGGGTGTCAGTCCCCTGACAACCGGTGATGGGCAGGCCCTGCGGGGAGGCATCCGCACACCCCCGGCACAGGTATCTCCGCGGGTTTCTGCAGGAAGCCTCAGAAATATCCTTTCTTTCTCTGTCTTTCACTTTTTGTTGGGAAAGGTGTCTTTTATCGAATCCTTTCTACAAAACCCGACACATCTGTCACATTCCTATCGAGCTGCATTATTTTTTTTCTAAATATATTTCGGGTTCTACTCCAAAAGTGGATGCATTTCCAGGGCAACAGACAATCTTTGGTTAGAGTTTCTTTACAGCATTTTCAATTAAGTCTTTTCTCCGTTTTATGGTACCTCCAGTTCAACAGAAAAACTTGTCTTTCAGTAAGTTGTATTAGGCTTTACAAGACTTAATGCTGTTGAAAGGAGAACAAAATCCAGTCACTGCACAGAGTTTCCATGCAACTGTAACTACTTCCTGGTAAGTTTTCAGTGTGGGCTCCAATTTTTGGCAGCATCTGCTTGAACGAAAGACTAAACAAAAATATGTGCAGCATGGTTGAACTGGGTAATAAAATAATTTAATTTTAATTTTGTGTTCACCAAATTGTCATTCATGAAGTGAAAGCTGTGCTCACACAGAAAAAGGGACTATCTCTTTTTAAAGATTTTTAAGCCCTAAAACAGGTGCCAAGAATAATGAAGAGGTGAGTTCAGATACAGAGAGATAGACAGCCCATCAGAACCCCTTAATCAGTGCTCCATTCGAAACTGGGTGGTCCAGTTCTGTATTCCACTTGTCACTCAGTTGAGAAAAAATATTTTTTCCCCATTATTCGTACCCAGTTCTCAACTATGCAAAATAAGTCACCTTCATTTTTACTTTTTAGATTAGTCAGTAGGCTTTGAGAATGTACAAAAAACTGTAACTCATAAAAGCCTGCAAGGATGTTGTAATTGAAATACTTGATTTTTCTCTTATTTATTTGGTATATATATATATATATATATATATATATATATATAGTTTATTTATATATATATACATAGATTTTCCTGTATTTTTGAAGATGCCAGTGGAAATTTATTAACCATCTTGGTTGTCCTAGCCATGCCTCTTAACACCACACTCTCTCAGTCTATCTGTCTGCAAATCAGCACTTACTTCCTTCTAGTGATTTACAGGGAGCCACATGGTAGTGGCATTGGTTCAGCTCCAAGGGACTGTGAGATGCTGGAAGCAAGACCTGCAGGAATGGGTGTGTATCATGTTGTGCACATCCACACTCCAGTGCTTCAAGGTGTAAGGACAATTGGCCAGAGGTTTGGATCAGCAGTAGCCTGCTTTTTTTGGTGCACAGAACACAATTTTTTGTTACTGTAAAAAACCTGTAATTTACAAAAAAATGTTATACAGAAAGATCAAAACTGTACTTTGATCTTTCTGTACAAACATAAACAAACCAGTGGCTGCACAATTTCTGTTATTGCACATCTTATTTTCAGAAGTACATGACAGAACCGTTATACTCTGGGAGGATATGTGGTATACCAGCTCTCGTAATAGGCATAGTTCTGTCAGCATTTCCATTATAAACAGTTTTTCTGCAGTCTGTAATTTGATCATAGCAAGACATTCTGTGCAACCATTTGGCACACAAGGTATTATATTAGTCTCTTTAGAAATACATTCATAGAATCACAGCTAAATCTAGCTGAAAATAATTCATTCAGATCTACACAGCAGGTGTGCAAAACTAGTCTTCCTTAGATGCTCTTTCATTCTTTTGTCTCATAAAACCATGCTCTTTTTGGCAGCACTGTGTCCTGGTATTTGCTGGTCAGCATATGTACATGTGGTAATTTACTGGGACAATAGAGGAAGTTAAGAATGGGAGAGACAGCTTAGCTTTGAATTTTTCCACTTTTTGTGTCTCTTCAAAGTTGCTTTATTATTTTAAAGTGTTATTTGTGGTGTAGAATTACATTCAGCAGGTCTTTTACAGGGATTATCTGACTTGCAGTGCAAGTTCTTTCATCTTATAAATCTCTCAATAGCGTAGTCTTGTGCCAAACTGTCAAGGTGATGTAAATATAACTAAAACAGTGCCCAGAAATTTCCACTCCATACTTGAAAGTATTTTGCCCAGTTGCTAAGGAAGCCAGTATCTTCTGATGGGCCAGGCACACAGAAAGGAAGTGTGAGAATAAGTTTTGCTTTTGTTTACAGCTATGTAGTCCCACTTAAATGAGTATGTTTCTAAGGTTCGGCTGCTGTTTTAAATGTTTCTGGCTTCTCTTTTGTGTTCTGGTAATTCCAGCATACGAGATTTCTTTTTGTTTAATTTTAGAATTTTCATAATTGAAAATGTTTTTCTTTAGCTAAAAAAATACCTGTAACTGGCATTTTAGGGCCCATTTTAATCAAGTGCAAATCAAAAGAAAATACTAAATGCTACACGAGATAGCTGTTTCAATCCTAAGTGCTTTACTCAAGACTGGCAAATCAGGCCACAGTGAAGTGGCTGTTTCTAGGAACAGCTGCACAAGACAGAGTTCAGGCATCTGTCCAGTAGACCTGTGCTCCCATAAAACCTCTGCTTCAGTGAAACGCTCTGTAAGCCTTATGCTCTCTCACATGACTCTGAATTCAGGAATAGGACCTTCAAGTATATCAAGGTGCTTTTTGTAACTGTCAGCTTTTTCAGTCGCTGGCTAGCTCAGTGCTTGCCTTTTAGATTTATAATGATTTTAGCAGACAAACACCATGCAAGGAAAAATGTAAAATACAGAAAATGCTGTGGATATAGATTTCTAGTGAGCCTAGTTATGGCTGAGAAGCACACCCAGCTGAGGTGATGGCCCAGGCTGGGTAAGTACAGCATCAGGCTTGAGGCAGCACATTCACTAATGAGCCAGTTCTATTTTCAGTGTAACATGGGAAATTCCATGCAACATGTTGTGCTTCATGTGCTTGTGGGATACCAGCTACACAAGAAACATAGTAATGTTGTTGCTCAGGAAAAGATCATCATACTGTAATCCTGGTTCTGAAATGAGCAACAGATGAATTTGTATGTTACCAGTGATAAGATCTGAAAGCTTTATGTGAATTGCTTCTATGCATAAACAAAGGGGACAACGGTCAGTTTTTTCAGAGGTGTAGGCGTGCCCCCAGAAATGTTCTTGCATTCATGATACCTCTGAACAGATAATTTATCTTTAAATTCAGAATCAAACTCTTGGACTCAACTAATGGATAGAAAATTTAGAAATCACATCTATATTCATCATTACTATGGTAATTAGAGAAAGTTGAGAAGTTTGAATACCATAGTGGTTCTACTAACACCTGCAGGTGTACAGAGCATGCGTTCATGCTCGGTTATTTTGGGCTATAAAGCTTTGCAGCTGCATAGTGGCTGATTTCCACAGGAATTCACTTCTTTGTCAGCAGCATATGTGTGGCAAGGGAGATACCAGTTAATTCTAATACATACTGTCAAACTGTGTAGGGTAAGATTCATCAAGTAATCTTAAGATTTTCTTTAACCAAATTGCACAATTATTTTAGAGGACAGACATGCTTTGTAAATGCAAAATGGTCTTTGAAACAAAGGAAGATGCTGTATGTAACAGGCAGTAATCCTGAGCAGAGTAATTGATAAAATCATGCAGACCCACTTACAACAACAGTAGGAAACACAGCCTTGGGTCGGTTGTAGCCATTCTGAAGTGTTAGGTTCGGGCAATTTTTGCCTTCCTCTTAGCCTGTCCAGCACAGATCTGGCCATCTGATTGTAAGAACATCCTGCTCACAGCATTATTACAGATAAATTTAGTTAGACACCATAACTATGACATGTCTTTTCTGTGACTCTGGGGAATATTTACATTTTTGCTTAGAATATCTGTACAGCACTTTGGGTGAACTGTGGGTGTGTTTTGTTTTCCATTGCCCTTCACTCTAACAGAGACCAGTTTAATAGTGCTAAAAATAGTGTCCATTTTGGCTATCAGCTTAAATCTGCCCTAATGGAGTTTGGTATGCTGTATCTGCTTGCCTGGATTTAAGCACTAGATAAGAAACCTGTCTATTACAACAGCAACTTAAAAGGAAGAAAGATTGTTTGTATTAGCAATGTGCTCCAAAAAGCAAGTGATCATTGTTTAACGTGCCCATGCATTGCCTAATGAGTTTTGTGGCACTGAAACACTAAAGCTAGAACTGATAGTTGATAAATCTGTATGCATCTGGCTCTCACAGGATAACTGACAGCTTCAAATGCATATTTTTGTGTGCGTGTTGCTTTCCTTCAAAAATTCTGGAAGTGTGTATTACTTTCATATCTCATATCACCAAGGATGTATTTTAATAGCACACATTTCAGGGGTTTTAGTAATGTCTTCTCCTTCTGCAGTATTTTGAAGGAAAAGAGATCGATTTCACTCAGAAGAGTGATGTAATAGGTTACATTACATACAAATATGGGCTTATTTTCTTATTCTTAAAGCATGTGCCTGTTTTTGCCACATTATTCCAAGATGCTGTTCCTATGATACACTCCAAACAGGCATCCATCAGGTAACAATTTATGCAAAGCTAGTGAGCAAGCAGCATCACTAACAACAGTTTCAGGAACATATTTATCACATAGCTACACTTAAAAATATATGGAAAATAATTTCAAGAGACAGGATAGCTATTGCAGGCCATCAGATAAGTCAGGCGTGAGAGCAGCAGCATAAGGAATCTCAAATCTAAACATTGCCTGCATACCATTTGAATAGCTTGTATTTACAGCTGTGCTATATGACTTAAAACTGACCTCTTGTGATCTGAGCTCTCTGATCTTGAATGTCACATCATGTGGTTCTAATATGTAGAGTAATAAAGCAGGTGATAATTGGAGATCCTAGATTTCGTGGCACAGCAAACACAATTTGCATCTGATGTGCACACTGTCATACTCCGTTACAAACGTACTGGCAAATAAATTAGCACATTTGAAGTCTTAGTTTTCTTTCCATCTATCTACAGTACTTTCCTGTACATTGGGAAGTACACAGTTTGAAAATGTAAAAAAAGTTGTAACATTGTTGGCTTTGTACAATTCTTGAGATGAGACAAGTGGTCTCACATGTTTGTTGTGAGATCACTGCGTACTTGGGAGTCAAGGAGACTTGCACCAGCTTGTACCTAGCTGCAGCAGAACCAGGCTGGCATACCACAGTGCTGGTTTGCTGGCAAGTTCTCAGCTGATAAATTCACCTTGCCTTGGGAACTTATTGGTTTGGGACTTCCAAACCTGTGGACAGGGCATCTCTGCACTGAGTGCTGTCTGATGGAGGGTAGAAGCTCTTAGATTGGCACATGGTCTGTTTTGCTTTGACCTGATAATTAAAATGTTGGTGTTCCTGCCCAAAGTAATTGAATTTGGAGTGACAGCTGTCCTTCCTGAGGAGGAGGAAGAGAAAGGCTGACTCACACACTTCTTTTACACTTAGGATCTAATGTTCATCTTATTTTCCTTTATTTCTGGTGCCATTTCTCCTGTACACTTGACTTTGACTAGTCAGACACCACTCTTGTGTTAGCTACTCATTTCTTCGTGCTATTTCCCTGTTCAGCCTGTCACTGGCAGCTTAATAGTAGTACCATGTGTGAGTAGCATTCCATCTTGCTCCAGCCTATCCCTTGTCTTGCTGATTCCAGTATGAAATCTTACATTTTGCTTGCCCAGCTATAACTTCCATCCTAGGCTTCTGAGTCATAGCATTTTTATTGAACTGTACATGTTACAGTTATTAGCGTATTTTTTCCCCATCTTCAGAGGCAGGTCTTGTGCAAAAAAAAAGATGACCAAGAGCATTTTATGTCCATCAAGGGCTTCAGCAACAGTTGTCTCTGCATGATGACACTTGTGATAAGTCTGGCCTTTCCATTTGCAGCAGGAGAACAAACAAAGCCTAAATTGTTATCAGTGAGTCACTGCATGAGAGATGAGTTTCAAAGCATTCCACTTCTCCACAGAATAGTAACGTTCTCATAAGCGTATTTTCACATACAGCTGTTACTGATTCAGTGCTTACAGAGTCAACAACTGCTGTAGTGCGTTTTACACTGAGCCATGGAATTTGGCCACAGGAGAAGGAGGATGACTCCTAGAAAATTCATGTTTGCTGAATATACCTTGCACTTCTTACACTAGGCTGGACTTCGTTTTGCATGAAAAAAAACCCTGAAAGTAGACAATTTGCCACTTGAATTTAGGAAAAAAAAAAAGAAAAAATTGCAGGAGGGCAAAAGAATATTTCAGTGTTGTGATGGAGGTGAAATCACCTCGGTCAAAAAAATCACTTGCGTGTAACCCCCAGCCTTGCAGATGTTGTTGAAGTTTGCTAAAATTCAAGTACAGAAGTGCAAATCGCTTGCTGAAAACTGCCAGAAATATTTTCAGCTTTCTGAAAAAGAATGAAAGATGCAAATGAACTGAAGTTAAACTTCTTTCAGGAATTTCAAGATGCAGGTATGGCATGAGTTTTTTTAATCAGTAAAAGTTCTGTAAGGCAGTACTTTGTGGTTGTTGCACCTATTACACTACATGCATAATCATCTTGAAAAATGAAGAGGAAAGCCAATCATTTGCCAGTTCATTTCTTGGAGGGAAGGGAAGAAATTTTCACTATAAATTTTGGTCAAGGTCCATTGTGAATCAAGGTCTGTAGCGAGGAAAACTAAGCTTGCATTTGTGCTGAAAGGATGATCACAGACACTCCAGAAACATTTCTAGTAGTAAAGAAGACTTGTTCACCTTGCACATGGTACAGACTGTTCACGATTTTAATAGAATCAGCCTGAAAATGTCCTAATATTCTTATTATATAGGATGCTATCAAGTAGAAATATTTGGAAGCTTATTGAAAAAGTAAGTCCAAATCAGTTACAACTAGTTGGTTTTGTTTGCTTTTTTTGGATTTCTGCCATTACATTACCTTCTGAGACGTTTCATCCCCAGCCACTGTGTGCAAGAGCAGTACGAGCAAAGCTATAATTACTTGACTGATTAAATTTACCAAATAGGGTCAAATCTTCTATGGTTGCATCTCAAGAAGATATACTTAAAAAAACCAGAGAGATTTTCCTTTAATGTTTATGTTTTTACTGTTCTAATAATACTTTTAAGCAGTTATGCTACAGAAGGCCAGATAAAAAGCCACAGTCACCCACGTAATTTTATATAATGCTTTGATGGCTTAGAATGCTTTATATCATTTGAAGAATTTTATTGCTCCCATTGGAAAGAGTAAGCATCTTTTGCCCCATCCTCTCCTTTGTCTCTAGACAGCCAGAGGTTAACTTGTGATTATTGTAGTCCTTCTTCACAAGATAATCAAGCCAAAGATTCCTACAATTTTACATAACAATATAGTGCTCTTTGATTAACAGAGTGTCTTCTATACTATATGGCTCTTCCTCCAACACATTTTCTTTTGCCAAATGTGGATCAAGATCAGTATTTGAGACTACTCTACGAGTGTGAGTAATTGTGTTGGTGTACTTTGAATGCTGTTTTAAATAGATATATTCTCTGATAAAGTATGAGCTACATGTTACTAGCACTTTGCTCTGTTCTGAAAACCTTGTGAGTCTAGTATGAGAATTACCATGAATCATGGTAATTGGATCTCCATTTGAAATATTAGCCAGAGTCTTTTAGGAAACAGAATCTTCACAGTTTTCAGTTAACAAATGGTTAAAATGTTTAAAGAGGCACTGTTGTGACTTGAATAGTTTCTTCAAATTTCCTGGCCCACAAGCTGTATTGTATTTGATATTAAAAATGCATAAAGAGCTACAGAAATGGAAGGGCAGTTTACAGCTGTTGTATACAAAACCATAGTGAAATACAAAGCTATTGAAGGAAGTAATTCTTCATCTTTCAGACTGCCTAGTTTTTTGGATGTTGCATCACTACCAGTTGATCAATACTGTAAGATTCTTGCGTTGTCTCTCCCTCATGGTTCAAGAAGGTTGGAGCAGGCTTCTGCATGACAGTGATGTCTAGGGAAATGCTGATGCATTTGTGGCAAAACGTTATGCCTGGAGGGCAAGGAAGCCAGACAATCATACCTGATCTGTGAATAAGCAGAAGATTTCCCTGTTTTCTAATAATAACATTAAAGATCATGTTCTAATGCATTAAAGAAAATTTAAATTTACTCTGTAAGCACTTCTCTTCAATATAATTCTAAGTGTTCCACAGAGCACTTTCCACTTGCAGTAGAAATCCTCAGCTGATGTATAGATGAGGAATGTTAATTGTCCAATGAATTCCTAATTAATTTGTATATCTGGCAGGGAAAATGTGCCTCCTTTCACAGGACTCTTTTACATTTGCTAGACAGTGTTTATTCCAGCCTGGAACATAGTTTCTTGCTTTTCACAAATTACCACGAACACAACTTGAGAAGGCCCTTGAAGAAGGCCTGGAGTCAGCAGGTGGGATGAGTGCTCTCTCTGGGTTAGAGAACAGTGGAATGCAGCAAACACCATTTTAATGTCTGTCTTTTCATTCCAAAGTTAGATGATGAGGTTGGTGCCTGGCTATAAGAATCCAACCAGCCTCATAGACTTATAGGTACCTGTAAGGCAAAGTCACTTCTGAGTTAAAATCTTCATGGATACTGCAAGACTTGTGAGCACTGGATGGTCTTGTGGGAGAACATTCTGTGTTTTTTATATTGTGGCCTAGTTAGAAACAGCTTGGCGGAAAAGGCCCTGAGGGCCCTGGTGGATACCACCTCGGACACGAGCCAGCAATGTGTCCTTGTGACAAGGGCAGCTAATGGTGTCCTGGGAAGCATTAGCACTGTTGCCAGCAGCTCAGGAGTGACCCTTCCCCTCTGCTCAGCACTGCTGGAGCCCTGTCTGGAGTTCTATCCAGTTCTGGTCTTGATCAGTTCTGGCCTTCCCAGTACAAGAGAGACATGGACATACTGGAGAGAGCCCAGTGAAGCATCATGAAGATGATGAAGAGAGTGGAGCATCTCTTGTATGAGAAAAGTCTGCAAGAGCTGGGACTGTTCAGTCTGAGGAAAAGAAGGCTTGAGGGGCAAGTTTTTATTATAAATAAACAGGAGTACCTGAAGGGAGGATGCAAAGGGGACAGAGCCAGGCTCTTTCCAGTGGTACCCAGTGACAGGGCTGGAGGCAATGGGCAGACACTGTAACGCAGAATGTTCCCTCTGAACATTAGGAAGCACTTTTTCACTATGAGGGTGGCTGGAAGGCTGTGGAGTCTCTATCCCTGCAGATATTAAAAAGCTGTGTGGACATGGTCCTCGGCAGCTGGCTGTAGGTGCCCTTGCTTGAGCAGGAGGGTCAGAACAGATGATTTCTGGAGGTCTCTTCCAACCTCAACTATTCTGTGATTCTGTGGTATCTTCACATTTTTGACTGAAAGTTAAAAAAGCTGTACTGCAGTGGTCTTTTAGAGGTATCTTCACACAGAGTAGAAGAACATAAGAATTTCTGGTTCCTTTTAAAGTTTAGAATGAAACAGAATAGTCACATATTATGTGTAGATGCCTGATCCATTTATATGTATGTATATATGACATCTCTGCACCCTCATGCAAGAGAAGAAATGAGTTTGCTGTAGATTCCGTTAGATGAATGATCTCTTAGCTGTAAGCAGGATATGGACAACTTGCTACTTACTGGTATCTTTGGGGCTTGATCATCATGTAGCTAATGTTTCTAATGCTCATGGCTGCAGAATTTCATGGGAAGCAGATGGGTTAAAGTGTAGAGCACTCTGATGCATTTTGTGACAGGATCTGTTCTTTATAATTTCCTACTTCTTTAGTAATTTCTGTTTGAAAGCTTGTGTTTGGTGTGTTCTGTTTTTATGGTTGTTATCCTGAGGAAGTTTTAGCAAAATAGTTGTGCTCCGTCTAATTGCTCTTGGCAGATCATTCTGCACATGAACCTCCTTGACTGAGACCACAGTCCTGCAGCTGTTTGGCCAAAGTGAATCGAGTTCACTTTAGGCCATATGAGAGAGTTGATGGTAATTGGCATCACTGTACTGGAGCCAGCAGGGAGGCAGATGAATGAATGGATTTTGACTCTGAGTTGCTCTCAACTCATCAGACTAGGTTCAGGCAAGTGATGAAACAGATGTAGATGTCTGTGCTGACTCCCTTTCCTCTGCTTGGGAAATAGAGTCCTTAATTCTGCCAAGCCATATATCCTCAAGCTGACCTGCAGTTCATTATCAGTATTTATTGCTGTTGTCTGCTCCTAGCAAATCTCTTCTTCTCTCCTTCCCCTAAGTGCCAGATGCCTGGTGTACAGTGAAGTGTATTCCCTGTCTTAGACATGTAAACACTCACGGTAAACAATCACAATCATTTACAAGCTCCTGGTAGGAGCTGGAACCAGCAGACCGGGTACCTGGTGACACATTTCTTCATGCTTCACAGTCTTCCTGATGTATTTGTTATCCTAGGAGAATCATATTTGTGTACCCAAGTGTCAGGTGATAGTCAATTTTGTCCTGTATGATTACAGTAGAACAACAGTGAGAATCCATAGCAGAACTGGAGTAATGCCATTGTTCTTATATTTTGCCTCTACCCTATAGTAAATAATTTTCTGTTTTAGAGCCTGACAGTTTGGTGTCATCCTTAACTGTTCAGTTCAGAAAATTTACTTAATATAGACTCGACTGCAAGAAAATGAGGAACTTTTAGTACTGCTCTGGCTTTACGCTACAGCTTAGTTTACTCCCACAGCTGCGAACAAATTTGGATATGGTTTTCCATTGTGTAAACTACTTTTTGATTGTGTAAATTCCTGAGTTCTTAAGGAAAGTAGAGTCTGCCTTGAGTGCTAGAGTGCACAGACGTACCCAAAAGCAAGCTGCAAACGCAGCTATCCTGGTACCTGGGTTTTACAAGTGTAACAAATATATTAGCAATGATCCTTTTTAAGAAAACTGGATGTACTAGATCTTTTCTTCCTTTAGAGGTAGGCCTTAGAGACATGATAATATTTTGGGCACAAGCAATGATAAAATCTGACACTACACAGGATAAAGTCTGTTTTCTAGTCTGTGTCAATATACTGGTTTGCTTAACGTCTGCATCTGCAGCTTAATATTGAGCTTCACAGTACTTACTGTCAGTATTAACATCTTCACAGACAGCTTCAAAAACATACATGTAGCTATGGGAATGCTTCATTTTAAGATGTTGTTTATAGCATTTTAAGTAGGGTGACCTTTGACATTTTAAATATGCATCCATATAGCTAGGCAGTGCTAATCTAAGCTGTGCTTTTTAGAAGCTTAGTTGAAGTTCACTAACAAGCAGGAGGAATTCAAATGGATGCATCTTTTCTAGTTCCTATACAGTCATTGCTTTGCATTTTAATTCTTACAAGACCCTTCACAGAGGGATTTCTTTCCTGACCAAGGATATTCTTGTGTGCCTGAGTGGAAACATGAGAGGCTTTATACCAATACCAGATTGTTCTCTAAATATAGCCACTTCTAGTGGTTATTTTAAACTGAGTGTCAAACTGGAGAGTTATTAGGGCAGTAACTGTAGTTTGTTTGAAAAAGAAGAGAGAACTTTGCACAGTGAAGTTGTCTTATATGGAAATAAGACGAGTGGTATGTGTAGTTTGGACTACCACATGTAGGTAACAACCAGACAGCTGTAATCAGTGTTTGTTTTTATATAAATTTGTAGTAGACTTCACAGCTGATGGGTGTTGAAGCCAAAAATAAGGTTATATGATCAATCATCCCTTACTAACATAGGAATGAGAATCTTTTCCTGTACTGGGTCAGCTAGATATTTTTCTGTTAGTTAAAAAATTTTCTTTTCATGGTTGCTTAGATATTGCGCTGTTTTTTTTTTTGTTTTTTTTTTTGAGAGAGACCATTTTGTGTTTTCTGTTCGTTATGCAGAAGGGAGTTTCATTGCTATGCCTATAGTTGACCTGCAGGTTGGTCCACGACGAGAGAGAGAAGGTTGAAGCCCAGACCAGTAAGAAGTCTCGACAGAAGTCCAGAGGCTGAAAAATTTAAGCAATTCTACGAAAAGATAAAAAAACCTATTTTATCTTTGAAACTTACTGGAAAATGGAATTGTTGCCTGCTGGACATCTGCACTAGCTGAATCATCCTCGTAAGATCTTTTCTAATTCAGTGGTTGTACCATCTGATTTGGTATAGTGTGTGTACAAGCTGTTTTGTACTGCAGTGTACCCCCTGGCAGGGAAGGGTGGCGGACGGAAGGGGCCTCACAGGAACATGCTGCTCTAGCCTGATAGAAGAAGAAGGCAGCCTGTAAGGTCTTTTGGGAGAGACGTTTTCAGGCTGTACCTGGCCAGGGGGTCTCTGCATTTTACGCGCATGTCACTGAGGAGGTTGCATGATGTGCCCAGGGAATCTGCTGCAGGGTTTCCATTGGTGCTCCTGCAGTCACTGTTGTCCCCTGAACGTGACAGGAAACAGCCCTGCAAAGGTATGGGTGAGAGTTTAGGAGTGGTAGATTGTCCGAAGCCATGAATGCATTAGATTGACCACAGCAAATCTGTTGAAAAGGGTGCTGAAGGAATCCAGGTCAAAGAGGAATTGATACGCAGCATGAAATTTTAAAGTTTAACCAGGAGTCATGGCTCTGCTTTCCAATCACTTTGTCTCTTCCATCTTTTTATAGCAGTATATTGCCAAGCAATAAAATAATTTTCTCCCAGAAAGTGGAGAGAATTATAAAAATCATGAAATATCGAGCCATTTATCAGGCCTCTATCGACCCCTTCTGCTGCCCATCATCTCTAGCTCATACCAATAGTCCTGTGTCAGCAACATGTCTGCAAGCATCCACAACCAAAGAGCCATAACCTGTGAGAGAGAAAGGACCAGTACTGTAAGAACTTCAGTAAGCATCAGAAATGACCATGAGATGGGTTGTTCAGTTCCAAACTTTTATTCCTCATTAAATTATTCCCTGGTCAGATTAAAATCAAACTGATGATGTAGGTAATACTCCAAATAATTGATTTTGCTCCTTTTTCCAGTTATGACATATTTATAATTTTCAACTAACATTAATTAAATTAATTGCTTTTAAAACACCAACTGTAGTGAACTACTCTATACTTATGGCTTTATTCTCCTATCTCACCAGCTTATTGCACAATTGCATTAATATTTAATAATAATAATGTGGAGATAAGCACAACACAGTATAGTGCAGTCACAGAATTGAGGCCAAGAAGTGGGTATGGACTGTAGGGGGAAATCAAGACCACCGAAAACTGCCGAAGCCCTCTGAGGCATTTTCATAAGTACTGTGTGTGGTAACTGATTTGCATAGGCGGCAAGAAACTTATCTCCAGGGCAGGGAAAACTTACCTGTAGAAAGGGAACTCCACAAAGCCCGGGTGCTTGGGCACCTCCAGGACCTTGGACACCCCAGCAGTATCAATGCTAGAGCCAGGACTGGTGACATCTTTTTTTGTCTTGCTTTCTCTGTCTCTCTCCCTCTTTAATTAACATCTCTCTCCCTCTTCCCTTTTACCCTACCCCTTTATCCAAAACACACTGCTGTGTGCTTACATAGGAGGTCAGGGACAAATGCACCAATTTCCTTGCCAAGGATGTAATTCACTAACAAAACTTCGTAAGCTTTTGCAGACCCTCTGACTTTTGACGTTCCTTTTGACCAGGAGCATCTACGAATCTTAAGTGCTCCCTTTCCCTGAAGGCTGGGATGCCACACTAACTGAAGGAGTTACAAAGAAGTAACTACAGGTGTATTCTCTGATCAGAGATTGAGTTATACAGCTAGATCCATTTTCAGTAAAGCTCTGTGGGTTTAATTTTGTCCTGATGGGGCTTCATGTGGCATGTAGGTGTAGAGCAGGAAAGCAGGTTTATAGTTTGTTGTATGCCTCCCCTGCTGAAGTTGGTCTATCCTGAAGCAGCTTGGTTCACAGGTTTGAGAACAGCTGGGAAGCAGAGACATTTTTCTCCACAGAGGATGATTGCAAGAACAACCATGGGCATTTCTTGAGGCCAGTTTCCTGACTGCTAATACTCCTATATTTTGCCTCAAGAGTTGGAAGTATAACAAAGAAGCAATTCCTTTATTTGAAGAAGATACAATTTATAGAAGACTTTGATTTCTTTTTTAAAGCAGATTTTTAAAAAACTAGCGTGGAAAAAAGGAACCCAAATTAAAAAAAAAAAACCAAAACAACACCTTCTGTGAAAAATAAAATAAAATAGAGCAGTTTTAAAGACACAGAGATAACCACGTATATAAGTATCTGTCCTTTGTTACTTTCTTTGTAATGCATGTTGCATCCCTTGCTTACTAAAGAATTGTGTGCTTTTTGCTTCTTAAAATTTTTCAGAAAATTTAGTTACCTATTTGCATGATGTATTTTATTGACCCCTCCATTATAATTTCTTTTTTAAATGGAAAAAGTAAAATATACATAGCAAAGTTCTTTGCAGCACTCTTGCATCATTACATTTTTCTAAATTCAGAATGTGAAGGTTTTTTGCCTTAGATGATTGTTGTATAGTAGGCAGGCTTGTATCAGCTTATTGGTAGCCTTAGAGACCAGGCTTTTGGAGACTGGTATGTGAGCCCTTGTGCTTTCTTTCCTTCCTCAGAGCGCTGCAGCTATAGGAATACTGACTCAGTTCTTCGGGTTATTTCAGTATCATCCATTGAAAAGTTGTCTTTCTCTTTTTTCTAAGTTCCCAATGGTTACAAATATTCCCCTTGTTTTCTGAGATAAAACTTGGCAAGCATCTCTACTCTTGTGGCCTAATTAACGCTAAGCTTATGAGGTGTGGAGGAGCAACAGCTGTGAGAGTTTCCCCCTCTGTGTGCTCTGGAAGTGGATCTTTCTCCTGCTTCACATTAGAGGCAGAGGCCGGGGACCATGTCAGAAGGTTGCACTGGTGCCACGTTTCATGGCAGATGTCTCTTTTGTGTGTGTGTGTGTTGTGAAGCAGCTGTCGATGCTATTTGAGCCTGTAGCTTGGAGCAGAGGCTGGAAAAGACATTCCTACACCTTCACTCTTAAGAGTTGAGCAGCCCGTGTATGAAATTTGAACTCAAAATAACGGTTGTGCAGCTCGTCTAATCACTCATTAACATTTAATAAGGAATTAATTGTCTTTGTAATCCCAGACATGTCCACTGATACTTCTTGGATGAGCACAACTGCAGATTTCTTCAGTAAACAATGATCTTTCTCTGCAAGCAGCAGAAGTTTCTGACTCCGCAGGGTAACAGGCAAAACTGGTGGGATCAGCTGCAGGGGCAGACTTGAAGGTCTGTTTCTTGAGTTGTTTCACTAGAAACAAAGCAGTGAGTCACTGCCAGTGACCAGCCAGGCATGCCAGCACTCCTGTCGGCACTGTGAGCAGCTGATGAGAGCACTCACATGTGCCCAGTGCGAGCTCCTGGCTCCCATTTCCCCTCAAGGGACGTGTGTTTGCAGAAAACACTTTTCCAGCAGAGAATTCTCTCTTCCTGGGGAAGCTGCAAACACAGAGAAAATCTGTTGGGATCAGCACTGAATATGTTTGTTGATGCTGCATGAACTTTGGTAACGCCTTCAAGCATTCCAGCATTTGCCTTGTCTCAACTTCTGAGTTATACTTCATGGCAAATATGATACTAAAAGGCATTCTCAGAAAACATGGACTAAAGACTGTTTTTAGGAAGACCACATGAAGTTTGGCAGATAGAGCAAAGTTATTTCTGCAGGGTTTATTTTCTGCATAGTTTGTTTTTATGCAGAATAAATGCGAGGCACATGCTGCTTAGTTATGCTTGTGTGTCCATACAGTCGATACCACAACCAGCACAGGCAGGCCTCCACACTGAAAAATGGCAGCAGGAACTGGGAGGCAACAGGAGGGTAGTGTCACAGTGTGCTTATTCTACACTTTATTCATACCTGAGCATGCATCTGTGACCACTCTTGGGTACTAACAGCCAGCTGGGGGAGGCGAGGTCAGATCTGCTGCCACATTTTGGCGTTCTTTAACTGCATTGTGAGCAAAACTCAAATGTGGGGTGCACATTTGCAAGGGAACCACTCCTTTGGGCTAGTGTTAAGTGCCCAGTGAGATTTAGCACAGCAAGTGTAAGTTAATTTAAATAGTGTTTTATGGATTTACCTAAGCTTCATTTCTGTTTGACCACCCTAGGATCATAGAATCACAGAATATGCTGAGTTGGAGGTGTCCCATCAGGATCATGGAATCCAACTTCTAGGCCTGTGCAGGACACCCCAAGAATCACACCGTGTGCCTGAGAGCATTGTCCAAACTCTTCTGTAACTCTGTCAGGCTTGGTGCTGTGACCCCTTCCCTGGGGAGCCTGTTCCAGTGCCCAGTCACTCTCAGGGTGAAGAACCTTTTGCTGATATCCAACCTAAACCTCCCCTGGCTCAGCTTCATGCTGTTTCCGTGCGTCTTCTCACTGGTCTCAAGAGTAGAGTGTCTGCCCTTCCGCTTCCCCTCATGAGAATGTTGAAGAGCACAATAAGCACCTGCTCAGTCTCCTCCTCTCTAGGCTATTTAGGATATAAAGAAAGGAGAATATATAGCCTGATAGCCTTAGTGACCCCTTAAGGGGAATAATAATATAATAATAATAAAAAATACCTACTGAGACGCTATAAACTCTATTACTTTGGAAAGTTTTGGCAAGCTTTTATTTTGACTATGAAACAGGAGTCAGTGAGGACATCTTGAAGAAAACAGTGTCATGAACTGACAGGATCAAGATTGATAGACTTTTTTCAATGACGCATTTATATCTCAGGTTTTACTTCAGTCTTGATAAGTGTGTCTTACAGCTCAAGCGGGGTATGCTGAATTCCTTTGTGAGAAATTGCCTGTGGATAATACTGGATATTCACTGGAATGACGTTGCAGAAGGTGCTGAAATTCGCCACCATCCTCATGAGCTTTTCACTTCAAAAGTAATCTAGAAAAGAAATGGAAATATTTGAGGCTTGTGTTACAAATAGTCTTAGCATCTGTGATGACAAGTGTCCCAGGGCAGCTGGGGAGCATTTGAAGGGGATGCCTGAACGAATTCATTTGTTTACTGTTGCCTAGTGAGGGGAAGCAGAAAAGCCCCGATGATGTGACAGACTTGTGAAGACTGGACTGGGACAGACAGATGGCAGAGCCCTGTGCCTGGTGACATCCAGTGGCCTGAGGTGAATTCAGATGTGTTAGGTGGTTCACTGAGTTGGACAAAGAAGAATAGCTATTTTAATTAAAATAAAACCCAGGTAGTTAAAATATATCAAAACTCAGTTGCTTACAATTAGCAGTTAGATACGCTGTAGGAAGCCAAATACCACTTCCTAAATCTCCTAAATGACTAAACATTCATACTATTGACTGGCATCTCTCTTTCTGTTCCTTATTTCGGAGTAGGCGCAAGCAGTTTTCTTTTGCTTTTAATACTAAGTGATCCTCACTAATTTTGGATAGTTCAGTTATCCTGCTTGGAGCAGAAGCTCCAAAACTGATTCTCCTTCCAGTAGTACTAGGGACCGCAGCTACTCAGGGACAGGTGAGAGACTCCTACGGTCCTCCCCACAGAGGCCCAGAGCATCCTGTAAAAAACTTGGTGAATTTTATGGATATTGAGACCATCAGTAAATTCACCGCTGTGTGCGCGAGATGTTCTAGAGATTACAGTTATATATCTTGGGACTATTTTGATAAACCCATCTCCAGTTTTGCAGATTTAGGTTCAGTCTGTCTGTACACCTCATACGCACACTGAGTTGCTACCAGCCCCTGCTAAGCAGGAATGATGTACAGGACTGCAAGCCTAGAAGCATTCCTAATAAACTGAAGCCAATCTTTGAAATGGTTAATTGATGGATGCAATTGTGCAGAACTCCAGGAAATGTTAGTGATGGGCCTAGTGGTTGTGATGTTCAACATCCGTAGATGTGCTCCTTGAAGGAAGGTTTTGTGATTGTGCATGTTGAATCTGCACCCTTGCATGTGCCTGGTCCATGATGAAGCTTGCTGGGGCAGAAGATGAGTCACTGCAGCTGCTTTCTTGCTTAGGGTGGGTTACTCAAGAGTGGCCCTTGAGTGAGCAGAGCAGGAGCCAAGGGGCTGCTCAACAGCAGCCAGCTGATAATGATAAACTCATTACAAGACGGTGATCTCCAGAAGTTTTTGGAAACTGATGGTGTAGCTAGGCCAGTTTCCTCAGGTGACCTTTGACCAGGTTACTGCCAGCTCTCATCAGTATCTGATTAGCTCACACGTAGGCTCTTTTTATAGCCAGCTGTTTCAGCTCGTGTACATAAATGTGTACCTCACCTGTCTGCAGTTCTGATTGCATTTTATGATATGAGATCATTGATCAGCCCACCATGAGCCTGCCAGTTATCCCAATGATTCTGGTATAAAAACCACTAAGCTTATGTAAAGCAGGAAACTGAACTCATGGGAGTTCAACTTCTGACGCCAGTGAAACCAAATATATATTTCAAGTATTTTTTTTTCCATCTGTGTAGGACCTGGGGCCCAGCTAAGTATCAGAATAAATGTAATTTCTACAACCCAAGCACATTTGTAGTTTCTCTTGGAGAGATAAGGCTTGTGGGCAAAGGTTACATTTTAGTTCATCAGATGTAGATGGGAGAGACAGACAAGTGTTCAGGGAGATGAGCTGTTTTTCAGGGTAATGCAGTAGACCAAGCAATTTGGCAGATGCCGAGGGAGCAGATCCAGGCAGTAGAAAAGTTTAGCTTTTATGATCTTGCATATAGTGCATCCACATGGTTTACAGATGCACTCCAGAAGGCCACCAGTTGAGGTTTTTTTTATTTCCCCAAGGGAAAACCTGGTCCAGGACCTCCCATGAATGCTGTGACCCTACTCTCTCATGATGAGCAGACTTCTGTTCCCTGCTTATGCCAGCTCCAAATCTTGCTTTGCCCTCTCCCTACCCGAGCCACTGCTTCCTGTGACCAGAGTCTTCCTGCTTCCCTGACTAAGTCCAGGATTGCTTCAGAGCTTGGCTTAGATGGTGAGCACCACAGGCTTTTAGTTGAACCCCTCTGGAGTACACCAAGGACATTACTCAACCAAGAAATCCTTACTTTTGACATACAAAAGCCTGGTCTTCCACATAATGGAAATCCATACATGCAGAAACCAAAACAGAGTTGATTGGGTTGGAGTATCTTTTTCTTCTCCTTCTTAAACTTTTACTCGCCATGGGTGTTCTTGTCACTCTTATCCAAGAAGTGTGGCCCCCTAAATGCTGCCTTTTAAAACACAACAAGAAGTCCCTTGTTTCATGGTCTGGCTTACCAAATTCCTTGTGTTGGCTCCCTGTGGGGTGCTGGCCTGCCGTTTGATGTGGATTGCAGGCTTGATAGAATTTTCTTCAAAGATGTGCCACCAAAAGTGTGTGGGCTACAGTGGGCAGGTTTGCCTTGGCCAGGCTGGGATGTGCTCATATCACAGAGCACATTATGTGCACATAATACAGAGAAGGTCTCGTAATATGTTACCCGCATACTCCATCACATCACACCACACCACCTGTGTAAGCATATAAAAGGAGTCATGAGCAAAGTAAATAGACAACATAATGCAAAGGAATACTGTGGGAGTGAAATTTTGTGTTTTTCTGCTGAAGGAGGGATGCACTCCACCGAGGCAAGCAGCTGTGCTGGAAGAGATGTCACAGTGCATTCCCCTGTGTGCTTGATCCTGGAGGAAACATGATTTAGCAAAAAGATAGAGCTAGTAATGAAATAGATGAGAACTGTGAACAAATAGATGCCTGGTGATTTCTACTGTATCTGCTTTTTATCTTTAATATTCCCAGTGCACTGGGGGCAATAGAAACTCATTTAGGATACCAAAGAGTAAAGAAAAGACTTTTTTCAATTATTTCCCATCCAGAAATTCACAGCAGAGAATCTTGTGTCTACAAATATTACCTGCATTCTGTTGACCAGCTAACAAAAGCCATGAAGATGTCTTTTGGAAAGAGCTGTTTCAAAGAAAATCAGAGGTACCCAACAAAAACTTGTCAGCCTTTGTGTCACCAGATGAAAAGCTGGCAAAATTATGTAATGAATAGCATGCAAATGAGAACTAAATTGTGTGAACAGCAGATTACTGGGACTGATGGGTTGGCTGGAACAACAGAAACAAAATTTGAAAGTGTATAAAAATTGTTGAGGTCATTGTGAAAGGAAAAAAGCCCAACATGCTTGTGCTGGGAACAAACAGGAGATCTGGTGCATGATGTAAGGACTTTGGGACTTGAAGGAGAACAAGGAGAGGCAGCATCCCCAGTGCAGTGGAGAAACTCCTCTAAATCAGAAGCAGAAAACAGCAGCTCAGGCTGGACCTTTGCCAGACCTTCACAGGCAAGCTGACGGATGGAGGCTGGAAGACTTTCCCAGAGTAGCAGTAGCTGCAAGCAGATGCCGCAGTCTCAGAGTGTTTCAGGGATAATTGTATTAGTTTTGACAGGCTTGCTAACAGCTGTATTTCTGAACTTCCTGGGGGAGCAAAGACCAGGGCAGGAGGTGGAGCTACTAGTTAATTCTTAAAGCCATCCTTTGGGAAAGGAGCCTTGGAAGATTTATGCCCCAGGGCTGGCAAACGGGAGTTCTGTGGCCTGGTCTGGTGAATGTGGTAAGAAAAAGGTCAAATAATTAATCTCAGTCCCTGTAGGGAGACTCAGTTCATAAAGGTGAGCTGGAGAGAAAGCTGCAGGAGGAACTCCTGTTGTCAGGTTTGTCCATTTGGCCAGAGGAAGGTAGGTGACTACCTGGGTGAACTGCCTATATGTTCATCACCCCAGGCTGTGCTTTTCTAAAAAAAAATCTTTTGTTTTTAATAAATACTACTCAGCTTTGTGAGAGTTACCTGGAAAACCTGTTGACTCCCTGCAGTAGATGACTGACACAGGGGCAGATCTCGTGGGGTGTTCCGGTTCCCTCCCTGCCTGGAAGGGCAGCCAGCACTGGCCAGGTGGAACCACAGGCTTTTTCTGCAAAGAGGTGACAGCTTTAGGCTTGAAACTGCTGCTGCCCCTGTAGACACACAAGAGAAGGGAAAACCTTGACTATAGCAGTGCATGTCAGTCACTGCAGACAATGAACACAAACCTGCTGCTTCTCCATCCCTCAGCTGTTTTCACAGAGCTATTTTTAAGATACCATGGAGGAGACAAGGAGGCTTCAAAACAGAACATTTTTTTAGTGATGACAACACTGATTAGTCCCAAGGTACGCCATGTAGGTCGTCTGGTGTGACTCTAACAGCTTACCAGAAATAAAATAATCTGTGGCTTGATGGGAATGAAAACACCACTTATACCCTGCAGCATCAAGTACCTTCAATCATGGCACCACCCAGAATGTTTTGGGACTGACTCTCTACATTCATTAATGTGGGCCAGGCTTTTCCACTCAGCCCTGTGTGTGTTGTGAGTACGTCCATCCATCCAGGGGAGAAACTGCTGCTGCAAGTCTCCCAAGGGCCAAGGGGAAGGGATTAAACACCAGCTCTGGCAAAAGCGGATCACTGTTTGTCTTCTTTTTAGAAAATTTAATAAGTGGACAATCTGAAATGAGTTACCTCCCCCTACAGTTTTAATCAATCCCTTTCCACCAATAAGGAGAAACAAATACGAGTAGATGTAAGCGAAGAAAATAACAGTTTACTAACAAATCAAAATAGCAACAGGCAAAAGATAACACTAATATTAGTCACCAGTTACAAAGGTGCTGAAATCTCACTGACTCCTGGGGAACAAGGGGAAACTCAAAGTGGGGCAGTGACCCCCCCAGGACAGTGCCCTCCTCAGGCGACTGCGTGGTCTGGGAGACACAAGGAAGGTGGCAGACAAACCCCGTTCGGTGCGACCTTCTCTCTGGATCA
>VZTF01006886.1:103133-136566 GCA_013397755.1 Cnemophilus loriae | reverse complement strand
TGACTGGATTGCACCTATGGATGGCTACAGGCTGTTCAAGAAAAGTAAGGGTGGAGGGGTTGCCCTCTATATCAGGAGGTGGTGAAGTTCTGTCTCTGAAGAATAGACATGAGCAGGTTGAAAGCCTGTGGGTAAAAATCAGACACCAAGACAACAAAGAGAACCTCATGGCTGGCATGTACTGCAGGCCACTCGGTCAAGGGGAGCCTACTGACAAAGCCTTCTTGCTCCAGCTGCAGGAGGCATTGTGCTTGCAGGCTCTTGTCCAGCTGGGGGCCTTCAGCCACCCTGACATCTGCTGAGCAAGTAATACGGCGAGCTATGGACAGCCCAGGAGCCTCCTGTAGTGCATGGAGGATAACTTCTGAAGCCAGGTTATACACAGCCCTACCAGAGGAGATGTGACACTGGACCTGTGGGTTGCCAACACAAGTTAATTGGGGCCATCAAATTGGAGGCAGCCTGGGCTGCAGTGATCATGGACTGGTGGACTCTGCAGTCCTGAGGGATGTGGGTCAGGCGAAGAATAAAGTCAGAATCATGAGTTTTAGGAAAGCAAAATTCCAGGTCATCAAGGATGTAGTCAATAGGGCCTTCTGGGAAACTGCACTGAGGGACAAGGGAGCAAAAGAGGTCTGGCAGATCTTTAAGGATGCTTTCTGCAGAGCACAAGAACTAGCAAAAGGAGGAAAAGTTCAGGCAAGGAAGGCAAAAGACTGGCATGGGTTAGTCAGGACCTGCTGGGTCAAACTGAAGGGCAAGAAAGAAATCCACATTCAGTGGAAGCAAGGACGGGTATCCAGGGAAGATTATAGGGTCACAGCCCAGTTGTGTAGGAATGGGGTGAGGAAGGCAAAGGCAAAGCTGGAGCTGAACTTTACAAACTCACAAAGAACAAAATGAAGAGCTTCTATAGGTGTGTCAGCCAGAAAAGGAAGGTCAAAGAAAGCATTTACCCCTTTGATACGCCAGGCTGGCAAACTGGTAACTAGGATGAGGAGCAAGCTGAGGTGCTCAAAAAGTTTTTGCCTCAGCCCTCACTGGCAGCTTCTCTTCCCACACCTCTCGAGTGGATGGACTGTAAAATGTGGCTGGGGGAGCCAAGTCCCTCAGAGAGAATCAGGTTTGTGACCACCTGAGGAACCTGAGCATACATAAGTCTATGAGACCTGATGAGATACATCTCAGAGTCTTGAGGGAATTGACTGTGTAGTTGCCAGGCCACTCTCCATGATACTCAAAAGACATGTCAGTCAGAAAATGAAAAAGAAATTTCAGCTTTCCTGTATTTGCACAGCCCCTTACATTGCTTAGGGCTGTATTGACCCCCTGAGCAAGTAATTGCTGGAAATTGCATGCTTGTGTTTCTGTGTCATCAGGCTTTTCCTAGAGTTTTCCTAGAGTTCCTGTGATTTTGAAGAGTAGCCCTCTCAATAACTCCTGAATGATTGCTATAAATTAACTGTCACGGGCATTTGCAGGAGGATTGTGGCATGCTGTAAAATAAAGCTGCATGTTACATTTTTGAGAGGCTACACCACTGTGCATTCATCAAATTCTCCACAGACTGCAAAATAACCTTCTATTACTCCCACAAACAAGTGTGGAGAGTTGTCTGCTTCTTTACTCCAAGGAACCCCCACTTCGCCTTGCTTTGCTCTCACAATTGCTCTGTGTCTGTCCTTGAGGTCTGCATTGTGAGACCTTCCTTTCTGCATCAGTGGCACGTCATTGCTATTACTGAAGTACAGTTTAGGGTAAAGGCCATTTAGTCAATGCTGGCATTCATTTGGAAGAAATTTAACGTTGGCATTTTCTCTGCTTGGTACTGCCAAGTGCCACACTCCCTGATCCTGATTAGCAAAGCATTGAAACTTACACATAAAGCTCTGTATCAGCAGTCACATTGATTTCAGTGGAGCCAATTACACATTTAAATTTTCGAGAGAAGCTAAAATTATTAGGTTGGGAGTGAGAGCACTCTGTTTCTGGGGAGTTAATGAAAATGTAAAATTAATCTTTCTAGAAAAAGCAACCAACCCCTGCCCCCAGTTAAAAAGGGAGTTCAAGATCTTTGCTCTCGTACCTGAGGTGAATCAGACAAAGTGGGAGCAAGTGCACAAGACAGAGACAGCAGAGTCAAATTTACAGTGATATAATCATCCCGATTGGAAATTAAAAGAGGTTTTCTCTTAAACCACTATTTTTCTAGAAGAAACCTTAGTCTACTCATAATTAAGTTTTAAAACCTGGAAGCCATTTAAGCCTCATAGCTGGTAATTTGAGGTCTTCATGTGAATGAATTTTCCTATGTCAATGCTAATTTATCTCTGCAAAAAAAAGAAAAAAGAAAGAAGATTACTATTATAAGAAGGATCTGTTTTCTATGGGGTTTCTGTTGAAGTTCAGACAAAAACAGGGCTGAAATCTAAACTGAAATTGCCAGGCATGGATTCTGAATTGTAGGTTTCTTTGTAAGTAAAATGATCCAAATTCAAGCTAGCCTAAAAACATAGATTCTTCATCTGAATTGGATATTGTCAATTACATCAATTAAAAGCAAATGTGCAAGAAGCATTTGACTTCTGATGGAGTCTTGGTGATTTCCCTGTATCTTCCTGTGAAAAAACATGCATACCTTGGGCAGGCATATGCCAGCAAATAAATGTTGTCTGTGCTAACTTGAGTGAACTAACTGGATATATGCACGCAAGTGGATGCTGTGGACTCCCATTTTATGTAGTGGCAGATTAAGTATTTGGCATGCACATTAGGTGTCTATTTTTAAATATTTATTCCTGTGTTTATTTTTCTTTCAAATACTGCTGCAGTAACAAGTTACTTGTACTTAACCAGTGATTTTGTATCTTCCCCCAGTAGACTAAAACCAGACAGTAGATATAAAGAGAAATTATGATAAGAGGCAAAAAAAATTCCATTCCCTAAAAAGGGAAAGAAAACGCAGCTTTTCTGTGTTTGCATAGCCACTTGCACTGCTTAGGGCTGGAGCTATCTCCTAAGCAATCATTCATCTTACATCAGTTAAACTGTGTGAAATGTAAAGTATAAATGGGTTTCCGTGCACTGCGTCTGCAGGTGAGAGAGGGAGCAGATGCAGGGGGATGTTGTAACATACAGTTCCCAAAGAATCAGGTGTTGTCAGAGTGACTGTCTGCTCCTGGCGTCTTCCTGGGAGTCTATGGGAGAGGACTTTGGGAACCTCATAAAGCAGATCTATCCCTGCGCTTTGCCTTGAGCAGGTGGTGACCATCTATGCAGATGATTTTTTTCCATTGGAGACAATACTTTTGAAAAGGCAACAAGGGAGCTTCTGAGAAGCAGCCCCAGGGTGTCTTGATAGAGTGGGAGGGTTCAGGCAGGATTTGGGAGGGCAGGGTGTGCCTCAAAGGTAAGCAATGTATTTAACATCAGTGCGACTGCTGACATTTCTGAGTTATCCAAGTATTTACATAAGCATGGAAACTGACAAGCTCTGTGGTCAAGTGAGATGAGATTAAAGAAGAAGTATGTGCTCTGGAAAGTGTGATGTGCTGCTGGGTAAAGGGCTAACTTGACACAGGCCCTGACAGCACTTATAACTCATATTTGCAGCTTGGGTGATGAGAATTAGTATCAGAAATGGAATTTGCCTAATATACATTGACTCTAGGTTAGAAAGATCATTTTCCTGATAGTCTATGGGATAATGTTTCAGACATGGGTGTCCTAGTTTGTCTTATTGTTTTGTTTTGTGGTGTTTTGGGGTTTTAAAATTTATTTTTTATTTTTAAATTTTCATTTTTTGTATCATTTCTGGGATTGCATTTCAGGTTTCTGCGAACTTTTGTATTTCATTTTACTCTTCTGATCTTGGTTTTGATGTCTTAGTAGAGCCTCCAGGACAATCCTTATGTTTCACTGTAATTTATTTACTGTCCCCTCAGTTTTCTACATGTTGTTTCTTTTGCACTTTTTTTGCCTCCTCATGCACTTTTAGCTTGTCATTGCACCCTTTCATTTTTATATAGAAGGCTGTTTTAGACCCTGCTCCAGAGAGTAATTTTAAAATAATCTTGGACTGCTGGTGTTTTTAAATGTTGCTTTACATTTAACAATTTTTTGAATCAGCAGACTTGAACATGTTAATTTTACTACTTAAAAGTGTCTTTCTAGTTTTATTCTTTGAAACCAGAAGTGCTTCGGGAGTTTTTACCTGCAATGTCTCATTTTATGTATTGTTTTTAAACCTAAATGAAAATAAAAGGTTTAGATCTATAAAACAACTAAATATTCCTGCAAAATATTTCTGTGTATGCAAATTATCTTGTCAATCAAATTGTCTATCTACAGCTAGCAGTTCCAAAGGGTACTAGTTAATAACCTGCTTTACACTGATAAAATATCTTGCCTTAAAATTTCCAATAATTTAAAAATTGTGTTTAAAAATGGTGGCAGACACATGTAGTCACATTTATGTGAGTACAGTAGGATATCAAAAGGTTAAATGACTTACCAGATGAGTGGTGGTCTCAGCCTCCTGACCTAGTCCCAGAGCTACCATTCCTTCCTAAACAAGCACTTTTTCCAGGGATGCAAAAGCAAAGCCTCTGACATTCGTTATTCTGATGTGTGTCTGTTCCCAGGACATTACATTTCTGTGGATACATCTTATGAAGGTGAGAGAGCAGTGCTGTCCAGCCCTGATCTGTACTCCGAGGAATGGAGCTGTGTCAGACTGATTTATCAGATAGCGACACCTTCAGACACCTCACCTGATCCTGCCAGGCTCAACCTGTACCTGAGGCAGGAAGGAGAAAGTTTTGATCGTTTGCTGTGGTCAGCCAAGGAGCCATCAGATAGCTGGCTCATAGCTAGCTTGGATTTAATGAACAGCACAAAGAAGTATAAGGTAAGCCAAATTTTAGAAGATGCCACAGGCTTTCTGGTGCATATGTTGGGCTGTACAAACTGCTTTTTTGATATATACAAACTTATTTTGAGCTCTGTTCTTGGCTTTCATTCCTAAGGCTGGCAGCACAAGTCAGCTGAGCCCTCTGTCTCTAGCACCGGTGAGCAGAGCTGGCACGAGGCAGCGCTCTGACCAGGAGCAGCTCACAGGGACATATGGCCGGCTGAGCCCTGCCGCGAGGATGCCTCACGTCCTGGTGTCCCTGCTGAGCTGCTGGTGCCACGTGGCAGACAAGGGAACTCCCAGGTCCTGGGTCTGCAGCTGGGCCCACTTACTCCTGCCCTCTGTGCCTTTCTGGAAGGAGCCAAATGCTGACAGAAAAGTATTTGTACCCGGAAACCATCATGTTGTGTCACTCACAATAGCATCTTGCATAACCACAACTGAGGAATATGGAATTCCATACTCTTAAATGAAGGGTGGGAATTTTTGCCTTGTCTCATTGTCCTTCAGTGTGTCTTCTGTGCTTGAGGAAGAGCACTGGCTCCATCTTTAATGCATTCTGCCAAGCTCTTTCAGCAAAAGCACACCTGACTGTAAGGATGATGGCTCCCCAAGATGCATTTACTTTGTTCTCCTGTTTATCCTGTTTAAATATTCAAGGTACTAATGAAATTCTAAAATTGACAGTTTGGTTTATATTGTGCAGCTTGTACTGGAAGCCGAAATGGGACAAGATAAATCCACCAGTATAGCAGTTTTTGAAATCAAAATAACTTCTGGATATTGTATTGGTAAGTACTCTCTGCTCAACCCTCATATTCTCTGCATAGAAAAAAACGCCTTGTTGGCATTTTCCAGGGCATTCAAAACTGGATGAAGGTGTTTAAAGAAAAAGACAATGGCTTTTTCCTAGTTAAAAAGTAAACTGCCATATTCAATACAGACAACTTTCAAGCTAAGGTTGCACAAACTAGTAAGTGGGGTTTTTTCACCTATCTCTGTGATATACATAGACATATTAGATACAATAATTAATTCCAAATGTATTTATTGTTCAAGCAGGAACAAGTGTTGTTTTTAAAAAAACCTTTGCACTGCTTCAAATACTAGACATAACAGCTGCAACACTATTTCTGCTCTCTGCCTGCTCATGGCTTCCTTCAAGTGTCATCTTGAGGCTGCAGACTCAAAACTCTGCTGATATATATTTACACATACTGCTATTTCCTCATGACATTTGCTAAAAACTGCTAATGAAGTTCAAAAATTCCAGTGACTAGGAGGCTGGGAGATCTTCACATTTCTGGAGAGCTCTGGTGGAGTCCAAATTGTCACAATTCTTTGGCTCTGTGAAGGAAATAAAGTAGTTGCATTACTGTTATGAAATACTAATCCTGCTTTGCTTCTGGCTATCCCTGATTTACAAGTGAAAGTTCTGCTTTGACTATTTAATTCTAGGAGGTGATATATTTAAATCTGCTTTATTTGGTTCCAAATTACAGCAGTCCTATACTGGCAAATGATGAAAAGACAGATTGGTCCAAAGAGGACGGAAATGAAAATTTTATCAAAAATTTATCAAAAATTGTGGCTAGTTTTGCTTCTATTCATTATGAGCTCTTAAATACTGTGTCCAGTTTTATAAATACAGGCGTTATCTGCTCTGCCATATGTGAAGCAGGGACAGTGCTTAGCAATTTGCTCTTCCTATTTCTGTAACGAAAATGTGTGCACTCAGCTGGTGGTGTCTGCAATTGCAGAATGTGACTTTGAAGAAAATCATCTTTGTGGCTATGTGAACCGCTGGAATCCTAACGTCAACTGGTTTGTTGGTGGAGGGAACATTCGGAATTCTCAGTCTATCCTGCCCAAAGACCACACACTTAACAGTGCACTGGGTAAGCAGCAAATGTAGAGCAGAAACGTAGTGGAAAAATCTGAGTCTGTGATTCATGTATGACTCTCATACTGCGAGTTATTATTATGTGAGTTCTTTCCATTGTGGGGTTGGGGTGGGATGGTAAGAGTGATGTATGGGAAAAAAAGGGATTAGAAAGAGGTTGGGGGATTTCACAGAAGTTCACACAAAATTGCCTGTAAGCTTTATAATAAGGCTGTTACACTCTTTGCTAGAAGTCAAAAGTACTCAGAGGTAAGGATAAAATTTTGGATGGGAGAGGTGGAAAATTCAACTTTCTGTGTATTCTAAAAGTATGGGCCACAATAAGTTTTGGGTTCTTGTGCCGCTGCTCTGTACATTTGGCACGGGTTTTCTTTCCAGCGGCTATTGAGAAAATTGAGTAGGAAAACTAAGGTATTAAAGCATGCTTGGAGAATCTTGGGTTAAACTGTACAGTTTAGAAGTTTTGCTTCTTTCAGTCCAATGTGGTGCTGTCAGTAAAGCCCCTCAGAGGCATAATGCTGGAAAGAATGATTGGAATTTCTGCACTTGCCTTGTATGAAATGCTTGTCCTGGACACCTCGCTGAGGGAAGAGTTTTTACACAGCCATGAAGAAGGGTTGGGGGATAACTTCACCTTTGCACAAAGTACCACAACAGGTGATGGTCAGGACATCTGGCTGCTGCTGCACTCTGTGTGTCTTGGACAGCACAATGCTTGTGGCAGTGCAAGGAATCACATCTCAGGAAAAGCAGGGTTGACCCTCTTTCCTTAACTCATGCCGCTGTGCCTTTTTATTTACTTCACAATCGTGTGAGTTGAGTACAGAGTGTCACTCCATCCCTGGGTCACCCCCTGGCACTGAAAAATTTTGATGGAAGTTTAACTCACCACAACTTCAACAGCAAACAGTGGATCAACCTACTAAACAAGTACTGTGACAGGAAATGCTCCCGACTGGGAGGGATGTGTTTTCTTGTAGCCACAGCATTTCTATTTCACACCAAACCCTCACTGCTGACCATTTGCTGAGAAGACCTTGAGAAGCCTAAAGTCAAAGTCAAAAGAAGAGACTTCTTTTTGCAAGAATTGGGCTGTGAAGTTGCATCATCCAGGGGAGGTTGCAGCTAAGCTATGAGATGTGCTAAAACTGCAGAACAAAAGTGAAGCCGAGAACCTCGCAGGCAAGTATCACTGAAGTCATCAATCTCCTGGCAGTGGGCAATCTGGAGGACACCCACAGCCAAGCAAGTCCTTTCCCCTCCTTCCACCAGAGTGAAATGAGAAGTGACATCTAAAGGTCTGAGACCTCTGTGTGCTAATTAATGCAGTGGTGCCCACACAAACCAAATGGCCCAGTTCCCAGTGTTCATGCTGAAGTACCCCACCAATCTGATGCTTCAATCTCCTCCAGGCTTTCTACTTGTGAAGAACCATTTTTTTGTTCATCATATACTGTTTGATGCTGTGTTTCTGGGAGTGCAGAAGAAGAAAAACTACAGGTGCACAGCATGTTTGTGAACATGTGTCCTGTTTAAATCGAGATAGCACTCCCAAAATCAAAGTATTAGAATCCGTACCCTTTGAAAATCCTGCAGGTCATATTCGCTCATATTCATGATGGGAAGGTACTCTCCTCATGTGTAATGCATTTTTCCATTCATTAACATCTCCCAAAAATCTTCTTCAAGGATTTTACATAAAAACTCTAGTCTATGCAGTAAAATTAAGACATTTATAAACCAAATCCTAGATACACTGAGCAGAAATGTAAGGATTAAAAGCTATTTGACAGTAATTTGATATATTAAAAGAACTGCTTTGTAAACATGAGAAAACACATGGCTTATAATCTTGTTTAGTTACTTAGGTTGCTTCAGTAAAAGTTGTACTTGAGAAAGACTAAATATTATACTGAGCTATTGGGGGGCAGGGAATTTACATAGTTGTTGCACATTTTTCCATTTATGAATGGCTCCCAAAGTTTAGAGTTTATTATGTTTCAAATATAAAAAAAATATATTATTTCTGATAATAATAATGATAATAAAGACTTAAAAAAAAAAAAGAGCTGAGACTGACTATTTTGCCAGTGGTATCTTAGCCAAACAATTTTGGGTTGCACATAGGAGGAAACAAGAGCAAAAAAAAAAAAAAGTTTTAGAATTACTAAAATTTTCTTGGAAGCGACCATTGTTGGCCAGGTCATAGATATATGTGTCTAGTCCCTGTTCATCTTCTGAGGCTTCTTGTACATGGTGTTCTTTAACGAGTGTCCTTATACCAAGTTTTTTTCCGCTTCTAGGTCACTACATGTATGTGGACTCTGTTTATGTCAAACATTTTCAGGAAGTGGCCCAGCTAATCTCACCAAAGACCACAGCCCCAATATCTGGCTGCTTATCTTTTTATTATCAACTTAAGCAGAAAAGCAGCATTGTTTTTACTGTTTACCTAAGAGACATGAGTGGCTTTTATGAAGAGATCTGGAAAACAGACAGTGCACTGAATGCAGACTGGGCACTAGCAGAAGTTGACTTCAACGCGCCATATCCCATGGAGGTAAAGAAATCCTTCCTGTGAAGTCCAGCTGCGACTTCCAGGTTGCCTCAGACATGAGTGCCAACTCAGGCTAAGCCAGGAACGTGGCAGGGACCATCCAATATATGAAAGATCCTATAGAAATGATGGTGGTCTGTGATTTCCTTCACCTTTGCATAAGGGTCAAGGAGGGATCACTTTCCACACTCATGCTTGATTTTGAAGCCACGTGGTGTAGTGCTTGATAAGAGTACCTTGGGAGGCTGTAGAGTCTGACTGATGTGAGGTTTTTCAGTTGCTGAATAATACCAAAGTTCTCTCAGTTCCCTATTTCTGTGACTCCATGATCCATTTTTGAGGATGCTGAGTATCATAAAATAATGCATAAGAAAAATACTGCAGAAGAAAAATTTTAAAGAATATTTGAGGTCTATTCTCCACTTTACCTAGCTACTGCAGTTCATGAGAGAAAGTCCGAACTTGGGTCCTAAGAGTACAGTAGTCCTTAAATATGAAAGACAGCTCTTGATGGTTATTATAATGACTTTCCAAAGTATCAGAAAAAAATTGAATATTTTATTCCCTAGTGTTTTCTAAAAAATGCCCAAAACTTAGAAGATTGAAATAAAGAGTGTATGTGTATTACATACATACATCTGTACTTACATGTATATTTTACACCTATATATGTAATTTTTATATATATACACACATGTACTCTCTCTATACATACATACTTCTAATACGTGGATTACAAATCAATTCTACTTGCTTTAATTCTACCTAAGTTATTTGCTAATTCACCATAAACCTGCAGATTTCCAGAAATTATTAGGGGTAAAGCTAATATTCATTAGATGTTACATAGCCCTTTTATACTCTATAAAGTCAGTGATCATCCATTTAAATCATCAGACTTCAAGGGAAAAGAGGGTAGCTCTCATAAGGCTTCATAATACTGAATGGTAAGTGAATTACTGACTCAATAAACACAAACTAAAAGGGGAAAATCAGTCCTAGCACTATCGATGGAAATGAATTAATGATCACTTAGAGCTTGGCAATACTGTTGTTGATTTTGTGAAAATGCCTTCTCATTTCCTGGTGGCATTCAAAAATCCATCCAGAATGTTGGAAACTATCCATACTGGAATAAATAGCAAAACACAGGATGTTGTACCACTGGGTGAATGCACAGGGAAACCTTGTGTTCAGCAGAGTATGCAACTTCAGCTCTCTCAGTTAAAAAAAGATTTTAAAAGATTAAAAAAAGATTAAAAAGATATTGTCCAAGAGGGAGATGCAGATAATTAAAAGTATGGAGAAGTTACATTAATGAAATAACAGTTTTCAGCCCTTATAAAAAAAGATGGAAGCAGAATGTGGTAGAGGTTCCTAAGAGTCATGAAGGACACAGAAAAGATTAAATGTTCCCTGTTCCTCAAAATTTACATTGCTGTGCCAAATTCTTAGTTACCATGTAACAGTTTTAAAATAAAGTAAGCAGAGGGTCTTTTCATATACGACACAATCGTAGAACTCACTTCCACAACATACTGTAGATACCATTATTAAGACCAGTTAAAAAACTAATTGGAAAAATAAATGGGAAAGAAAGAATCCATCAGGAATATAATGGAAGAAGAACTAAAAGCCTGTCATTGTCTTCAGTTCTTTCTGTGGGTGCTCTCTGCTGGAGAAAAGACACTGGGCTAGACAGGCCTTTAATCTGCTCAAGGAATTTTTATGTAATCCAACACAGTAATTATTTTAGAGATCATTTCATAGAAATAATATTAAATCTTAACATATAAATTCTTTGGTTGCTTCAAGAGGGTCTTCCTCTTTGTTTCATCTGGCTAAAGGAGATTGCTCAGGATTCTTTCACTAGATCTCCTAGTTTGCCTCCCATCCTTAGGCAAAACATCACAGGCATTGCTTTCACTGAAAAGAATCTCACTCTAAAAGCATTTGTCCTTGTTTCCTTGCTTTGTCCCTGGGGTTGGCTCTCAAAGTTTTCCTGTATCTCAGAGCTTTGATACTTAAGAGAAATTTTAAGACACTTCCTCAGGAGTTATAGATTGTCCTCCACTTACTTGAGGAAGTTATGTCCACTGGGAATGACTAAATACAAGCATTGTTTGATCTTTGTGGTAAACAAAACACAGCAATAGCTTTTCTGGTTCTTAAACAAATTCTGTACAGGAAATCTTCCTTGACAACTAATGCCAAGTCACGGGTTTCAATGTCTGAGGATATTTACAAAAAACTGTAACTGTAAACTCTTTTAATAGCAGAGTAATGAACACAGGGGGGTTTTAGCTCTTGATCCAGACAGATTCTAGGTAAAACTGGAGTTCTAGTCAGTACAGACAGACGATTGTGAATAGTGGTTTTGTATAATACAATGGCAGAAGCCTTACTGCATCTCTAAAACTTGTGCTTCATAAAGCAGAAGAAGACCTATGTTCCCTTTGCTGTTTCCTTAACCTTGAGTGAGCAAAGATCTAGTGCCAAGGTCAGGCTCTGATTTATATGCCTACTAAGTGATATAATTTAATTTGTCCCGACACTTGCAGCACTGTATGAGATGTACTGGACTCTGTCTGGGACATCCAATCAGAATTCTGTATTTCAAAGATGTGTACCAAAATTATTGCTGAATATATGGCAGATGAATAACAACTCATTATAATTTCTAGGTAATCTTTGAAGTTGCTTTCAATAGCGCTAAGGGAGGTTATGTTGCCCTTGATGACATTTCTTTCTCTCCGGTTTACTGCAGCAATCAGACAGGTATGATGAGCTCTTACTGCTATTTACCTCCCTTGTTTTCCCCCTCTGTGTTGCCCCTCAGAACTGTCTGTCAGTATTTGAAATTTTGGTGTTACCTTCTCAACTGACCAGTGCCATTGGGCTCCTCTTCCTTCAGAAGACATAACAGCAGATAACACCAGTGCCATTCACTTTTTTCAGAAACCAGTCCTTAATGCTTCCTTTCCAAAGACCTTGCCTCAGGGTCCTGCCTCAGGGTTCTGCAGCTGGAGTGCTGTACTTGCATCACTGCAGGTTTTGAGAAATTACTACTTGCAGGCCTGTCCCAGAAAGAGAGGACGGATTTTCTCAGGTGTGACAGTACGAGGAAGAAAATGCCCTGGGCTTTTCCTTAATGCCAGTGTAGGCATTCTTCATGCCACATGCCCTGAGGTGTTCTTCGGAGCCAAAACATGAGCCTTGCCTTCCTGTCTTCATTCTTCCAGGAGGTATTACTCAGCTGAGACAGAGGTGTGTCTGTCTGTCGGGTATTTGTTAGGTTTTCACAACAACAGACACCAGCTGAATCCATGTGACCTCTGATGCTGAGGCACTGGGGACAAAGGAGTTTGTCATTTGTGAACGCAGACTCTTAAGTAGCTGTGTACTGGCTGATGGGTTTTATTGTGGCACTAAACACTAGTCAGAAGTAGGTTACTGCTTTTCCACTGATGCCAGCTTTTCCTTTGGTCATAAGTTTTAATTTTTTTGGCTAATTCTTTGAAGTGATCAAGGGAAAAGAGGTTGGTTTTTTCCACTTATCTCAGAGTATCTGCTAGCTCTGCCTCCACTGCTGAAGTATCACTGTGGAAGGAGGTAGATTCCAGATATATTAATCATTAATAATCCACATCTCCTGGCTGAGTAAATCCATTGTTTCATTATCTCCTCAATACCTTTTTCATATTTGCTTTATTTTGCAACAAAAATCGCAAGTTATGTTTGCAGTTTTCAAGGGGTTGGAGCTGTGTGCTTATCTGTGTTTTCCATTTTAATTTTCAGACAACTTATATGTGTCAAGGAATGGGGTAAATTTTATAGCATTTTCTGCCCCAGTGCTTGAAGTTCACATCTAATCTGAATGGTTCAGAATCTCTTCTGAATATGATAGGTTCATCTAGAGCTTTGCCTGCTAACTTTGATTTTGAAGGTTGGTTTTGTGGTTGTTTTGGGGTTTTTTGTTTGAGAAATGAAAATAAATAATTTTCTTTATACTTTGTTGAAATACTACACATACTGTTTGATCTTTCAGACTTATCAATTACTATCATCTTCAACTTTTCTGAGTAGAGATGTTAAAAAGCAAGAGATCTCCATTCTCCTTGTATTTAGCCATAGCAGTATATACAACAGCACTAAGTTTTTTCTTTATTTTTTTCTGGAAGTTTTGCTCAACAAAAGTCTCAGGGTTAGCCAAATGGAGGAAAGGGTACCAGAATACTAAACTTGCTCAGCAAATCATGAATCAGAATATGGGTTTGATGCCACCTGGTAGTGCTCCACCTGTCTTTTCTTTAACTAGGAAAGCAGAGGTGGGAGGCCATGGCTGCAGGAAGAGTAAGATACATAGGCACACTCATTTTGTCCTAATAATCTTTTGAATGAAGGAGCAGATGAAAACAAATGATCTGAATGTCTTTGTGAATTATGTCCTGAAGGAAGAACCTGGTCTTAATATTTGTAGCTTATTTGTGTTTTAGAGGGACTATGAACCAGGTTTTCTCCTGGCTCCAGCAAAAATATAAGAATGTAAGACCAACTTGCAATAGAAATTTGATAGTTTGATTTCATCATGCCTGTGCACTATATATGTGTAACATCCTTGTACATGCTTACCTTCTGTAAAGGAAAGCAAGATGAACCCAAGTATGCTTTGGCATCCTTCTGCATCAAATACCTATGCTTATCACACTGTACTCATCCTAACAGGACATATGCATCTTTCTTTTAGCAACTCCTTTCAATCCTGCCAATGCAGGCTGCAATTTTGAGGAAGATCTGTGTAATTTTTACCAAGATCACAAAGATGGCCCAGGATGGAGCAGAGTAAAAGTGAAGCGCAATGTGTATAGAGCAGGAGATCACACAACTGGGTTTGGTAAATCAAAACTGCTTTTTCCTAGAAGAGTCAAACTATATATAAATGTTATATAAAAGGTTATATAAAGGTTAATCCATTGTATCATTCTTCACTCTGTTAAGTAATATCACTGGCACAACGGTTAGCTTGCCTCAGTGCAACTCTCTGCCATTAAAAATCAGTGTTCACAGCTTGGTCCTGTCTGGAACTCTGGCAGTGCTTCCTCATGTGTAAAGGAGGAAGTTCACCTATTGAACAGTCAGGCAGAGCCATAAATCAGAGTATCTTCACTATACTGCTCTGTAGTTGCTGGAGGGATGAATCCACAAAAATATGGAAGTAAATGTAATAATAGGTTAATGCATTGTTTTTAGAGAGGAAAAGCGGCTTTTTAGCTCTTCTAGGCTTAGGATAGTTGGAGTTTTTAAGGGAAAATAGAAATATTGTGTAGTGAAACCACATGGTGAAAGGACTGTTAAGTTCTGAAATTCAGACATCTCTTCGTGTAGAGTATTCATGGTTATTAATCATGTGCGCTAAAGTCTCAGCTCTTTATGCTTGGTGCAGGGAATAATAGGCCTTGTGCCCCACCCTCCAGTTTTTTGTCTCACAGTGGTAACCCTGAAAAGGCCAGTTTTCCAGTGAGGCCAGGAGGCCAGGGAATTTTTCAGGATATATTTGATAAGTTCTTATTTCTGGTAACTTACTCATGTGCCAGTTTAGCTAGAAGCAGACAGGATGCTTTTGGAAAAAGATGGTTATTTCCTGTCAGAGTGTGACAATCTATGTCTTGCCAGTTGGAATTGCTTTTATAACCCAAGTCTGATGCAATAACAGAAGCTGCTTTAATAGCAAATCAGCTGTGCTAATAGCATACTAAATATAATAATTATGCTGTCTTGCAGGTTATTACTTGTTGGCAAACACAAAGTTTACATCACAGCCTGGGTACATTGGACGTCTGTATGGCCCGACCCTGCCAGGAAACTTGCAGTTTTGTCTGCGTTTTTATTATGCCTTATATGGGTTTTTCAAGATGACTGGCACTCTTGCAGTTTATATCTTTGAGGAGAATCATGTCGTTCAAGAGAAAATCTGGTCTGTCTTGGACTCTCCAAAGGGAGTTTGGACTCAAGCAGAAATCTCCTTCAAAAAGCCTATGCCTTGCAAGGTAAGAGTCAACTCTTCAAATTTGCCGAATTCTCTTCTCAGAGTTCTTTTTTATACAGGGATTAATCCTAAGCGAGCTATACCTGCAAAGTAAATTAGCTGGAGATTTTACCAGAGGAGCTTTAACAAAAGCCAGTTGTGTCTTGGTTTCTCAGCATGCTCCACATTCACTAATTTTTGTTTGCTTGTTTCCTATGTGAGTCACATCCTCGTCATACTCAATTACAGATTTTAATTAATATAAAAAGTACTGGTAAGTTCTGGTCAAAATGGGGAGCAGATCCTACTTCCCTAAACTCAACTGCTGGGTTACAATATGAAACCAGAAGTTAGTGTAAATGAGAGCAATGGACTTGAGGAATTTGCAGTGTCTTGTTGGAGAGGTCATTACATTATCTCAGCAACTTGATAACACATTGGTATTTGATACCACCTCCTGAGAAAGTCCTTAAGCCACTGTAATTCTTGGTCTCCACTTTTTTTACACAGATTTCTGTAAGTGCTACTTCTGTAGTTATCCTGATTTCTGTAAGAGATTTTTACTATCAGTGAGTCATCTAAGGAGGACCATTTGGATCACTACACGTCGACCAGAGTGTGATAATATGACGAACATATGAATGGAAGCTTGTCTTGCAACTCTAAGTATTTCTAAATTAAAGACAAAAATCTTAAGCATTGTCCCCTACAAATTAGTTTTTGAAATAACAGTAGTTACTCAGCATAAAAGTTCACCAAAAACTAACTGCCTGTGTTGAGAGGCAAATTTACATTTAAAATTTCAGTCCTAGTTGTTGGGTAGTGTTTTCTGTCAGATACCTGATACCTTAAAGTTTCAATGGGATTTTTATATACTTTATCCATAAAACTTAACAGAATTTATAATTCCCTTGCAACTGTTAGAGAATAAAAAAAGAATTTTATTAGTGCCCAACAAGTGCATACTAGAAAAGTTGCTCATAGTATCATCCCAAGATACTTGCAGAAAAGTTAAAATGGCAAGCTTATAATTTACTTTTGTCATCTCCTGTTTAGGTATTTCTTGATTGCTTCTGGAAAAGTTTAGAAGCTTATGTAGCTTAATCAATTGCATGAGTAGTGATGACATCTGAGCATGACTATTAAAACTGGCTGACAGCCTTGGAAGTGGCAAGTTTTTTAGCATCAGCCATTTACATGGAAAATCTTTTCCAGCACGAATTTGTGAGGAACAATTTTTGTTTTCCTAGAAGTCGGTATATCTAAATCTGTGAAGAAGTATGCCTCGCTGCTTCTGAGCCTGAAGATGTTTAGGAGAGGGAGAAACATCATGCTCTGCATCATGGTTTATTGGCCTCTGGCAAGCCTCAAAAACCTTCTCTGGGTGCTTCAGGTCTTGTGAAAGTCTTCTTTCCCATGGAAACAAGTTGCAAAATGTTTTTGTAGAGGAAGCATTCCTCAAATATCACAAAATGTGAGATTTATTGGGCTTTACAGAAGTCAGCATGTGTTCAGCAAACCATAATTCAGGCACCCCTTAGCCAAAAAACTATGTATTTGGCAGGGGGTTCAGTTCATAAAGTTTTCCTTAGACAAATAGAAGAAAAAGGGTGAAGTTCTGCAACATGTTCATATGGAAAAGTACATCAAGATACATCTACAGATGGGAAGGTAGCATAAAAAAGACAAATATTGCCAAAGTTTAAGCATGTGTGCTTACGGCAGAGGGTGAAAACCTGGTGTAGTTACAGGCTGTCTGCTTGTAATATTCAAAAGTAGGCTTGAATGAAGTTGCACAGTGAACTCGATTCCGGCTTTTCCTTGCAACCTCATACCCAGCTCTTCAACCTTAATACTTTTAAAAGTCTTTACGTGCTTTATTTGGTTTGTTTCTTCTTTTCCAAGCCAACAGAAGGAAACGAAGTGTTACCATGTGGCACTGTGTAAACACTCAGGTTAGTTATCTGTGAAGATGTGTCTGCCTAGCATGTAGTGAAATAGCTGGCAAAATCCACTCATTTCAATGTAGGGCAGCTGCAGTGGAGGTGCACCAGAGCATGTTTTGGCTGATAGAAAAGAGTGGTAGGAACCAGCAAGTCGGGGGTTACACTTCAGGCTCTGGAGGGAGACAGTGCTGAGAAACATGACGGAAGCTTGGCCTCTCTTGTCCTGTCTCCTGCAACCTGTCCTTGCTTCTCTTGCTTCCTCACTAAGGCATCTTTATTTTATCTAACCTGTCTCATAGCCAACAAACCACCCCTTTACCCCCCACCCCAATCCTCGTCTTACTCTCAGCTCTGGACAATCCAATTTTTTCCCTTGTAACACTATTCATGTCCCACTCTGCCCTGCTTTTCCCATTTCTTACAAATTTTAGTTTTTCAAAAACTAATGACTTGACAGAAAGTATAGTACTGGCATAATGATCAGACTCTGACACTTTTCTGCTCCTACTCCAAAGCCTAGGAGTGCTCAAGCTTTTCAGAGAATTTTTTTGTTTAATAGGGGCAAAATAAACCCTTTTTCCTAGCCTTGTTCTCGGAAATGATGGAACTGTTTTGGATTAAATCTTCCAAAACAAGGCTGCAGAAAGGACCTAGCATGGAAAATCTGAGCTTAAATCATTGTGTCTTGGCAATGTTACAGGCAAGTGAAAAACAGTCTTTTAGTGGAGAGAGGTGGTCTCAAAATAAGATAGGGCTTTCCTCTAATACAGATGTAGTGACTGATGTGCCTATTTTATTGTTTTCTGAGATGTGTCATATGTAGACTTGGATGGTAAGAAGTCGCAGGCATGCACAGTAGTTTGGCTGAGCAGCTTCTTGGTTACCAGTTGTGACTTTTGGATTGGGTCAGCCCCTGTAGAAACAGCAAACAGTCTCCTGGCAGCTCCTTAACAGCCGGTCAAGCCAGCGACACAATCATGTGTCCTGACGGTCATAATGATTTTTCAGCCAGAAAACAATTGTTCTAAAGTAACTGATTACCCACATCCTTCATCTTTCTTCTACTACGAATACTACTCCCAAAGCTTTGAAAACAATATAAAATCCATCTAATATGTTTTAGCTTTGATTGCATATTTGTTTCCATCAGGACAATAAAAAGATGCAGATTTTCATCTCTTGGTTTCTGTAATGGTTTTTGTAAGTTCTTTTTGAGTTAGCTAACTGCAGTCTGGCACAAGTTGATGGCTTGAATTCTGTGAGCAGGAAATGTGAAGCTGGCCAGCTGGCTTTAATATGACACTTTGAAAATAAAATATTTTAAAGGCTAGGCAGGTGTAATCCAGCAAAGCAAGTCCTAAATGTCTATACATACATACATACATACATGCATATGTGTGTGCGTGTATGTGTGTGTGTATGCACATACTGCAAATACATATGCTGATAACACTAGTGAGAAGGAGGAAATTTAAAATCCTGATTTCTCACTTTGTACTTGCAGCACTGTCTCTTCTAGTTGGTGTGAGTACCTATGATCCTATATACATACAGTGTATATTGATTTATACTGTACCCAGGGAATAAGTGTGAGAAGGAAGAAATGAAAAAAAAAATTCTAATTTTTTTTGAAATCACTAAAATCCTTCATGGTTTATTGTATAAACCTCTGGAAGGGCAGCATGAAAACCTAAATCTGAAATATGTAGATTATTTTTATTTGATTGAATGTAGTAAAATTGATCTTCCATGCCAAAACATGTCAGGAAAATGTAAGAGCTAACTAAAAGAAAACTTCACATGTCATTTGCATCATTGAGAAGATCACATGAACTGTGAAGCAAGAATCTACATTTTAATATTGTGTATGTGTGTGTGTATGTGGGTAAACGCCACCATGGAAAAATATTTCTTTTATGCAACTTCACAAAAAAGTCTAAATACCTAGATAAAAATGAAGGTTTGAGTTCAATTGGGTCTGCTTATATCAATTCTGCTCATTTCTGCTAGATTTGGGTTACCATTCTGAAGCTTAAGTTTTTGAAAGCAAACATCTTGTGTTCTTTATCCATCATGCAAGCTTTTGCAACGTTACTTGATTATGTAGTACTTGAACCTCCCAAAGAGCTCAAAATCAAATCCTCAGAACGGTAATTGGCATAACAGCGTATCCTACTTTCATCAGAGTAGCTGAGGCTGCATTTTTGAGTTTTCATTCCTTAAATATTCTTTTCTTCCTCTTTGATGTTTTTTTCCTCACTCTCTTTACTTGAGTTTATCTGTTTGCTTTCACTCATTCTGCATAACTAATTTTAGTTGGAATTGTGAGAAAGGAAAATCAAGTGACTGAGTGTTGCACTTGAATATTTACATGTTTTAAAACAAAGAAAAGAGAGGACTTTCTCAGAACAACAGAACACTGAGAAACTTTGCTGCAGGATGATGTGAAGGCCAATAGTATACATATATTTTAAAAAGGATTAAACAAATTTGTGGAAAATAGACCTCACAGTGACTGTAAACACAGTGGTTCAGTTGTGACCTCCAGTTCAGCAAGTTCTTCAGCTTTTTTTGGGTTGGACATAATACAAAAGCTTTAGGGCTGGTTTGTTTCTTGCACTGTTTTCCATAAATATCTGTTATCATCCCGCTGCCTTTCTAGCACTTGATCTGAGTGTCTTTGGACCTTTCTTCTCACATCATCACCATGGTGATGCTCAATGTTAAATTATTCTAGCATTTATTTCTCTGTGCTGCCAAGAAATCTGTGTTTCCTGCTTGTCCACCAAAGTCATAGGTAAATGACTGAATTAATCTTGGATAAACAATGAAATCCTAGATCCCTGTGATCAAGTCACTAGTATAAAACACACAGTTCTCCACTCAGGTGCCACCTGGAGGAAGGCAGACATCCTCAGCCTCATCTCCCCCTCCTCCTCCTTCGAAAAACTCACACTTGTGTCAAATAAAAGAGCCTTTTGGTACTGTTCCAACAAAACCTTTATCAGTCTTCCCACAATAAGGTGTGCACCCTAAAGAGGCTGGAATGAGCTGCGGTTTTATAGAACAGTCCTTCTGTCCTTCTCTCTCTTACCTCTTAAAATAAGAAACTTCTTGAAGAACAGTCTCCAGAAATGCCTATCTAAAATAAGAATGGTAGAGTTTGGAAACAGTAGGATAGTGCTGCAAAGTGTGAACCTCAGTTCCTGTGGTGCTTGACACATGGTTATGGAAACAGCATACTGGAAACTGAAAAAGTTACTCAGGTTAGGAAGCAGTGCCTAAGTGGCTTGCATCTTCACAGTAGCTAAGCAAGGTAATACATTGCATGAAATAAGACATATCTCCTTTCGATATCTGTGATACTTAATGGACACTTTCCTTTTTTTGCTCAGTTTTTGCTCTGGGCACTCAGTATTATGGTACTACACTGCTACCTTATCTGACAAGACTCCTTTGTCTAAAGGCAAGAACCTTTCTTTTTCATAAAAACAGTCAAGGAAACTGTTTGACTGGAATGAGGATCAAGCCCTTGCAGTAGATTTGTGGAAATCTAGGACAGTGATGGGGGACGTATGAGAGTATCAGTGTCCTGTATACATCTGTGTGCAGGCAGTGTTCTCTGCTAGGCTGTGCAATCCAGCAAGAAGAGATGTAGGATAAACAGCCTGTGGCACTAAGTTATTCTGTTAGCTTTATGTTTCTCTTTCATTGTTTGTTTCTGCCCTTGGACAGGAAAGGTTTTCAAAAATATTTGTTCAACTGTCACAAGCTTATTACCAATGTTATCCAATTATTTATGTAGAAGCTTTCATATTACATTATTTTTCCCACAGAAGCTTGTTGTATTTACATGGCAAGAAATTGAATTTGCCTGGCGAGTGCTATTTTACATCAATTTATTTTAAATGACAGAAGTTTGCAGATATTCTAGTTTTGGCTTAACACCTTACTTGTTTTCTTGATAAATGAGTTTCTGACTGTTTAAGCCAAAGAAATACAAGCCACTTAAAATCTAGTTTAATTAAGCTAGTTATGAGTAATTTGGTCTACACTTACAACATCTGTATTGAACAGCCCTGAGACAGTCAGAATGGTTTTCCCATCCCCTGTGTGGTCAGTTCCTGGCTTACATGCTTATATGGCTGTTTATTTGCATAACTGACTGAAAAGTCAGGCTCCCTGTCTTGTGAAAACATCTTGACTGCTTCTTCATATCAGGTTGCATTTTTGTTTCTAGTGTTCAAATTATTTTTTGATTCCGTAATACTGAGTTTTGTGTCACTGTGAGGAAGTTACAACAGTAGCTTCTCAGGAAAAAACACCCTAGACTTCACTATAACTGTCCTTCTTCTTTAGGAAATTGAACTTTAATGTGTCTAAGTGACAGATCGAGTTTTGTGTCTACACAGATTTACAGAGTGTCATTTAAACCTGGGAATATTCATCAGGATGGAATAAGATAAATTACCTTGCTGCAGAGGCATAGCTCACTTCTAAGTCACCAGATTGGGCTGTTTTCGTGTTTTTCTTCTGTTTGGTTGATCTGGCTCTCTGATTAGGCAACATGTATACTTTCGGAGATAAATAAGGAGGAAAGAAAATATACAGAACATGTAGGGATCCAAGGGAATCATCTCTCCTTTTCTCCTGTTCAGCCCAACTCCCTCCAAGCCTCCTATAACAAGCTTCCCCATTAGTCCTTCCTTACGCTGGAGGTACCCTACTCAACACCACAAAAATCAAGTGGAAAACTGGTGAAGCTTAAGCTACAGATGGCAAAGCTGAACAAGTTTACAAGTGTCATTGAATCAGATCAATCCTTTGGTTGTACGAAGATTACTGGTCCAATGGCCTTTGAGAGACCACAGTTATTGTTGTGATGCTTTTGAAATGGAGGGCTTTCTGCAGGATCCAGTGGGTAGTTACATACCTTGTATGGAACAAATGACTGCAATCTAAGAATAAAGAACTTAATCCTGCTCCCAATGATGTCAATACAAAAGCATCGCTTAAAACATAATTCCACAGTGTGGAAATGTTGTTTCACAAATGAGGAGTGACTTCACCCTTACATGCGTGGTTTTCTGAAGATTCACGGATTTAGGGCTATAATATGTCTTTAGTTTAGTACAAGTGTTCACCAGAATACCTTTGTTAAAATTCTGGAGAATGATGTTCACCCAATGTCAGTATCTTATTTTATGCTTTTTTTCCAAGAGATACTACTGTTTTTAAAAGATTGCCCCTGTGTCCTGACAATGAACTTACAAAGTATGAAACAATTTTTGTCCTGTTAAACCTGGAGGCTAAGATACAGTTCTATAGTGGGAAGGAAAAAAAAAAAGGTGTGGTGTTTAGGCCACTTTTCGCTGAGCAGTTGTGCATTCTGTGCAGGGGCACTGCTCAACTCCATACCAGCAGCAGTTTACAAGACAGATAACCAATAAAAACCAGGATGGGTAGCACTGAATGGAAGAGTTTCAAAAATTGCTCCACCCTGGGCAGCATAATGCATACCTGCCTTAAAGTTTTTGGTGTAGTTACATTCCAGGCTGTTTTATAAGCAGATGGGTTAATAAATACTACATAGCAAAGCAAACTGGCAAAATACCATGTAGTTATCATACTGAAGGTGTTACCAAGCCTACTAGAAGAGAACATGCTAAATAACACTCTAACAACTTTTAAAAGCCATTTTGTATCCACATGAAACTTGTCAGCCATCATTTAATTACATAATCAAATATGTAACTGAGGTGTTGTCCCAAAGATTAAATGGTTAGAAGTGACACTAATCCATCTCCAATCACTAGCACAGACCTCAACACAAAGGAATTGTTTTGAAAAGCCCCTCCCAAATTATGGTTATAACCCCAGTGGTCAGACAGATGGTTTGGAATAGTTAGACCTAGAAAACCACCAGCAGTGTTTTCACAAAATAAATATTAATGTGTCTTCTGTAATTCAAACAGATCTGTGTCAACCTTGGCAGAAGGGCAACTGAAAGTCTTAAGGTTTCTTTACATTTTATTTTATTATCTCATGAGTGACTTATATTTTCCATGGCAGAATTAGTGTTTACTCAAAGATCTTGCATGTTTTTATTAATCTTCACAAACTCAGATGAACACTGTGAATTATGCGTAGCATTTCAAGTCTCCTGCTCTGTGATATCATGACATTGAGTCATTTATGAATAATCCTATTTTGTGCAGTAGTTTCAGTTCATCTCTATTATTTGTTGTTTTTTGCCACAGCAGTTTCTCTTGCCCATCACTCCGGCATTATTCTTTCAAATTTATTTTTCCATGGATAAAACCTCCTGGTTTTCAGGATAAGATAGCTGAGGATATTTGAGCAGTTCATGTTTGGTATTGGGCAAGAAAAAACCACAACAACCTCAGTGAGTCATGTTTTCTCATAGACAAAAAAAATACTCTAGTAAAATGGAAATTACATGCAGATAAACTAATTTGCCTATAAAAGTGAGAAAATATTTTCTGTTGATTGAAAACGTACATTTAGTCCCCACTGGAATCGACATTTCAGTCACTGGTAGAATGTGCCAAGGCAAAGTGGACTCATTATTCCTATTCTGTAGATTTCAAAATTATTTGTGCATTTGGAAAAAACACTAAAATTTCAGACTCTTAACAGTCTCAGGTTTTGTACCTGAAATTTCCTTCCTGTATTGCAGATTGTCTTTGTCAGCTGGTGTAAAAGCTTCTGGGACTGTGGACTTGTGGCACTGGATGATGTATCATTGAGCCTGGGAAGCTGCCAGGCTGCTGGTAAGACCATGTGTATTTGTCATCCAACAGCTGCTATCCTTATGAGTAAGAGTTCATCATACACCTTCATTTTCCAAGCCTGTCCTACAGCTGCCTTCATCCTGTTGTGGTTTCTAGTCTTTTCTTTTTTTTCCCAATAAGTATTGCATAAATCCTATTTTTGCAAAGTAGCAAACATCCAGCGAGGACCAGTTTTTGCTCATAGGGGTACCAGCTAACTCCTAATAAATTTCAGTGAGTCCAGAGCAGTTGTATACAGGTGAATGGTCCTTTGAGGGCATTAAAATTTAAAATAAACCCACAGTCCAACTGAGTGAAAAATAGTTTTCAAATGGTCTTTAACAAGCCAGGAAAGGACCCAAAAGCAGTATTTTCCAAAACACAGCATTTATTTTTCTTTAGTCTAAAAGTACAGTTGTGCAAGGCCAAAACACAGCCTTACCTGAGCTGCAGTTCTTTAATGAAGACAGATAAGAGCAGTCCAAGACTCTCTCTGTAGTGGGAGGAACTGAACGGTCTTCAGCAAGACTTTACCCTCTGACATGCACAGGCTAACCTCTCTGAACTCACCCAACTCCCTCTTCTGTGGTTTTTTGAGGTTTGACAATACAACAATTGTATCCTAATTTAGAAAACATTCTCATGAGGCAGGCACAATCCACAATCTGGTTCTTCACTGGAATAAAACCATGCCTTTGCAAAGGTCCTAATAGCTTTTTAATGACCTCTTTTGATTGGATTTCATGCATTCAGGCTTACAAAACAGAGAGAAGGCACATGTACAAAACAACATGCCATTTTTCCAAACTATTTCCAACAGCTGTCTGTTTTGCCTTGCTGTAATTACTAAGTAATTGGAAAAGGAACCAAAGGTGCAGAACTAGTGTATAGTCATGCCATGGCTTGTCTCTGATGGCAGCAAAACAAATGCCTGAAAAATGCCCCAGAGGTACAAAGGCTTCCTCCTCCTCAAAAGGTGGAGGTAGCTCATAGTGTTGACTTCTGAATGACAAATTCAGATTACAGCAGAAGACCTGACAGAAGCTTCTGGGCATGCACCTGAATTATATCACCTTTTGTATGATCTAATAGAATTGAAATAATGAAAATACTCTAGTAATTGCAGCTCTGCGGTCTGTTGTAGGCTGCAGTAGAATCTGGTGCCAAGGGAACAGAGGAGAGCTAAATGTGGCACTGATTTGAGATCACAGAAACTCCAGTCTTTGACAAGGCTCACTTAATTATGCACGTTATACATGCTGGAACTTATTAACCTGCCTGGCGTGCTGAAACAGTGAAGAAAATTACACTGGTAATTCTATAAGAGAGCCTATTATAGAATCATAGAATTGCTAAGGTTAGAAAAGACCTCTAAGATCATTGAGTCCAACCATTAAAACCAAAAGAGTTCATAAGATCATCTAGTCCAAAGCAGTATTGTGAAGAGTAATAAACCGTTTTAAAGAATCCTAGGACTAGTGAATCCTAGTCACTTGCTGTGTCGGCTGAACCAACAGTTGTGGTGGCCGGGGGGCCAGAGAGCCCAGGTACAGAGGGAGCCCGCTGGTGGGCAGGCCCCAAAGTGCAAGACTCCCCTTTTACTTCAGTGCGAAAGGCCTCTCCCATTGACCCTGTGGAGATTCTGTCTGTCTGACTGGCCAACAGACAGACGCCCCTTGTATCCCTGAAGAGGATGTAATCCAGCCCCCACTCTGTCCCCTCCTTATCCCCATTGGTTGTTCTTGTATTACCTCACTTCCCTCCTTGTATCCTATATAATCTATCCCAAACGGAATCATGCCCCTTTTTGCTGCTTTGCCTCGTCCTTCACCTTTTGCTCCCTTGCTGCCCTGGTCCCTCAGTCCCTTCCCCCCTTGCCTCGCCCTTTCCCCTGCTCCCTTGCCACCTTGCCTCCTTGGACTGCATCGACACAGATAAGTAATAAACTTGGGTGCTGCAGCAAGGGCCGCCTCTGACTCTTTGCCTCTAGTGACGCCTGAGCTGGCTGGCTCAGTGTGAGTGGCTGCGTGTCTCCACCGCACTGCTGAGAGAGCTGGCCTGCGGGATGCCAAGAAGCACCGCCAGGGGTTCCTTAGCCAAAGGTTCCCTTTGGGATAAGCAGCAGTTCCTCCACCAATACCCCACTCGGTGACAGTCACTGACCTAGACTAGGGCACAGATTTTCCTAAAGATGTGAATAAAATTAAATTAAATTTTATATGACAGTTTGAAGGTAGCTTGTATAACCTTGTGACTATTGTAAGCATTGCTAGGTAGCTGTAATTGATGTCAGCAGGTGAGGAAATGCAATACATTACTTGTGTAATCTCTTCATATATCAGTCTAATGTATTTGAAGTTTTAAACTATGTCCTCCTCTTATAGATTTATTGCTGCCCAGTCCTGGAGAATGCACTTTTGAAAAAGATGAGTGTGTGTTTACCCAGAAGAAGAGAGGTCGTGGGAGCTGGCACAGGAAGAGGGGTCCAACTCCCACTTCTTACACTGGACCGAAAGGAGATCACACTACTGGGGTAGGTGAGTTAAGTTCCACATTGAATTTTCAGAACTGAGATTGACAGTTAATAAAAAACACTAATTAAATATTTTAAATGATAACCCAGAAGACAGAGAAAGTTTTCACTCTTCTATTCAGAAAAGTTACTAATCAAATGAAGTAAGCACATTCTGCAGGGACTCATGAATGGTTTTGAGAATGTGACATTTAATCTGAATTACCTGCAGGCCGTGTGGATAATTTGGTTGTCATGTCCTAAAGTAGCCCTTTCCTTGGGAGATAAAAGAAGAGGATGACTGTCCAGACCTCACAGAAAAAGCTCCTTCCAAACTCCCAGTTTACATGAATATTCCCTGAAACTGATTTTAGACCTATTTTCAGTTTATGTGGATCATTAAGTAGTCTGACAAGTGAGGCTGATAACTTGAGTTTAGAACTGAGAGCCTTTTAAGCCTGGTCTGTGACAATGATTATTCCTTAGTTCATCTCTTAGCAGCAAGCTGTGCAAGTAGTTGGGATCTCTTCTGCATGAACACCTTTGGGTCCAAACTTAAAAGAAAACATGAAGAATGAAAGAGATCCCACAAGCCCTTTATCTTGAAAATTCGCTGCACAAGCTCACTAGTGCAAGTTCAGGTATTCAGGCAGGTGGCACCCCCATTACTCTGAGAGCACAGAAAACTGCATCACCACCAACCATTGCCTAATGTGTTTCCTCAGATGTACATACAGCTGTCTTGGAATTCCAACACATCAATCTCTACCAGAGTGAAATTCCTGGTGTAAGAGCAGCTATATTATATAAGTCCTTTGTATTCTTTTCTGTGGCTATGTATTTCAACAGATATAACCAAGTTTTTAAGGGTTCAAGCCATCAACTGGTGGAAGGCAAATTCATATGCCCCTCATTCCATCATTCAGTTATCACCAGCTGGAGCAAACTGAGGTGTGTCAGAAGACTGAGGAGCATCCCCACATCCCACCTGCTGCATAAAGCAGCTGTTGTGTTTTGAGATGTATGCTCTGCCAGCAGACAACGAACTCAGATAATGCAGCAATTATTCATGCAGTCCCAGTGCTCCCTTTTTGCGGTGTTATCTGCCTGTCTATCACCACAAGTCCTGGGGGTGAGATTGCCTTCAGAGGGAGAGGGAATTCCCAAGGATCAGTGAGACAAGCGGAATTCTGAGAGCAGCAACAGCAGCCAGTGGATGCTTGAGAGTCTCTTGTGATACTCAAGAGTCCTATTTTCCGCACAAACCCCTAGTGAAGACATCCCCTGTAAGCCAGGTTGTAGTTTGGTGGCAAGCAGCAGTCAAAAGAGAGGATGAAAAGGAATATTATGTACAGCTGGAAGTCCATAATTCATGCAGTATATTGAAGAATTCACAAGTTGGTTTGTACCAAACCTAGTGCAATCCATTGCAAAGACTTTGTTGTTCACTATGCGTAAAAGTTCCTTTGGTTAAAAATCAAAGCCTACAGCTCATATTACAGCATAATAAAATAAACTGCCTTTTGTTCCAAAGACTTAATCATACTATAAACTTGTTAGAAAGACTAGATCATCTCTTGGCTTCATGAATTCAAACCCATCATTATTACAGTATCTCAAATATTACAGTTTACAAATGCAGGTCTATGAATCTTTATCAAAATAGTTTCAGTGATAGGGGTTTTTTAATATAATGAGCATGTCGAGCATAATGAACATTCCAACATAATGTATCCTGCTTTGCTAATATTTACTTGTATATCTTTTTAAGGATACTACATGTATATAGAGGCATCTAACATGGTCTATGGACAGAGAGCATATCTGATTTCAAGATCACTAAGAGGAACACCTGGAAAACAGTGCCTGACATTTTTCTATCATATGTATGGAGCTGGGACTGGATTATTAAGTGTTTATCTAAAAAAGGAAGGGGATGAAGAAGAGATTCCTTTGTGGAGGAGGACGGGGGAACAAAGCATCTCATGGCTAAGGGGACTGATAGAATATGAAAGTGATACAAACTACCAGGTAAGAAAAACAAGCAATAAGCAGTCAAATTGGAATATTTAAGTGAATTATATGCTAGAATCCAAGTTCTGTATTGTTCAAAAAAAAAACAAACCTGAAATGTTAAAACATAGGTGGCATTGAATGGACACCTGAAGAACATGAAATAACGTAATTTTTTACAAATGAAGTTAGGGAGGGATTTATTAAAGAAGTGAATAAGTTGCGAGCAGGAAAATAGTTATGAATTCAAAATATTTTTAAAGTATTTACATGCTATTTTAAAGTATTTAAATTTAAACACCATCATTTTTGTCAGTAGTGGTAGGGGGTTTTCAAGATTATTTGTGCAATTTCTTTTCCTTCAGCTGTCTGTAGCCCTGTCCAGATTTGACACAGCCACTGAGCTGTGATGAAATGGCAGCTTCTTGTAGGGTGGTCTTTCTAAGGGGGTACCAAGGAGAAGGAAAGATGCAAAGCCAGAGGTCTGTCTAAGGAAAGGGAAAAGGAAAGGGAGAGGAAAGGAGAGGAGTGGGGAGGGCAGGGGAGGGGAGAAAGGGTATCCCTCGAATAGGTTGCATGGCTGTTATTTTTTCAGTCCTTCCACCAGTGGGATTCATGAAAAGTTGTGTCTTACCTTTACAGATAATTTTTGAGGCAATCCGTGGTGTGTCAATAAGAAGTGACACTGCCATTGATGATATTCTGTTCCAGGCAGGACCCTGTTTGGGTAAGTTTAACATACTTTGTAAGAGACACTGAGACACCTGGAATTCACAGTGCTTGTTTGTAATTAGGTGGGTGATATTTCTCTTGAGTCCCCATTTGAATTTAGTATCAGGCTGCTGGGTTAGTGCAGAACTTTTACTCTCTAATAGGACGTGAGATCATCCTCAGAATCTCAACTAGTAAAGTGGCTGTAACACTTTTTAAAAACCACATGACAGTCCCATTTAAATCCAGCATGTTAATTACATTCTTCTGTAAGTATTCATATATATGACAAAAATACAAATAATTACAGTATTTCTTCATTCTTTGTATTCCAGAAGTGGAAGAAATTCAGTTCTCATCAGGCTATCCTGACAGCTTAAATGAAATTGAGTATTAAATACAGTCTGCTGAAAGGAATGAAGCACATTGAAGAATTGTATGTGAGAAACTGCACAAACTGCCTATTTTAAAATATGTTTTAAATAAATACTGGACTGGTTTGAATACACACCAATAGATAGGAAGAACTCGGAGCACTCATGTTCCTCGCCTTTTCAATGAAATTATTGACTCAGGGCTTCTTAGACCGTAATTTTTTGATATTATTTCCTCTTTTGCATGAGGTATCAGTTATTACATAAAGGCTTCCCATTTTGCACAGATCATTCATTTTTAATTTTTTTAACATTTCTGGTATATAAGTAAAAAGAGGAAATTCAAGTTGCACAATTGAAGTCCAATATTGTGTTATCTTAAATCTGCATTCAGTGAATGTTTTGTGTTGGGGATAGAATGGATTTTTGTTAAGAAAATGATAAATGTTTTGAAATAACAAAGAAAATAGTGTTAGCTACTAGTATTATCCTACAGGTTAAGTGCAATTATTCACAATGACAAATCTCTCTGGGAAACTTCATACTCTGCTGGCAATTTTTTGTGACAGGGTATTATTTTACTATAACAAATATATCTGTCAATAACAAACTCACTTCTAGCGTTCAGTATAATTCAGCATAAGATGCTGGCCTGTGGAATTATATGAAATGAAACACTTTAAAGCCATCTATTTTCTGGGATGAAAGGCTTGTTTGTTTTTTTATTAAATAAGTTTGTACACTCACAGAGAATGCACTTACACTTTTCCAAACACAGATGTCTTCCATTTATATTAACAGGAAACTGAATTCACGCATCTTATTTTTTAAGATTTTATGAATTTGTGTGTAAGGGTTTTGTTTTTGAAATTACTATAACTTCCTAATAAAGTGTAACTTTGAGTATCATCTTATTGCTCTGCTCGAGATTTCATACTAATCAGTGTAAGGAGAAAGAACTGAACCTAATAAAGTACCTGAATTCATTATTTTGAACATGAACAGAATGAAATGTGTGGGTCACATCACCTAAGAAAGCTAACAGAAAGCAATCTGAATTGCTGCAAGAAGCTGTGTACTGAGTGGTAGAAATTATTCTTACCATATCCTGTTCCTTTCAGAACTAAGCATATGCTTTTCCTAAGAGCCTATAAGGATCAGCAGCACCTGGGATGATCTAGGTCCTTGCATCTTTAGTAAATTTCCATTTTGCTGACAGAAACAATTGAAGAGATTGTTCCATGCAATACATTCAATACTCGTGTACTTATTTAACCACACAGATTGAAGCTGTTTTTGGTTACCTAGAGACTGAGGAAGAGCCAAAAGGAATTGATATCTTGTCTGCCTATCCTAGATCCCTACAGTCTCCCTAGTCAGCTGCTTATGAACACATCACTCTTGCTATTATTCGAAAATGTAAGCAAACAGAAATAATGGACTGTTTCCTACAAAGCAATACAATTTTGCAGTTGTTCTGTAAAATGCATGCTTGGGTATCAATATTCAGCTGAGTTATCTAAGGAGAAAACAAGTGAAGTGGTTAAAACAATCAGCCTTGGTGGTTCTCTGTAAGTAAATGAAATTAAGCACGAAGTACAACTGTTAGGCTCCTATCTCTAAAGATTTATTAAACTCTGCTTCACTCCATCAAACTAATCAGATTTAGGCTGATTGATAGAATAAAAACCTAAGAGAAGGACTCTAACCTGCTCTCCACTGAGTGTTTTCTAAGCACCTCACTGCTACAGTGATTGTATCAGTATTACTGAGGGAAGTATTTATCCACAAAGTGTGAGGCATTGTCCTGACTAGGGTGGGGGGGGAGAGGGAGGGAGTGAGAAGGAAGGANAAAAAAAACCAAACCAAAAAAGCCACCCAAGTTCCTCATTAAGTAGGAAACATCACTTTTCCAATCATTTTTGCTGCAGGAATTCAAGAACAAAGGGAGAATTTGAAAGGTGGCTTCCACTTACTTCAGTGTCTGCTGAATATCAGTTTATAGAATAGGAAATTCACGGAGTAGTGAAAGAATGGCTACAAAACATTTGAAAACTGGGTAAGGTGCATTAAGATTTCTCCACTGGCAAACTTCAGTTTTATGGTGAGATAAAAAAATATTCTATCAGCTCTGTCCAAATGGGAAACTCTTCATGCAATTAACTTCTGTCCTAGATCCATTTTTATTTACTATTTTTTGTTTTCTTCACTGCTGCAGTAGCTGTACCAGGACCACAGATGGGCAAAGAACAGTTCATCTGAGACTTGCCATACCAGGCCTGTTTAACGTCTGAAAATTTCTTCAAAAGCTACTGAAAAATTTACAAGTAATTGCTTTGATCCCAGTTGTGTCACAATCTGTAAAATGGAAACAAAAAAGAAACCTTGAAAAGCAGCTATAACACCTAAAGCAGTAATAGGCTTGTATTTGATTGCTGTAAATGTAGGTTTGTGCTGGAACCCAGCTTGTCCTGAGATCAGTGGCAAGCCCTTTTATTATCCTCCTGGTTAATACTGTCCTCAAGTTTAATACTGTTTTTATTCTTTAAATATTATCCCATTAGTGTTCATTTTATCACTAGCCTTATTAATTTCCAAAAAGAGGGCCAAATTCAGATCTCAGTTACACCAACAGAAATCCAGAATAACAACATAAAATATCACTGTTATTCTGTCTTCATAAAGTAAATGAAATGGTATTCTGACTGTGGTGTCACACCAGAACAAACCTAATATAAACTTAACTTTACAATCACGAAGATTTACAAAGACAGCTCAAGCCAAGCACTAAAAGACCTGGCATTTTATCCACCTGGATGTGAGCACAGCTTGCCGGTGTGACTGCCCTCAGTCAGGAGACCCACTGCTCCGAAGGAACGGTGGTGTAAGGGCAAAGGCTGGAGAGAGCACACTTCTGCAGCATGCCAGACACCCTGAGTACTGTTCTATCTCTCACATTTTGAAAAAGAGAAAACCTGACTCTCATCCCACCTCATAGAAAACACGAGCTGTCTGTTGTGGTACATTCCCCTGCCTGGTACACTCCTCAGCCTGGGCCACTCAGGAAGTCTCCTTAGGCCTCAGCCTTGATTCATGGCTCCTAGGAGTTAAGCTCACCCTTCAGCTTACCAGAAACACCCGGGAACTTCTGCTGCCAAACCAGCTCCTGTTGTCTGACAGGCAGTCTTCGAATGCTATTTACCTGAACCATTAGCCCGAATCACGGAATTACATAATTGTTAGGGCTGGAAGGGAGCACTGGAGACGATCTATTCCAACCAGCCCTGCCAGGGCAAGGTCACCTACAGCAAGTGACACAGGAACGCGTCCAAGTGGGGTCTGAATGCCTCCAGAGAGGGAGATTCCACAACCTCCGGGGGAAGCCTGTTCCAATACTCTGCCACTCTCAGTGTAAAGAAGTTCTTCTCATGTTGAGGAGGAACCTCTTGAGTTTTAGTTTATGGCCACTGCTCCTCGTCCTGTCGCAGGGCAGCACTGCAAAGAATCCAGCACGATCGTCTTCGCAACCACCTTTGAAGCCCTCATATGCATTAATGAGATCCCCTCCCAGTCTTCTCCAAACTAAACACGCCCACCTGCTCATAACGCCCTAAACGCACGCAGGAAATGTAGCGGTGCGTGGAACGTACGGGCAGCGGAACGCGAGGCTCGGTAGCAGCCCAGCC
>VZTF01006886.1:41065-94080 GCA_013397755.1 Cnemophilus loriae | reverse complement strand
CCCGGCCCTCGGGGAGCCGGAGGAGAGGGGAGGGGGCCAGCCAGGCCGGCCCTAAGGCCTAGCCTGGCAAGAAACCCTCTCTCCGTCCCCTGTTACCTGTTGGAACGCCGGAAGCCAAAGAGGAAGTTCCCAGTGTCCAGCTCCTTAAATACTGCATCTCGCAGAGGGCGTACCTTAAATGTCATTGGCCCACGACACCCTGCCACTCCACAGGACCTGGCAGGGTGAAATTCACCTAGAAACCTGTCAACCCACGACATACAGATATAGAACTTTCAGAAAACTTGATTTACTATTTGTGAAGGATTCGGAAAACTTTAGCAATTTTGCATATAACAAAGCCTAACATGGCTGTGTAAAGAACATTATGGCCTTTGCATCTTGAGCAAGTGGGTTCAAGGGATCCCATCACTGCCTTCAAATCTTCTTGCTAACAGCAGAGAGATTTAGGAGTAGCCATTGAAATGGATGGTGGTAGATGTTAAGGAAGTAGGGTATACATTATGTGATGTCAGTACTTGCTGAATGATAGGATGTTTCCTTACTACACCTGTTAGCCTGGTGTTGCATAATTAATGTGGACTGATACTGATTGTTCTCTGCTGTAAGATACTTGCTCATGCAGAATTCTAAAGGCTTGTTGGACATTGGCAGAGGAAAACTAAGCTAAGAATTTTATCTGCTGTCAATTAAATTGCCTTCTATAAATTAGAGAACATTGCTGTTAGTTACACATTACTTAAGCAAGTTTAGTCAGACCTTGTCACACCTTACTCCCACTGCTGTTTTCTGGACAATTTGTGTTGCTCAGGATGTTAAAGGCTTTTAGTGGGTGCACTCAATTAAATGTAACTTTTTGGCCACTGAATCCATAGAAACAACAGTGTGCTTTGGCACCTCGGTGGAGTTCTGATTGACAGTACAGAATCAGTAGTGTGTATTAGATTCAGAGAAAACAGAAAAGACAACTGGAGGTAAATATGTGCTTTAGAGATGCTGAGAGCAGCAGCTGTAGGGAAATTCTAATAAATTTTAACGTGAGATCTTCCATGTGCATAATTTACAGTTGAAATCAAAGGTCATTGATGTAATTGTTTTACTAGGTAGAGGATATCTGAACTACAGGCTATAATAAAAGTTCACATTCTGTTGCTCTTTTGTGATTTGTCAGACTGTGACAGAACTTTTGATATTCCCCTCTATTGCAAGATATGAAGCTCTCTCTAAAAGAATGAATGCATTGTTCTACAAGGGCATGGGGTTTTGTTGTTTTGACCTAGCACTGATTAGTCCTAAGAATATATAAGTTTTTTGTGTTTTTGAATGAGGTTTACTGAGTTTGAGAATAGTGTGGGAGTTTATTCTTCCTTCTGTGGATGTTCTGTCTGCTCCATCCTCCCCAAAATGCAGGTTTCAGCTTGAAGACTAAATGCACCTAGCTGTTCAATTTACCTTTGTAACAAAGCAGAGTAGCTACAGGTGAGCTCCCAAGTCAGCTGGAAGGCAGATGTATAAGCACTGCATGATGTTATGAAATAGAGAAAACAAGCAGCCTGGAAATATGTTAACTGAAATATGACATTAGACTGTTTCTTAATCGTAGTGGAAAAGAGGAAGTCTAGCGATGAGCTTGTTTATGTTCTGACCACTGTTGGAGTGCATTTTAATTCTGAAGACTCCACTGCTTTTCACCTGAGGAATATTTTTTTGGTCAAGCGCTTTTTTCTAGACAGTGACAACTGCTTCTATATGTGGAGAATTATATGCCATTTTCACATATGTCTACGTCTAATAAGTTTTTGAACATATACTTTAAATTCTGTAGAATTCCGTAGTTCCTGGAATCGAGTAATTTTGAAAATGTGTTTTGGTCAAGCCATGTCTGTTCCTCTTTTCCTCCTCTGACATTTACAATTATGAAAAACATTGTTTTAAGATGCAAATACCTCTTGGGAGAGCTGAAATGCTTTGGAAGTTCTACAGGTCTGTAGTGGAGTGTGTAATGACAAGCATCAAAGTTGCTTGTGTACAGATAACCAAAATACAGAGATCATGTGTTAAGTCACATTTTCTAAAAGTAATAAAGGGATTTGCTGTGTAAAAATCATGTCATGATGGTTCTGTGGAACTTGCTTGTACTTTATATCTGAGGAATCTGAAGTGTAATTGTACATGTATGCATTTGCTTTAATCTTGAAACAAAATGCCTTATTTAGAGCAGAGCTAAATTTTAAGCTTAATCTTTCAGCCAAGTGAAAATATAATCCCTTTACCTCTGTAACTTTGTAACAGTGGCCACTGGCTGTACTTCACGGAATTAGAGCAGCTTTCTTCAAATACTTTTTGGCTTTATGAAAAAGATACTGTGAAGAAAGACTTTGGATTTTATAGCCTACGTTGATTTATCTGTGATTCATCGGATTAGTTAAGTAACTATGAAAAAGTGGTAGCAGATAAAGCCAAGTCACCTGTTACAAATAGCTTCCAGGTGGTCTTTATTTAACAACAACAATTCCTTTTTAAATTATTTTATTTTATTTTTTAGTGCTCCAAGGCTTGGAATAAGCTAGGCATATGTTCTGAATTAGGGGCTTTCTTTAGTGCATACAAAGTCAAACCGCCTTCCCTTCCTCTGTCCCCCTGCGTACATTAATCTACTCCTCTCTAGCCTTCTGAACATCTTATTTTTTTTCTCATGAACTTTTCACTGTCATGGAACATAATGTTCTCTCTTGTTTCTTTGTTTGGGAGGGCTGGGGAGAGGATCCCCTTCTTGTTCCTTACTTTTTAATTTTTTTTTCTCTCCAGAGTATAACACACACCAAAACAAATCACTAATAATGACTCCTTCAGCTTAAACAACTTTCTCTACAAAATTCTCACCTTCTTGAAGTGGAGGTTCTTGGTCACCATACTGCTCACCATCTCTTTTCTCTCATGAATGTATCTTCAGTTAAACTTCTAGATAGCAATGGCTTCGGTATTTGTGGTGTGTGGTGGAGTTTTTGTTTGTTTCCCGAAAGTCTGTTCCACTCTGTCCCCTTGGTTTACTTCAGCAGTAGTTGTGTCTGTTACTTGTTCTGATGATCTGTCCAACTCCTTTCCTTTTCTTTTGCCTGAAATTGTCGGTGGTTATTTGCTCCTTAGCTTTTAGACTTCTGCCTAAGTAGTCTCAAACTATTAACAGAGAGGGGCTAAGGAGTTTTTTCCACAACGATCTCAGTTGGACTTAGAGACAAGGTAATTGCAGACAAATGGGTTGTTTCTTTTGCTACTTGAATGGCTTATTATTTAAGAAGTATTAATTATTTGTCCTTGTTCACTGGGGACTGAATGATCCCTGCAACTCCTTGTCATTGGAACTAGTAACAGTATTACTTAAGTAGTTGCTCTGTACTAGTTTCTGAAAGAGATTTTTCTTCTAAGACTCATGAGCAGTTAAATAAAATGTTTGGACAGTATAAAACACTGGAATAGAAGACAGCAGCTTTTTATTGTTTTTCTTTCAACTCCTCCAAGGAATATGAAAATGTTCGTGAGCAGCATGAAGAAGTGAAACAAAACCGAAACCAAGTTAAGAAAGAACTGAAATGTCTGAAAGAAATGCAGGCTCCATGGACAAAAAAAATCCAAGAAGCTGAAGAAAATTTAAAGAGTTTGGAAATTAAAACCAGAGATAATGTAGGTATTGAAGTTCTTGTTTAACATAGGTAATATTTCAGGTATTCTGTGTTCAGCTTTGTAAAATGTAAAGTAATAACCTCTTTCTTTCTAGTGTGTCATAATGACATTTCAGCAGAAATTTTCCTGAAGCACCTGTGCCCTTGGTTCTCAGTGCCTTCTCTGAGTCTGTTCAAGGAATACATTCCCTAGTAAACCTTTAGTAGCAATCCTTCAGTCTGTTCTTGGTTTTGTAAATGCAAATCTTACAAATTCTCTTCATCGTACCTTAAAAATCTTCTGGGATATAATATTAATAGTTTCCCCAAGTTAGGTACTTCTGTTGAATTAGATGCCTGTTCTCATCTGTTCTGTAGTTTGCGTTTGTGGATGCTCCTTTTCTCTTCTTAAAACATGGTTTATTTGAGGTAAATTACAACTTTACTGGCCTAAGAGCATTCCTCTAATATTGAACATAATTCCGTAAGTAGGACTTGATTTTTTAATCAGACAATAATCTTCCATCAGTTGTGAATATTTTTATTCATAAGGGAATTTATTGGTAAACCTGCCTATGTGTTAAAGTTCACGTATGTTTTTTGAACAGCTGCTCTCCCTGGGTTTATGGAAAAATATTATTTCCGTATGAAAAATAAGAGTACTGTAATTCTCTGCAGGATTTTAACTATTATTTACTGTTCAGACTGCAGAAATCATTGTACGCATAAGCTGCACAAATTTGCAGTGGATAACCAAAGTTAAATGATCACATGAGAACGTTTGTTTGCTGCAGTGAATTGTGTTTGAGGGTAAGAGACCCACTCAGAGGAGTTGATGAGGAGACATGTGACACCTGTAGAGGACTGCTGTCTTGAAGCATCTTGTAGAATGAGGGTCTGAAACTTCAGTGGCTTTTAATGCACTGTGAGCTAATAAACTAGTCATGTGCTTCCTCTAAAATAAAAAAACAAAACATACACCCTTGCTCCAAACAAAAAACAAACGCAAAACCAAACTAGAAAAACCAGACAAAAAACTCCTACAGACTGTTTTTCACAACGTTGTTTTTGTTGTGATAAACACTCTCAACAATACGAAGTACTCAAGTACCTCATAATTATAAGAAAGTTCTTTGGTGAAGCTGTTTAAGTTTTGTGTCCCACAGTATTGCAAGAGTTTACTATGCTGTGAGTCAAACTAGCTAAATGTTCAAAAATACTGCAGTCTTACTGCAGTCGCATATTTTTAGTGTGGCTGGGCTTTTTGTTTTGGAGGTTTTTTTTGTTTAAGGGTAAGTGTACTTTCTTTGAGGAGAGTTAACAGCTGGAAGCTTGAAATTAATTTTCATAATACAATGCCTTCATGCTTGTGAATTGCTAAACTTTGTTTTCATTGCTTAGTCTTACCTTGTTAAGGTTTACTCATGTGTTTCAAGCTACTATGTTTTTTTCAAACAGGAAAGAATTCTACTTAACCATTGGTACCACTGTTCTTGGAAGTATTGGGCTGTATTCATATAAAAGTAATCTTTAGTTAAAGGTTGTACTTTGTTTCTATGAGAAACCTAGGACAGTGATCATTCTAGTTTTAACATGCAGGGAGCTTGCTCAGCATAGGCACTTCCTAGAAAACAGTGGAAGAAAACCTCAGAAAATGTACGAGATGGTTCACTTATACTCTCGAATCAGCACATTTTTCTTCTCAATCGGAACTTGTTGAGTAAAGCTTTCGTATACTGTACATTCACAAGGTTAACCATATGTTGAAGTGTTGCTTAATGTAAGTCTGGAAATTGGATTAAGTACATTTGTTCTACAGTGTTCCAGTAGCCAAAAATGCAGGAAGAAGGAAGGGGGATAAATTTGAAATAAGTAATTTATAGAAGACTTACTGGCGTACTCTATTATGGCCTTTCCAGTGATGAGTTACAATTTTGTATTTTATTTATAACTGATACTATTCTATATACAGTATTGTGATAAGACACTTCTAAACCTGTTTTGTTCTGATGTCAAATGGTATGTCCAAGTCTAATTTGAATGGTTATTATTTTGTTTTGAACTCAGAGTCTAGAACTGCAGAAAAAGACAAAGGGGAATATATTATATATGTGGTTATGGCATGAACTATTTGTAAGATACCAGGCAAGTTAAGAAGATTTGAGAGATGTATTGCTGCTTTTTGAACTTTCGTGACAGTACCTTTTTTTCAGATGCTGAAATCGGTTTCCCTCACACATACTTTCATAGCTGGGCTGTTGAAATGTCCTTGGAAAGGAGAATTCAGTGCTGGTTGCACTGTCAGGAGATAGTTTTGATGTAATGTGAAAGTGCAAGACTTTTGAATAGCTTAAAATGGCTTAAGCTGCTGCATCTTCATTAGTTACTCACTTTTCGAAGACTGCTTGAATTTCTTGTAACTTACAATTCTGTCTTTGTACAAATGCAGGCATTTGACAAGAATTTCACAGGTAATTATTCTGTGAGCCAGAAGGACTTGATTAGCTTCTGCCTTAATTTGGCATTCAGGGAAAGCAGTTTAGTATTTTAAGTCTGCTCTATTCTGGACACACAGACCTGTAGGGAATATAATTCTCTTCAGACTCTTTGCTCCAGGCTTATATCCATTATCAAAAGACTTGAACTCTGACTGCTTCTTGAGATCTTTCTCTTGACATGAGGATATATATGTGAGAGCAGAAATAACCATCTCTTCCTTTTGTCTTTGTTGAACTTTGTTGGCAAAAAGCCGTGTATGGAGTTGTAGTTTTTCCTGGAAGGAGCTGAACAGCAAGGAAAGGTGGAGTAAATCTGGGAAGAAATCGATGTATCCAGACATTGCATGACTTTTTCTCCTGTCTCTTTGTGTTAAAACTTTCAATTTCTGGATTAGATTAAAAATTTTTAGTAACACTTGGTGGTTTGGGCGGTAGGATGTGTAGAATGTGGAAAAAAATAAATTGACCCATTTTGTTGGAAAAGTCTGGTGAAATGGTGTATTTTCAGAACAGTTTCTTCAGGCTCTTTAAAGGCATTTGAACAGAGTTAACTATGCAATGCAATTTTTTAGTAATATTTAATAGTATAAAGCAGTCTTTTGTGGTTGTACCGTGAAAATCATAAAGATAGTTCTAGTTGTTCATCTGTTCTGTAGGTAGGTCTATATATAAACATATAGTAACTGAAAATACAATGATAACTGAAAAACAGAATTCCAGTTCCTTACAAGTGTTCTGATTTCGAGAGCCTTCAGAATTGTTTAGTAAAGACTGTGCATCAGTTTCCCGCACGAGAGCTTCTTCTTCAGACTGCCTCCCTGAGCTCTTTGGAAAGAGCATCACAGAATCACTGTTACCTCACAGCAGTCAAGACTCAGATTTATTTCTTCTGTGTTGTCTTTATGCAAACTCCTGCATGAGTCTTAAAATTTTCATGCTTTTTTTGAGGTTGTGGTAGGGAAAAAAGTTTGCGCAATTTTATTTTCTCCATTTTTGATGCATCTTAGTGTTTTCAGTATGACGCTTTCTTGGAAGATGGCTCTTCTGGTGAGAGTGCTGTATTTGTTTCCATATGTGCACTGGAATTTACTTACAGTTCTTCCATCATTCTGCTGTCTTTCCAGCATTCTCTTTGCAGTGCTTCAGCCTTGAGGGTTCAGGGAAGGAGGAATTCAGTTTGCAGAGAAAGGATAGTGTACTTACCCTGTGTTCAGAACTCAGCTGAGTAAGTGCCTGGGCAACTTGACCTAATAAAAAGTGCCCTGAGAAGGGATAGGACTGGATGATGCCAAGAAGTTCCTTCCAACCTATGTTATTCTTCCACTTTATAGAAGCTGAGGATAGAGAAGGAGCAGAGACGTGGATGCCTGCACATGAGCCAAAAAGTTGTCAAGCTTAGCTGTGTAGGATCTAACTCTAGCACAGTGCATTTCAGAGGTAGGATGTCTTGGACAAAACCTGGTTTGGCCATCCTTTGCCTAGGAACTTAAGCCTTGCTCGCTCTTTAGTATCACCTTTCTTTGCAAAGTTGGTTTGGAGAAAGAGGCAAGAACACTTCGTAATTGTACACACCTGAATGTAACATTTGTATTGAAATCAAGGTTGGAGTTATTTTAATTTCACATAAGAACTTCCTCTATATGTCATGCCTGAAGTTGCAGACATACAGCTGAATGGTTGTGAACAGTGCAGTACGTATGCCGTTATACAAGTCTTCACAAATTGCTGAAGTTATGCAACAGATACAGTTAAGAATTAAAAATGGGTGAGTATGGCTTTGTCAGTGGTAAAATGTGGAGTGAATACTTTGTTATGCATATACAAGATATTGTTCAAAATCTGACTACTTTTTACAGATATAACTGAACTTATGACTGTAATTTAAATATCTTGCTATATGCAGACTGCTGAAATCAGAAATATTTCCCAGAAATGTAAAGAGAAACAAGATGCTTTGGAGAGGAAGGATAAACAGGTAAGGGTCTGGCTATCTGTGACTTTTCTTGGTGTTTGTTTTGGGGTTTTTTGTCTGCTCTTCTGTTAGAGTGGCAAATTTCTGTGAAGATGCTGCAAGTGCTGGCACTCTTCGCTCCCTCCAGTACACAATGGATCTTTAGAACTCTATCAGTCAAACAGGAATTACAAAGGGAGAGGTGTATACTGCTTAAAATAAGTTGCCTTATGGAATAGACAATTTCATAAGGAATTGCATGTGTGTATATATGAATAGATATAGATACGCTGTTTGCAATAGGCTTTCCTTGAAAAGCTCCAGCCTCTGTAGTGATTCACTCAGCACTAAGCACGCCCTCTATGTGAGAGGTTGAGGTTATTGCTTCTAAGTATATACATCCTGCATCTTTAAAAAGAAACATCTTTTTAAAGAGGACTTGTGAAACAGAGTCTCATCTAAGTACTTGGTCAAGAAATGTGTGAATGAAATGTGTAAGAATGCAGAGTCAAAACTTCAAAGTTGTGTTTGTGCTATAGATTTTACTTACTCATAGACTAAACTTTGGATGTGTTAAGCAACTCTTAAGCAATTTATTAACCTTTGAGCTTCTGCTTTTGTGAAAATGAAGGAACTTCAGAAATGGTTTTATAAGCTTGGTTGTATTTTTGCTTATGTTCATCAGCTGCCATAGTGCTACTGGAACTGTGTCATAGTGCTGTTGGAACTGTAGCAGACTCTTGGGGTTTGGGTGCATGGTTATGTCAGCATTTAATAGCAGTTACACAGGTATCCTAGGTATTTGTTGTAGGTTCTGTATACCAAACTCCCTTCTTGTTGGAAATACTCAAAATTTTTAGATTGAAGAAATTAATCAAGCATTCAGAATGAAAAAAGATGAAGAAACAAACAGGCAGAAGAAAATATACCAAACTCAAAAAATAATAGAGGAGTGGAAGAATGAGCTGGATACAATGTCAGTCTGTGAGAATCTTCAGCCACAAATTGATGCTGTTAATACTGAGCTGAAAAAATTACAAGAAGAAAGGGCAAATATTGATAATGATGTCAGTGATCTAAGAGCAGAAAAAAACAACCAAGAGCGGGAAGAGAAAAGTAAGTTACTTGAAGTTTTTTTTGGTCAAATTTATTTTACTATTTTAATGACTGTACAGAATCTACTTGTCCTTCTGTAGTGAAATAGTTTGAGGTGTTTACCTGAAGCCTCATAGTTGGCTTACATGTAGAGAGGTCCTCTTTCTTGTTACTTGTTTTATTAAAAGTAACAACCACTTCCAAAATCGAATTCAAGAGTAACAATTGACCTTAAAAATATCCTTCAAAAAAATCAGTATTTCTAATCTCTGGGTAGGGAGGCTCTTTCGGCAGTTTGGAGGTTTGGGGTTTTTTTTTGTTGTGAAGTAAGGTGTGTAGTTAGCAGGTTGTGAAAAACAATCCCAAACCTGGTAGAGAAAGCAGTTGGCTTTGAAGATGCAGTATTTTAGCTACTTCATATATTATATGCAGTATATTAGCTGCTGATGCTGCATTTGTCCTTTGTAGATGAACTTTAGCTAACTTTAATTCCAGAATTTCCTTACACTAGTCTGGGATTTGCAGTTAGTCCTTTCTGAGAAATGAAATGAAATTAAAAAATTGAAGCTTGGCAAGTGGCAAGGATGTTGTATACATATTCCTCAGTGAATGGTGCTCATTTGCACATGCCTCTCTGTCTGGCACTTAACTTGCCATAGAATCCAAGAAGAAACTAAGGTAGAGAGTCCAAGCGACCTGGGGAAGGAGACACTCTATGTTTTATCTTGAACAGCACAACATTCTCTGGTTTTGATCTCTGTCTCTTCTGAATAGTAAATGCTTTCATACACAGTCTATTGTTACACATTTTGGATTTTGCCAGCACAAATAACACAGATATTTTACATTACTAGTCCTACTATCTCCTTCCTCTGGGGATGTTTTTGTTTTTAAGTACAAAGGTAGAACAAGTCTTGAAAAAACATACTTTTAGGGCAAAAATTCTGTGTTTTTACTGTGCCTACCATATTTTGTTATTCTTTGGGTAAGTTTTTAATTCTATTTTAGATTTTAAGCTTTAATAGTTCTTAAGATATCTTCAGAAGTAGCAGCATCTCAATTCTGGAAAGAGAAACTTAGTTTTTGTCATTTACTAACAACCTTATTTTTGTAGGAGTGTAGCCAGTAGATACCAGAAAATGCTAGTTATAATGTGTACTTGCTATGGACTCTTTTTAAGAAACTACCTTAAATTACAGGAATAATTGATCGCCTTGGACAACTTAATAATATAATGCATATGAAGGAAGAGAACCTTAAAATGAGATTCCGAGACACACACTCTGCTCTTATGTGGCTAAGGAAGAACAAAGACAAGTTCAAAAAAAAAACTTGTGAACCCATGATGCTTGAAGTAAGAAGATTTACTTGCATAACACTCTGTTAATGTTTAGATTAATTATGTCTTGCAAGACTTTGAGAATGGCTTTAAGACTTTTAAGACATATCTTGGAATGTCCTGCCAACTACATGCAGGATATTCGTAATTAGAATTCCGCAGGCAATGTAGTAATTTAGTAAGGTGGGATGGCTCCTTTCCTCCTCTAGAAGATGCCTATTGCAGGTTTCCTCTAAGGTGCAACCAGTTATTATCCAGTCTTACTGCTTAAGATTTAAGTAGTTTTTAGTTGCTGTTTAAGAAAGCAGTGATAGTTGCCAATTGAGTGTCTCACCTTACAGCGCAACTTACTCAGCTGTGGTTACTTCTCTCTGTGATCTCCAAGAGTTTTTTTGATTTGCTCTACCCAGCCATCTAGAGACATAGAAATCTATTGCTAGTTTTCTTTTGTGTTTGGTTTGGTTTGATAGCTGCTGTACTAGCTAGGAACAGCAGGGCTAAATTTTCCAAGAGGATATTACTTCTTTTAGTGCGTTCCTCCTCTTGCGATATATGTTCCATGTAATGTGAAGAGGATGAAGATCTCCAGTTGCACTTCTTTTCAGAATTCCAAACTTACTGAATAATGTATTACTACAATTTAAATTAGTATATTAGAATATCTATATACAAATTGTTACACTGTGTACGTGTACTAGGACTGCTCAAAATTACTTTTTTTTAGATTAGAATCCCAAGTATTTCTTGTTATTACCAGAACTTTGAATTCGTCCTGAAATACCACATCAGGATAATTTTATAAAAGCCTTGATAAGGATATCTTTACTTTTACTTAAGGCCTCATTAACCTCTATAACATAATTGATGTGTGGATTTGTTTTCTCTGTGTGGAGGTGTAACCCCAGCCATCAGACAAGCCCCAGGCAGCCGCTTTCACCTGCAGAATGGGGCAGAGAATCAGAAGACTAAAAGCTTAGACAACTCGTGGGGTTAGATAAAGATAATTTAATAGGGAGAGCAAAAGCCATGCACCTGAGGAGAGCAAAGCAAGGAGTTAAGTCACTGTCTCCAGGAGAGCAGGGCCCCATCACACACGGCAGTGACTTGGTGTCCTGGTTTAAGCCAAGGCCAGGGTTAAATTTTTTGTAATGCTTGAGAGGATGTGTGGCCGAGGGGGCGTGGCCAGACCCTAATTTGTTCCGTATCACCTCACCTCATTGCTGGGAGTGGGGGAAAAGGACTCTTGCTTTTTAGGATGATATCCTTTTCAGGCTGGGAGAAGTCAAGGTGGGGAAGAGGCAGTCAGTATTTGCTGGGGGGCTTTCTGTGTAAATTGTTAGTCTTACGCCTTTTGTTATTAAAATTGTTGCAGTTACTGGTTACTTTATCTTGTTGCTGTTTCCAGTAAATTCTTATCTTAACACATGATTTTCACTTTTTTTGCCTCCAGTTCTCAACTTCACCCTGCTGCAGCAGGAAGCAGGGAGGGGACATGAGGAGTGAGCAGTGGCTTGGTTTTAGTGGGCCTTGTAAATTGAAGAATACCATTCCTAAACTATGACATTTGGGAAGCCATCACTCCAAATGTACCCCCTTCCTTCTCCTTCCCCTCACATTATATACTGAGCATGATGATCTGGAATATCTCTTTGGTCAGTTTGGGTCACTTACTCTGGCTCCGTTTCCTTCCAGTCTTGCATGCACCTCTACTTTACCACTGTGGCAGCACAAAGAGCAGAAAAGGCCTTGGCTCTGTTTAAGTTCTGGCAGAAATAACAACCATCTCTGTATAATGAGCCCTGTGTTCAGCACAAATCCAAAACACAGCCCCATACTAGCCACTGTGGAGAAAATTAACTCTACCTCAGCCAAAACCAGTACACTTTGGTATCATGTAAATTAGTCTCATGTACTTAAGAATTCCAGCTTTCAAAATGCTGTTAACTGTACCCAGCCTTTGACCAACTTGAGATTATTAAATTGTGTAGTTCCTTGTAATTTTGCCTTTGTGTGTCATGTATAGTGACATAATGTCTAATTACTAGTGAAAGTTAGCTGAAAAACACGAACATTAACATTTCATTCAGATTTGGAAAGCTTCATCCATTTTAAGTATGTGGGGGTTTTTTCTTAGGAATTCAAAGACACCTCAGCTTGAGCAGTGTGGTGTTTTCTGTTGCTAATTGAAAAACCTTTGCTAGTGCTGGAGCAGAGCCATTAGACATGAGATGGGGATGGTTGCAATTGCAAGGTCAGGAATGAGCAGAAGAGGGAGAGGTGGTATGGTGAGAGATGGTGATGAATTCAAGAGTGCTGAAAAAGGATATGGATGGCTAAAACTTAAGCACAATGACCTGTAACTTACAGTAAGTTTCCTCCCAAGAGAATTGGTTGCAAAAAAGGCAGGGAGTATGTTTTTAAAGACAAAGTTCTTGTTTTCATTAAATGTAGGTGTAGATATCATCTTGACTATTTAAAATAGTTTTGGGGGGTGGTAAGTCCAATTGTATTAAATCACTTGCTCATTACCTTTCTTTATTAGATCAATGTAAAAGACAGTAGACATGCTAAATACGTTGAAAATCACATTTCGGCCAATGACATGAAGGCTTTCGTTTTTGAGTGTCAAGAAGATATGGAAACATTTCTGGAGGAGGCAAGTTGGCACCAATTTTAAAACTTTATTAAGTACTGAAGTAGGAGCCCTGAGCTTGGAAGTCTGCCAAGTAAATCTGTATGACAGCGGTAGATATCTGCATCATAACAAGTAGATAATGCGAAGTGTTCAAAGATTTTCTTCAGAATTAAGGTTTTCTTAAAGCTTAGTCTAACTGGAGGGTTACAGGAGTATTAAGAAAATGTGTTTTTTTAGATTGTCTTCCTTGGCAAGGCAATAATCACTTAAGCAGAAAATACGGTGTACAAGAAAATGGCTAGAGCGGAAATCTACAAATTTAGTACCAAAAGTTTCCAGTGTCCTTTGACTAAAGAGGCAAGAGAGCATCTTTTGTGACATGCAGTGGTCCAAGCAGCAAATCAAGCTTGTATTTTCTTAATACTGCTGTCTTAATCAGTGGGGAGATTGCTAGTTTTGAAAGTCAGGCAGATGATGCAGGAGGAAAAAGCTGGAAGATACGGTATTAAACTGTCATAATGCTTCCCAACTACAGTCCAAACAACAGTGTATTTAGTGACAAACTGTCCTGCAATTTTTGAAGACTCATCCACTCTTCACAGAAGCTAATCACTTTTTTATACTTGAACAATAGTAGTGATATCTCAGGTTCTGGGGACTTATCTTGCATGTGTCATTGTGGAACTCAGTTCAAGGCTGCTTTAACCAGCTCAATTGATCTTTCACTTGTATGATTAGCTCTTTAGACTGAGCACTTGGCTCTGGATCTCTTTGATTGCTTTTATTTTCTCTGTCACAGAGTGTTTTCAGAGACATTAATAGAGTTTGCTTTTGGAGAACTTGGTTATTTCTGAGCCAGAGTGAATTTGTGAGTTCTTCCAGAGGTCATCAGTTTAAAATAATTCTGACTCTGTGAATCAGTAATTAATATTTTGTTTGCATATGGTGAATTTTTCTGGTCTTTACCGAATAATCTAATATAATCTAAATGTAGATGCGTGATCATCAGAAACTAAGAGTGAATGCTGTATGTGCACCTGCTGAATCATGTGCTGAAAATTTACCTTCAAGACCTATTGAAGAATTACAGTATGTATCTGATTGTTTTGGGGAAATGGTTTTAAATGCAGTGGGTTATTTTCATTGCTATATATTAGAATTTTATGCAAATCAAATTTTCACAAGTTCAGGTCTGGGTTAATAGGACTTCCTTCTGACCCTTCAGTTACTTCAACTTGCTTACCTGCTGAATTTGATTTGTGATGCTTGCTTTTTTGATCTCTTACTCAGCCGATACGGATTTTATTCGTATTTACGAGAGTTATTTGACGCTCCTCCTCCCGTGATGAGTTACCTTTGTTTCCAGTACCGTGTTCATGATGTTCCTGTGGGAACACAGAATACCAGAGACATGATTGAAAGGGTAAGATATCTGAAGAAGCACAAAAGCACCTGTGGTGTGGAGTTTTATTTTGGAAATTATTTATCAAGTAAATGTGGACAATGCAAAAATTTGCTTTAGCAATTTTATTTATCCTTTTTATTTACCCTGAATAAGTGGGAATGGTTCATTATGGGCTAACATATTGCAAGACATTTTAACAAATTTAATCACTCTATACAGTACTTTCTATAAAGTTAAACATATCTTTCATCTGTACCAGTTCCAAGGCAGTGTCCTGATTTTGGCCAAGGGCAGGGTTGATTTTTTGCAGTAGCCCAGAGGGGGAGTGGCTGAATAATCACTGTGCGAGGTCTCCCCATATTTGTATGTTGACCATTGCCCCCATACCACAGGGGCTTTACCTGCTTGACTGCAGTGCATGTTTCAGCGTTATTGATAACCTGGAAATAGTGTCCATGGTTAAATCCACCCCTTGATCACCAGCCCATCTGTGTGCTGCATCTCCTCCCTGGTGACCTGAGGCTGTTATGGGCCATTCTCCCTCTCAGCTGCTGCAGAGAATTAACCCTGTCCTTGGCTGAAACTGGGACAGTTGTGGACCACAGTCTGAGATGTAAAATAAACACTGTTTACTAAACCTAATTGACAAAATATAGGTGATGCTGCATATATGAACTGAACAACAGTTTTAGTCAAATGTACCTTATCCTATGGAGGCTTTTTGCTGTTTCTGGTTTACTGGACATTTTTTCTGTTTATGTATCTTTAGTTATGGTAAATCTTTGGTTATTTATAATATCCTTTCGGACATGAGTCATTTAAAATTAGCAGCTCTAGTATTTTTATACCTTCTTTTTTCCTACAGGTGCATTTGCTTGACTTATACATTACTGCTCACTTTATGGTTTCAGCTATTAATTCTTGAGTATTTGGTTTCTTTGTTACACGGGATATGTGTGTAACATGTTACATATCTGAAGCAAATACAATCCTTGTTCACGATGCAGTACAAATGCTAACAGTTTTTTATTGGTGTCTGTAATATCTTAACGATCAGACCTGTTTAATGGTAACATTTATTTATGGTAACATACTCCGGCAATATCTCAACAATTCTTTGCCGACCAGTCTGAATTACAAGTATAATTCTGCACTAAACTTAGCATCTTTTTGCAAAGGTTGTTAATAAGTAGGTCTTGCATAAGCTGAAGTTTTTTTACTGTGTTTATCAGTCAAGTTTATTCCTTGTTCTGAAAAGTATTGCCTTAAGTAATGCTTTTGTCAGATTAATATTTTTCTGTATTTCTTAGGTCATACAGGAAACCAATCTGAGGCAAATGTATACAGCAGAAGAAAGATATGTTATTAAAGTATCTGCTTATACAAAGCAAAATATCTCTAGTAACATATGCTTGAAGGAGGCACAGTATCTCACTAGTTCAGTGAATACGGATGAAAGAGGACAGTTGGAAAACCAACAACAGGTAGAAATGTATTTCTGTAACTGTATGTGTTGTGGACTACTACCCATTTTATCATGCATTAAGCACAGACTACTTGCATATGTTTGTACGGTATGCAGTAAGAATGCTAATGGTGCATTTTCTTTTATTTCAGGACATCAGTAATACGTTAAAGTCGTTGGATGCACGTTTGGCTGCACTGTTCGACAGACAGAAACTTCTGGAACACAAAGACAATAAGCTCAGGCAAGAGAAGAAGGAGCTTTTAGAGAGAGGAAACCGGAGGAGGCAGTTGGAATCAAAAATTGGTGTGAAGTATGATAGGTAGGAAACAAGCTGTGTTATCTATGAAAAATGAACCATTTTAAAAGCAAAGATATTTTTGATTTCTCTTACTGCAGTGTGCTTTTACCCTTAAAAAGTAACCAGTAGTTGAGCATCAGATACAGGTGATAAGACAAGGAATGTGTTTAGAAATTATGACAATATTTGAGACAACATGTAGCAATGTTCCAGATGATTTTCTGTAATAAAATCATAGGATTCCGGTTAAATATCACAGCATGTATTTACTCAAATGTTAGGTTATTGTTCTGACTTTGTAGCACATATCTAGATAATACCACAGTGTGCATAAATGGTACTAAGTAAGCATGTCAGGGATTGAGTTAGAGCCCAATTGTCCATCGTATTTTTCATTACGTGTTTTTTGCTTATGTGGGCCTCTGTGGTTAGTTTTTCTGTTACTCTTTGTCATAAGGCAGAATCTGGGCATAGTTCAATAGGTATTTCATTTAAGCTCACACTCCCAGAAGGCAGTGTAGACAACATTAACATCCAGTCTGGATCTTTCTTGTGTCAGTTAGGAACACTGTCTATCAATTCTTCTACTATGCACCTCATAAGAGAACTTCGTTCCATCTTGTCAGTGATTTCCATGGTGGAGCGATACTGGGCTGTTATTATTAGTCTTTTATCTATGGTGAACAAATGGAGCACCCTCATCCTGTGCTGTAGAGCCTGTGCTGCAGCCCCTGACCACCTTGACTGCTCTTTAAGTTTGTTCCAAGTTGTTGAGGTTTGGCACACTGGTCCAAACTGTGTGGTGCTGAACAGAGAGGAAAAATCACTCCTCCTGCCTGTGCTTCTGCTCATACAGCCAAGGACTGTGTTTGCTGCCAGGGTGCACTGTTTGCTTACGCACAGTTCACTGTCCACCAATACCTCATGTCCTTCCCTGCAGAGCTTTGCTGCAGCCAATCTGTCCTGAGCCTGTATCACTGCCAAACCCACTGTCTTCCCAGGACAGGACTCTGCATTTGTCCTTGCTGAATCTCATGAACCTTCTGTCAACTGATTTTCCAGCTTCAGCAGACCCCTCTGAACTGCAGGCCTATTGCTCCCACCAGTTTAGTGTCTAAAAACTTGACAATAGGGCCTTCTCTCTGCTCTTCCATGTCACTGACAGGAGTGTTAAACAGGACAGGCCCTAGAAAATAATTCTTGGTACTGACTTCTGGGCAAGGTACAACAAACCAAGAGTGACCATAGAACCACACTGGTTTTTTACCTATTTTGTCTAAAGTTAATCCAGACTGTGATCTTCAAATTCGAATGCATGAATAGTATGGGACACAGCACTGAAAAAACGAGAAAAAGAAGTCTGAATCCAGCAGACTGAGAGAAAGGTGAAGCTCATGCAGGTTAATGCTCTCACATGTATCTAGTAGTGAGGCTAAGCCTGACTTCCCACTAGACACACACAGAACACATCTAAACAGCGTATGTGTATGTAGTTACACGTAGCACAGTGGACACACAGAGCAATTGGACAGGTGCAGCACCAGTGGCTGCCTTGTGTTTGTACTCTGTCTGAGCAGGATGGGGTTATCCTGGTGCAGTGTCTGTGCAGACCTATGGCAGTGTGGATCCCATCGGCAGCTGGTTCCAGACACTCTGAATCTGCACAGTAACTACCCCTGGACCTCAGTCTCCTGAGTTGCTGGTACCTGGAAATGCAAAGCCCTGAGGCTATAGCCCTGCTTCTGTTGGCCTGTGCAGACTGCCTCCCTCACCCATGTGTGCCTGCGTGCTGAACTGGCTGTGACTCCCTGGTTTCCCAATAGCTCATTCTGTGGGCCTTGTCTCAGAGATACAGAGGTAACACATATGTACAGGGGTAGTCATGACTCCCCCAGTCTGCACCCCATAGTCGGTACCCCTGTCATCTTACCCAGGAGTACATACACGGGGGAGCAGTCTGTGTCAGCCAGGCTGATTCCTCCAATAGCCATTTCTTCCTGTGGTGTCATGCTTAGTGATTCGCATACCCTCTTGGCTCCCAGGCTACTTGATGTCTAGTGTGTCTTGGTCTTTATTGGGGATCAAACTCTCTCTTGTACACTTGTACCATGGTGCTGGCATCGCACTCCAGTGGCTGTCACTTAGGTACACTCACTTTGGTCTCTCCTGCCAGGTGCAGCCATCACAGACAAGTAGGCGCCCCTCTGACCTGTGATTTGACTACAATTGCTTGCACTTAGGCTTCCATACAGGCGAATGCTGAGTAGAGTCCCTGGTCCAAGAAAAGAGGAAGGAATGGAGTTGAGTAAAAAGAGGATGTGCCGGTTGGGCATGGCTGGACAAGGGTAGCAAACAGCCCACTGTTTACATCTAACCGTCCCTCTTATCCTCATATTGCTCTCTTTTCCTATACGTGTTATTCTCCAAGTTACCTAGTTCCTCGCTTTCCTCACCTTTGTTTGCTCCCTTGAATATGTAATAGTAAGTCCTGTGCAGTAACAAAGTGCTTTTCTACTGCATCCCATGATGTCTATTCTATAATACAATGTCCAGCATTATGCTGTTCCACAGGAGGTGCAAAGGATGAGCTGGGGGCTGAACAGCTTGGGAGGAGTCTCAGTAATGGCAGCTGATAGTGGCTTTTTGACTGCAGAGGTTAAAGGTCTCTGTTCAGTCAGGGACACCAATGTTAGCCACAATAGACTGAGGTTTCTTTTGACACTAAATTGATGACTAGTGAAGCTGGAGGACTTGGCCTTTAGGAGCAGAGATTCAGGGCAGTCTCCACTGAGATAACAGCAAATCTGTCAGAAACAAGAGCACTCGTTATGTTACGTAATTACCTTTCATTTAGGTATCTTCTATATCATAAGTAGGGACACTGTTTTGTCTCCTCTATGTAATTTTCACATTCTGCTGCTTCGAAAAGATATCCTTATGTTCATGGACTACAGTGAGCAATTAGTAACCCTGGTGCACCTTTGCAGGACTTGCCCAGCAGTGAGGCTGCTCAGCCACACCAAGAAATTTAGGTCACTCAAAGTGCTCCACAAATATACTGCGGTGTGTTTGGTGCATTCACAGTACTGCTAATGCAGGCAGAAATGCCCACTGAAATGTGAAAGAGCCACGAAACCACAGGGTTTCCAGGTAACCTGAAGTCAGTGGAGATGAACTGGTTTGTTACAGAGGGCAGAAAGTAGGAAGGTGGTATGACTCTCCCTTTGCCAGGAGAACTGTCACCAAAGGTTGTGCCACTCCTTAAATTAGGGCTGGGGACTGCTGTTCAGTCTTGCAGATGGAGTCACAGACAGGCATGTGATACGCCTGTAGACTTACTCAACAACAGTATTTTCAAATATTACTTTTGCATTTCAGAGCCTGAAATTACATGAGAGTTGTATCATTGCCTGGCAGAGTGGCTTTTTGTTTTATTTCAATTGCTTTTTTTGGTTTGTAACAGGACATGTAGATGTGGCTCTTAGGGATGTAGTTTAGTCAAGGATCTGGCAGTGTTAGGTTAGTGGCTGGACTCAATGATCTTAAGGTCTTTTCCAACCTAACCGAGTCTGTCATTCAATTGTACTGCAAGAAAGCAACTGCCCTTGGTCCAAACGGTGCCTTTGTGTTGACTGTGTTGTTGGGTTTCACACCTGGACACTGGTGCTGAGGCTGTCCTGGGACAGGTTGTCCCTTTCTTTCATTTGGGTTCCCATCTCCTCCCATGGCCCTGTGCTCCTCTGGGCTTGTGGAGATGGGCATTTCATTGACTGATGGCTCCTGTGGTGAGCCTGATTGTAGCCAAGATGTAAGGTATTATTTGGGCTTCCAGCAGCTGCTGTTGTCTCTCTTTTATATGTGTGCAGGTGAGGTATCAGGTACCCTAACAGAAAGCTAAAGTTGACGTACGCGGCAACCACTTGGTCTCCTGTCACCTCATTGTTTTACAGTTGGGTTCATGAGGTATGGCATGCCCTTCATAAATGCTTGCTGAGTCTCCATGATCACCTTTTCTGTTATGCCCCTAGAACTGCTTCCTGAAGGGGCTGGCTCCACAATTTTCCCAGTGATCAAAGTGAGAATGATCAGTTTGTAGTTTCCTGTATCATCCTCTTGGCATGTTTACCAGTTTTGGAAGATCTCCAAATGCTTTTCAGCTCACTAAACATCGTGGTTCCTTTTACATGTTCTTAAGGTCTAAAACAAGTGAGAATTCTGTTTTTCTGCACTAAGATGAGGAAACAATTATTTTTTGGGCTAGAATATGTAATAAGAATTAAGTAAACTTCCTGGACTCTCCTGGTTGTATTGTTGCAAAGAGCTGTCTGAAGAAGAAAAATATCATTCCTTACACTGATTTTTTTTTTTTTCTTTTCTCTAATTTGAATTTTACAGACATAAAGGACTATGCTTGCTGAATGATACTGTTAGTAGCCAAAAGCAGAGTTTCTGTAATTGTTATTTTCTTGTCTGTTGTGTTTCTTTGGTATAAAGTGCATAGGTTGGGAATGCCTGCAATGTGTTTGGAATGTTTAGGATTACAAATTCCTATTCTTGCTGACTGTTGATTTGTCATCAAGTTTTAAGAATTTTTGTATTTTTAGTACAATTCATTTTTAATCACTATTAATCAAATATTGATTCCTCCCATAGTTTAAGACAGCTGGAACAAGATGCTATTGACCTAGAGAAGGAATTTCAACTGGCAAATGTAAAGATCAAAGAAATAAATAAACAGAAAGCAGAACTTGTTACTGAGTTGATGCATCTCATGAAGGTATGTATTTTTAACTTGGTTTGTGTTCCATCCACTTTTATGAAAAGTCCAAGTCTTGTAATTTAAGTAGGGGGCATTCAACATTTGGATGTGTTACTGTCAATGTTTTCAAGCTTGCTCTCTTGAATTATTGAATAATCTTAACTTTTTCCATTTTTCTTCTCCTTTTTATTTTTTTTTTCAGTTTGCATTTCTGCTAATTATTTTTAAATTGCTTAAGAGAGTTGGAAACAAATAAACTTTTTCTTGTGTCCAAGGTCACACCGTAAAAACTTTGTGTTGACATGACAAACAGTGAAGATCTCAGACCTTGGCTCACCATTGTGATCGGATGCTAGCACTCTCAAAATTTTATCTTGTAGGTCCCCTAGGTCTACAGTCGGAACCTTATCCTCCCTTTCATTAAGGGAGAGGATTTGTTTGTATTTATAAACTGATCATCCAAACCATGGTAAACAGTTGCTTTCAGTGCCCCATAATTGTAGCTACCCTTTAGACAGTAAAGAATCTGTTGCTGCTTTTGAAGTGTCTAGACTGTTCCTGAAGCTGACTTGTTTGAAAAGAAACCAAACATTTTAATGTTAGTGTTGTCAAACCAGGTTCTAGTGATCACTAAAGCCTGTTATGTAACTTTCCAAACACAGCCTTGATTAGTTGTCATGTGCTGTTCCAGTTAAGACATCAGATACAAGAGTTGCTGTACACCTTGTCAATCAACTTGCATTGTCATGACAAGATGCATATGTACTTTGTGTTTATTTTTTGACCTTTTTTCATCTCTATGTGTGACATATGATGTCCACCGAAATCCACCTGTTGGATTCTTCTCTCTGGGAAACAACTGAGATGGCCTTGGCTTCTCTTATATTTCACATATTGGTATATAGTGAAGGGAAGGAGAATGGGGGGAGGTAGGGTTGATGTAAAATTGTGTGTTGAAAGTGTGTGTGTGTGTGTGTGTGTATATCTACATATAGGTATTTATATATATTTTGCTGAAATTATATATATATGTATAGATACACACTTAAAAGTACATGAGGACTATACATCTTGGAGAACTTGATTCACCACCTTTTCACTGAATTTCACAGCAGTATTGATGAGCTGAACATAGTGTGAGATTGTATGTTATGACTAAAAGGATGGGTAGTTTCTAAAGCCTGCTAGTGATTATATCAGTTTTGAGTCTGGTGAAAGAAACCCTGCTCTGTTTTCCTGTGTGTAGAGCATCATACCACTGAACATCGTCAAAGTAGGTTTGGCTCTTCAGATGACCAGACTGACTGCTGAGAAGAACAGACTACAATCAGAACACAAAGCAGGAACTGTACAACTAAGAGCTGCACAGGTAACAATGTTTATAAACACCAATAAACACCGGGGTATCTATGAAAACATCTCACTGGAAGCCCTTATGGTGTTGAAAAGGATGCTTCTGTGTCTGCATTTAGAAGTGGGTGATAGAACTGCTAAATATTTAGCCTTGATTTCGGTAGTTTGACTTCAGCCTCTTCATTTAAAGCAGAATAGTAGCTTTGCCATCCTCAATTAAGACAGCTAAGCTGCTGTGAAAATGTGCTGCTCAGTCATCCCATCCTGGATCTCTTTATTACAATGAAAAATGTGTAAAAAGGCCAGTGTTACTCGAAGGATTACTTTTCTTCTGAATCTGTCGATAAACAAGTAGTTCCAACTCACATGGAAAATAGAAACTCAAGATGAACCAGAAAATGCAGCAGCACAACAGAGCTATTTTACCTTTCTTTCATAGCGCATTTCTTCATACTGTAATTAAATGCCTTTCTCGGAGAACAGAAAAGAGACTGAATGATCCTTCTCTTGGTAGATTGTATTAGGAAGCTATGCTCTGTTCAGGTAAGAAGTCTGAGGAGTTAGTTCAGCAGCAAGTACATGTTTCTGAGAGCAGAGGATGCCGTCATTGCTCGTGGATTGCTGCAAAGGTCAATTTTTGTATTTGTGCAGTAGTAGAGTCTTTCAATGCACTGGGGAATAAACTGTCAAAGTAAAAGGCAGTAAGTTTGGGTTGTTTTCTTTGTCTTTCAAGAGTTCAGTCAACTATAACCTAGTAATTCAATTTGATCATAAAGATAAAAGTAAAAATTGGAAAGCAGCTTGCAAGGTAGGAGATAGTTATTTTGCATGGACAGATACTTCCAAAAAGAATGGCCTTAGCATGTAGTTAGAAAACCACTCGAGTTATAGTTACCATCACTTGCAGGAAAATTAGACAGAGGAGAACTGCCTGAGAGAAGCAGAAAGTAACTTGAAGACAGAGACAAGTCCAGCACATTACTTAGAAAACTGTTGTTGCATAAGTTCTCACACATGATGCACCTTTTACTCAGTTTATCAAAGTTCAGTGAAAATCACTTAGCTGCTGGAGCTCAGTAAGGAGTAAGAATGTTTTACAAAGCCATGAGCCTCATGTTAGTAACGTGTATTGTCACTGGAAAATTCATTTAATGTTTTTAATTGTCTCTGCACACGTCATCATTTAGAAAGTAGCTTGAGCTGATGCATAGTTAGATGTCTGGTCAGATCAGTAGACAGGATTTGTGATTTGTTACATTCTGATAATTCTTAAAAATTGCCTCCTTCCTAGTAAAAGATGTGTGTGAGTCAAGTGGAGTCCCATTGAGGCCCCCTCTGGAAATCAACGGAAACATTAGCATAGCCATGTACTTTTTGATATATAGAAAGAATGAGGAATCAAAACTTGTGTATTTTTATTTATATTTATCTAAATTTTATTTTGCATGTGGCCATTGACAGTAAACTGGCAAAGTTGAGAGAAAATTGAAACTTAGTTTGTTGAACTGTCAGTGCATTTATTCTAGTACATGCTTCATAGTAACATCAAATATCTATTGCTTTTTAGTCTTTCTGTTGCATACTGAAGTTTCTCCTGCCAAATATGTATTTTCCTCTTCCCTGAAGAATTTTACTTACCTTAGCTTGGATCAGGCATATTCAGTATTGAATCTGTTTTGGATTTTAAGTGCCTAGAGATCAACTTGAGATCTTGTTTCATGCAGCTCTGCAGAGCTCCCTTCAAGTGGGAGCTTTTTATACAATTGAGAATTGAGATTCCCTACTTCAGATGATTCAGAATTGATTTGGACTCTGGAAATGATCAAATGCATAAAATTTATGCTTCTTGTATAAATTGGGTGCCTCTCACGGGGTCTTTTGCCTTTGTTATGGCAAAACATTTCAGATTAAGCCAGCTGACTTTTAAATTTGTGGAATCCAAAATACTATTACAGAGCATATGTAGATACCTAGTGGAATGTAACCATTGTGCTGTACAGTTGTATTTATGCTAATTAAGTATAATGTGAGGTCTTGGCTGTAAAGAAAAGGAGGGACATCCTGCCTTTACTGTTTTATATGTACAGCTCTAATGCCAGTCCTTGCAACCCATGTGAAATTTCCCTCCTCTGCAATAGACTTCATGAAGTGGAAGCGGTGGTCTAAAAAAGGCCTCTTCTAAAATTTTTCTAACCTTTCTAGAAACACCAACACACTATAGAAAAATATATTTACATTGTGTTTGTAGAGATCGTGAAATGCTTATCTGTCATGCACAGATCCATTTTATAGTGCTTGGAGAGGGCGGAAGAACAGGTTTTTTGAGTTGGTACCTGCTGAGAACAGCAGCCCTAACTCTTGTGAGTGTGAGATGATCACCAGTGATAATATCTGTTACTACTGCTTCTGTTGTATTTAGTAAATAAAGGTCAATTACATTTCCAGAAAGTAATGAGAGTGACTATCAGTGTCTGTGTCCTGTATTTTAAAACTGTGGAACAAGCGTTTCTCCAACTGTATGATTTCCAAATGAAAACTGAATTTTTTTTCACCACTGGAGGGCTCCTATATTTAGCTAAAGTACACAACAATAAAACTTGGGAAGATAACTCTTGAATCTATATGCACACTTGTTAAGCTGAGAGAAAATTAGATTTAGCTATTTTAGAAGAACATGCTTTTGATCAGTTTACCTTGGCATCTGTTGACTTGATGAGCAGAGAGGTATAATGAGTTCTGTTAGTTGAAGATTAATTTTTTTGATATTTTAATAGTCTGGTTTCACCTACTTTTTCTGTGTGTTAGTGTGCTAATGTTACCTCTGGAAATTCACAATAACGTTTTTAAAAAAGAAAAGGTGGTGGTGGTTTTTTTTAATATCTTTTAATATTTCTAACAGCAACGTTTTCATGAACTGGATACTAGGAAGCAACTTCTTTATGAGAAGTGCATGGAATTGATGAAACAAGCTCGACAGGTCTGCAGATTGGGTCCGGATCAAGATTTTCCAAAGGAATTTCAAGTTGTATGTACAAAAAGAAATTTTCACATGTCTTGAATTTCTAACTTCTCCTGCAAAGAATATAATATATTTTTTATTAGAAGGCTCCCAGTAATGGATCACGTGTACTTCTGTTATTGTCATTAGCCATTTAAAGCACCTGTAAAATAGTGCTGAGATACCCTTTGACTACCACTTTGTTTTGTGCACAGGGGAGAGAAAATTTGATCTGTGATTTCAATTGAAATCCAGTCTCCTATTCATAGAAATAAATAGAGGCCATATTTTTCTACCTTCCTGCTCTAATGGAGCAACACAAAAGAACTGAAGTCTGGGCCCAGCCTCTTAGAAGTATTCATTTGCATGGCTTATGTAGCGTAGTCTTATACCAAATCTCTGAGTGTCTGTGCCTGCGCAAGTTAGGCAACTAAGGAGCAACTAATTATATATCTTAGTTATGTAATAGCACTTCCAACCTTCTTTCTCTGTCCAGATTAGTTAGTGAGGGAATCTTGCTATGTTAAGTTTTGAGTATGTGACACCCTGATTAACAGAATAGTTTATGGTTTATCCAATTTATTTATTTTTCTTAGAAAACTTGAGTCTTTCATTAGTATTGCTTTGTAACACATGCAGTCCTTTGTCTTGCAGGCTTTTCAGACTCTTCCAAACACATTGGAGGAAATTGATGCTTTTCTGAATGAAGAGAAAACCAGGGCTTCCTGTTTCACAGGCCTCAGTGCTTCGGTATGTTCACTGCTTTCCCTCCCCCTCTACCCACATTGTACTTGCTTCCCACTCTGTGCTAGATCTCTTGGTATAATAAGCTAGACAGTAGGAACAATGTGCTGTAAATGCCAGATTCTGCATCTACTCAGATTTCAAGTAGCTTCTTTAAAAAAGGTGTCTTTAAAAAAAAAAGTTGCAGTAATCTGAGAGAAACAAAGCTTTACAGTTTCCTTGCTGGAAATCTGTCTTGTTTAGTGTGCAGTGCAGTAGTCTGTGTAATTGTGTTTGAACAGTATTGGTGCAGTGTGGTATTTTTACAGTCGAGGTTAGAATTGGCAAATATCTTGCTGACTGCTTGTTTTTTATTCTGGCAGGTTGTTGAAGAATACAATAAGCAAACACAAGAAATACAGCAGTTGACAGAGTATCTAGAGGAAAAGAAAAAGGAGTTGAATAACTATAAGCAAAACATTTCGCAGGTAATAGCTCAAGTTATGACTTCTGTGTCATTATTATAATTCTACATCATTGTAGGAATGTATGTACAGAAATAAAGGGTAACATTTCAGATTGTTTTGAGTGTAAACTGAGATGTTAGCTTCCCTAATTATGATGTTTTTTCAATTTAAATGCGATCTCCAAGGGAAAATCCAGTTTTTAAATTGTTTTTACATGTATATGTGTACTTCTAGGTCAAAGAAAAGTGGCTAAACCTCTTGAAAGAGATGATTGAACAAATTAATGGAAAGTTCAGTAAGTTCTTTAGTTCTATGCAGTGTGTTGGTGAAGTTGATCTTCATATGGAAAATGAGGTATGATTGATACTTCGTATAACATTCATATTTTCTTGCAAAATGTTTTGGTCATGTATTGCTAGAGAAAAATAACAAGTTGTCATGTGGAGATGTTCTTTGTGAAAAAAACTCTGAACTTTTACTGAAGACTTTTGGTGTACTAGAACTGACTTATCAGTCTGATTGAAGGCAAGTGAGTCTTCATCCAGATGGCTAGGACTTCACCTCCTGACATTTGGAATAGGCCTGCAACTTCCAGAGCTTGGTTAGAAACATTGTATTTACTCAGCTGTTACTCAGATTTAAGAAGCTCATTATTTAATTCTGCATTTTTAGCTAATTTTTGTCCTCTATTATCATCATCTAAATCCTCTGTTACTAGGTGTTGAATTGATTTGGTTCTACATGTAGTTTCTACTGGAGTCTGGGGGCATTTTATCTATTCTGAAAGCAGCCGTCATTTGGCCCATCCTGTTACTTTTTCAGTAACCTTTATAGGTAGGGTTTGCCTCTGGTAAGGAGTTTAAAGCATCAGTAGAATTTGGGGAGAAATATTCAGTGCAGTGAACAGAAGAGAGAAATTTGGTGTTTTGTTTTAAATTGATCGCTGAAATGATGATTTCAAGACTTTTGTATGTTAACACATAGACTATACAACAGTGAAAGTTAATACAATAATTTTTTTCTGGGTTTTTTTTGCTGTTGTAAATTACTCCAAAAGCTTTTCTTAAAATAGCAGTGGCAGTTATTACTCAGGGCAGAAGAGTGACTGGTAAGGCTCTTATATGAACTACATAAAAAATATTTACCTGGAGACTAGTAATATGAAACAGTAGAACATTAAAATGTAGAGTTTTCAGGTCTTTTGATAATTACCTAGACAGATCTATATTACACAAAAGCTATCTTTTAGATAAAAGTATGTAGGGAGAGAGAACACAGAAGGAACAGTAAAGCAGTTTAAAAGCAAGAGGAGTCTGGACTACCTGTCTGAATCTCTTCTTTGGAAGGTCTTGCTTTTCTGTAGCAAAGATGTCACAAATAGTTTCAAGAGATTAGCTAGCGGTACTGTGCCGATGAGTAAAACTTCTTTCCTCAAGGGTTCCATGGCTACAATCCAGAAAGGTGGATAATCTGTTCTCGATTTTGTATTCCTTACCCTTCTCTGCAGGAGAATCTTTTGCCTCACCTGTAGATATGAAGAGAGAGTCTGTTGAGGTAGAGTTACTTTTTATTAGAAATATTTCTGTGACACTGAAGTCCAAGCCTCTGTTAGTCTGCCTTGTAGGAATCTTGAGATCTGTGGATGTCCTTGGTTGACCCTACATGCTGTCACCATTGGATAGCAGGAGGAATTTCTTCACAGAAAGGGTGATTTAACGTGGAATGGACCAAGGAGGGAGGTGATGGAGTCACTGTCTCTGGAGGTGCTTAAGGAATGACTGGACAGGGCACTCAGTGCCATGGTCTATTTGCTAGGTTGATGTTCAGTCACAGGTTGGGCTCTGATCTCGGAGGCCTTTTCCAGCCTAAGTGATTCTGTGATACTATGTGAAACGCTTCACTGGTTTCTTCCTTAACATCCTAGCAGAAGCCTCTGTGAACATTCTGACTTTCCTTGGTAACACTTAGTAGCCAAAATTCAGAGCGCTAGCCGTGATAACCCTCACATTCTTTGAATTCACCACAAGGAGTTTTGAGCATCATTTTTGTAAGGTTTTGAAACGTCTGTCAGTTATACAAACTGGCATTCCAAGTAGTGTGGCAGTAGTCAAGGCCTGACTGATGCCATCATGGCTGTGTTGGATGTCAATCTTTTTTTATTTGGTTTTGCTAGCCTGTATCTTGTTCACTTTTTCAAACCTAGTTTCAGTCTTTGCCAATGCATCTGAAATTACGGTGGGCCTAGAGACCTTAGATTCTGGGTTTTATTTCTCCTTACATGAAGTTGTCGTTCAAACAACTCACAGAATCACAGATACTCTAAGTTGGAAGGATCCACAAGGATCATCAAGTCCAGCTCTCAAGTAAATGGCCCATACAAGGATTAAACCCACAACTTTGGTGTTGTCAGCGTTGTGCTCTGACCAACCAAGCGAACTCAGTGACCACTGAACACAACTTCAGGAGTAATAGAGAGTGCTCTGAAGATACATTTTTCGTCTTAAGCATGAATGCATTTCCTTGCATGATCTTTCTTTTGAACCACATCTGTTAACCTGATACCTTGCATCATTGGCTGAGGCTGCTGACAAGTTTCATTTTCCTGTTAAAGAAGAGCCAGGGTTGGAATCCTTGTGTGTGGTTTTCCTGCTGAAGTATGAACAGGAAATGGCTGTCCTGATGGATTTTGAGGTGCTTGCACTTGAAGAGGTTCATATTGGTACTCAACCTACATACACACCATTACTCCACTGTTCAAATTGATAGTATCCTAAGGCATTTTTTTTCTGATGAATGGGATTTATGGGGCATTAGTTTTTCTTTTTTCTAGCCAAGATATTTATTTTCCTGTTAATGTTCTTACTGTGTATGAAGCCTTTCTTAACAGCAATTAACAAATCATAGTCATGGAGAGGGAATGGTGTTGAAAATTCTCTATCAAAAGTAGATGATAGTTAAGGAAAATAGGTGGAACAGAATTAATATATTGATTTTAAGTTGAACCTGAGTAGTTTGTAGACCCCTGTAGTAGATTTGTATAAATGTCCTTTAGTTTGCATGTCATCATAAAATAAGCTGTAATACAAAGAAAATGAGTTTAACAGGTACTGGCTTTCACAGGAGGAGTATGAGAAGTATGGGATTCGCATTAGAGTCAAATTCCACAGTAGCACTGAACTTCACGAATTGACTCCATATCATCAGAGTGGAGGTGAGAAAACTGTTTCCACTATGTTGTACCTGATGGCTCTGCAAGAACTCAACAGATGTCCTTTCAGGGTCGTTGATGAAATAAATCAGGTGAGAATCAATAGTGCAGTGTTGCTCTTTCTATATACAGATCCTTATGACATAGTAGAGAGAACAGACTTTTTTTTTTCTTTTCAGGGAATGGATCCAATGAATGAGAGAAGAGTTTTTGAAATGGTTGTGGAAACTGCTTGTAAAAAAAGGACGTCTCAGTACTTCTTCATTACACCAAAGGTGTGTGGCAGACCATGCAATAGGAAGTTTAAAGTGTAGGAGAATTGGATTTTGTGTGATAATACACCAATAAACACTGTGTAACTTAACTCTGCTTTACCTAAGAACTTTGTATTAAAGGGTAGCTGAGAGGATTTGTCCATTTTAAGGACAATCAGGCAAGAATTCAGACAACTTAGACCAAGGCACATCTCAAAAACCCACTCTGGAGTTGTGGCCTCACTGGAAATATCATGTGTTAACCACCAGTGGACAGGGTTCCCATGGAAAAGGCTGTGAAAGGTATTGCCTCTAGCTAACACAATTCAAAATGTAGCAGAGACCAGCTTCCAGACAAGTCAGATTATGATACTGGAGGAGAAGCAGGCTAGTGCTGCTGACATCACAAGAACTAGAAGAGTCCTAATTATTACTTGTATAGTTTTTCTGTATTAATCTGAGACTTAAAGACTCAGAAAAGGTGAGATCTATGCTTTGAGAGTGACCAGTTTAATTGTGCTCTCCCGTCAAAATTTAAAAAAAGGTAGTTGACTTACTAGTCATGCAGTGCCATGGCTTGTGCAAGCCAAGGCTTGAAAGAGGTAAATAGGGTGGCTGTTCCCCTGCACCATTAACAGAGACTAATGTTATGTTCAGCTTGATCCAAGACAAATGGAAACAGTAAAGGTTATTTGTACACCAGGGAGACAAGCAGTCAGTAGTATGCTGGTTTTTATTAAGATGTCAGTTCTGTATCCTGTTATACAGTGTATTTTGGAAAATCTGGCTGGTATGTTCCTGTTTTTTCAGTAAATAGCAATTGAAGGGTCTTGAACTGAATTGAGTAAAGCCACCTCTTAGCATTTACCTTACTGGAAGGAGATGGAAGGTAATGCTTTGTTGTTCTTTCTGATCTTGTGGTATGCTTACCTCCATGCAGTTTGGTCATTTCCTGACCACATTACTTCTTCGTTGTTCTGTGTTATCTATTCACTTTTGTCTTCTTGCAATTCCTCTCCTTATTGAATCAGCTTTTCCATGTGCTCTCCTACTTAGAGAAGGAACAGAATGATTTGGATGTCGAAAGATAGGTAGTTCAACTAACTCTTGGGAAGTGGCAAGTTGAGCATCAGTTGCAGCTAAATTGTTCAATGTCACCCTGAGCACTGCTTGTAATCTACAGTTTGCATGACATCTTTGTCTACTGGGCTTGTGCTTGGCAACGTTTGGATTATCATAAGTATCCAGCTTTGGCTGTTACACTTAAAAATAAAGTAGTATAGGGACTGGAATTACTCCAGGAGATAGCAGTGCAACTTCTAAGTAATTCTGGTTGTTCTGAGTTTCCACTAATGGAAATTGGTTAGCTCAGAGAAGCACAAGGCTAAAGAGAGAGATTTACTTGGGTATAATTACTATCTCCTGCCCTGCCCTGGGGCAAAAAGGGAAAAACGTTATTCTGTGCCCACAGAGGAGTGGAGTTATTCTCTGATACAGCAAAAAAGCAATGAGATCGTTTGCAGCGAAAAGGTACAGATTAGATACGATGATTTTCTTCTAATATGAATAGCGATGCATGGAAATTGGCTGAAGAATGAGTCCCTTTGAGGAGGTTTCTAGGAACAAATACACTTCATTTGTCATGCTATAATCCTAGTAGAGTGATATTTTTGAGGTCTAAGATTTTTCATAGATCTTATGCACCTTTTTTAGATAATGGGGAACATCTAGCTATTTTGACTTTGGTTTCTGTGTTTTTTACCAGCTCCTGCAGAATCTCACTTACAATGACAAGATGACTGTGCTGTTTGTCTACAATGGACCTTTTATGCTGGAGACATACAAATGGAACATGAAGCGCATCAGGAGACGGCAAAGGCGGCTTTCAAGGATGAATGAATAGTGGTATATAGCTATAGATACGTAGTTCTACAGAAATATTTTATATATCTTTCTTGAAACATGTGGCTTTCAAGAATTCGGAAATTGTCAAAATGGAAAACCTGAAAAGAATTGATAATTGAGAACTTTGGTTCTTAAAACTTACGCAAATGTTTGACAGATTTGAAATGCATGATTTTCTTTTTCAAGTCTTTCATAATGGTCACTTTCTCCAAAGAACCTACTTTTCTCAATAGTAGGTTTAAATAAACATTAAGTTGGTTTTTTTTTTCTATTCTATCAGTTAATGCAGCATCAGAAGTGCAAGCAATTTTTCTAGGTTGTCCTGGACTTATTCTGTGACTGTTGTTTTTTAGAGGTTGGGGATTTTTTTCCAAAAATTGGAATTTGCTTTTGGTATATAATTTTACTTTACCGCATATGTGGATATTATCCCATTTCCCTATTGAAATGCAATTTTTTTAATTAATTCAGGTGATCTGTAGAAAAAGAATGGTTTGTAATGGTTTGTTTTGTAAAAATAAACCTGAAATTAATATAAATAATATGATTCTATGAATGTATTATTGTTGAGTAAATACTTTATCTCAAAATTAATAAATAAATATAGTAACATTTCATTTTTGTAGTGCTCGAAGGATAAGGTCTTTCTAGCAACTCTCTTAGCAAGGAGACTGACAGAGTTCCAGGTCTTCCTGAAACAGTGAGCTATTGAGCTTGCAGAAGTAAAACTAAGCAATATATAACTTCTTGTGTGTTTATTTTTCTAAGTAAAACTTGATACATTTTTGGTAATAGAGACAAAAGTGCTGCAAACTTCACATGTAAGTTAAACCCAGGGGGATTTTACAAGGGGTCAGCTGCATTGGAGTGATTGTACAGTCAATTGCTTTTCAACAGAAAGCCATAAAAATTTTTAATAGAGTGTTGGCCGTAATTGTTAATCATTTGGAAATGCAGGTTACAACGTGTGTTGAAGACCTAAAATAAGGTCCTGATTATTAAGTTAACTATTAAAAAAGTAAAATTCAACAATTCGATGTCTGCTTTGAGTGGATGTTTTTGTTAACAGCATCCTGGCAATGAACTTTGCTAGTGAAACTGGTATGTCAGGCTTTGATATTCCCATATTCAAAATAAAATAACCCACTACAAAATACGAGCTGGAATCTGGAAGGTTTTAGGTATTAAAAGGTAAGTGTTGTAATTGTTCTTTTGAATAGATGGATGAGCCTTCAATGCAGAAGAGAACCACGCATTCTTGTTACTGCAGGCCACTGTTGGTCAATGTAATTGTCTGACTGTGAAATGACTTCCTGGAGTAATTTCTATGACAATTAGTGTCCCAACACAAGTATTGAACAGAAGGTCTAAAAGTGTGGAAACTCAGGCTGTTATCCAGAGTTAATTTGGCCAGCAGAGTATCTTCCACGTAATTAAGGCTGCAGGCCTATCTGCCTGTCCACTGTATTGAAAGACCTCGGTTTTAAAAGTATTCTTCAAAATCATCTATTATCAGGGAGTTTCTCCATGTGAATGGTTTCTTTTCATATATCCTCTGTCGTTGGTATTGTTGCTGTTACTGTTGTTTTCATATCTCATTGCTGTTTGCAGTAAACAGTTCTTATCTCTCTCAGCCTGTGATCTTTGCCTTTTGTGCCTCCAGTTCTCCTCTCCAGCACACTGCAGGGGAAGGGGAAAACAGGGCAAGAGGGCGGTGTCTGGTTTGGACAGTCTTACGGGGGCACTGAACTGAGGAGTACCATTCCTAAACCAGGCCAGATTGGCCCAGTGTCTGAGGGGAGGTGTCTGACAGGAGAGCTACATCATGGGAAGCCAGGGAGGGGGAACCTTGGCACTCTAGCTTCTCTGTAACTAACTGAGCCAGAATTACTTTCTTCACTTCTGACTCACTAAAACACAGTGTCCAAAATTACTTTTTCTAGAACTTTTTGTTCTGGAAACAGTTTTTCCCCCATACCTTGCTAATTAAGAATAAGACCACGATTCAGTACGCTATAATTTGGGAGAGAAAGGAGATGTGGAAGGGAGTTAAATCCTCCTCTGCTCCAAGAAAAGTTCTTCACCTGTTCCTGCCTAAACATCTGAAAATCACATGACTGTTTCTATGCTATTGCACCCAGACTAGGCTTGCCAAAAGTCATGCTTCTGTGAGGCTCATTGATCCAGTGTCCTTTGCACATTCCGATAGCCTGGGCGAAGGGCAATTTTTTGTAGCAGGGGCTGATCTAGTAGTTGCTATAGCCTCATTTTACTTCGTTGCTAACTTCAGCCATTGACAAGGCTGAACTAGTAGGGAGAGGGGAGATAAGTGCAGAAAGCACGTATTTCTAGCCACTGAAAGCTTTTCAGGCTTGACTGTAGCAGTGTGGAAAGCCAGCAGGGAAAGCATGGAAAAATAAGGGCCAGTAGCAATAGCAGAGGCACGAGTAACAGTGATAAGCAGCACTACAGCAGGGTACCTACCAACCTCTGCAGTGGCTTAGCTCTTTCCAAGTGGTGCAGTCCTCTGACACCAATTCCCATCTTTATGCTTTCCACCACATTCCACCAGCTTTTCTCCACTAGTCTGCACCGCAGTTGCTTTTGGAAGTAATTCCCCAGCAATCTTTCTTTTGTTGATCTATTACAATCTTTCTTCTGTTGATCTATTAGCCCCACTAGGCCAGTGGGTTTTTTTAAGAGTTGTACTGGTTTTGGCTGGGATAATTTTCTTCATTGAAGCTTGTATGGGGTTATGTTTTGGGTTTGTTACCAGAACACTGTTGGTTACATAGGGATGTTTTAGCTACTGCTGGGCAGTGCTTTGCACCGCATTGAGGCCTTTTCTGTTTCTCACACTGCCCTGCTAGCACAAGAAGTTTACAAGAAGCTGGGAGGGGACACAGGCAGGACAGCTGACCAAAGGGCTATGTCATGCTGTATGACATGGTCCTCAGCAGTAAAAGCTAGGGGAAGAAGGAGGGGTGTTCAGAGTTACGTCTTCTGAAGTAACCTCTGTGTGTGGTGGAGCCCTGCTTTTCTGGAGGAATAGCTGAACACCTGCCTGTTGCTGGGAAATAATGGATGAATTCCTTGTTTTGTTTTGCCTGTGCACACAGCTTCTGCTTTCCGAATTAAACTGTTTTTATCTCAACCCAGAAGTTTTCTCACTTTTACCTTTCTGATTCTCTGACCCATCCCACGGGGGGAGGGTGGTTGTGTGGCCCTGAGCTGCTGCCCAGGATTAACCCACAACAGCAGTGTATGCTGGTCTCAAAACATGATGTTACATGTGTCATTTTTGCACCTGGACCTACATGAGATCTTGGCAAATATCTTGGCTTGTTGTGTATTCATAGAAGAGCAAGTCACCTGCTCACAGACTGATCTCTTTGGGAAGCATGGTGATGAGAACATGGCAAGTTAGCTGGAAAGGAATGACAGACTTCACTTTGCTGGGGATAAGGAACCATGCACAGTAGTGGACAAAGCTGATTTTGCAGGAAGGAAGATGGAGGGGAGAGATGATAACTCAGAAGAAGGTGGCAGAAGATATCAAGGAGCCATGGAAAAGAACAGCAGAAGAGTGCACAGGTAACATGTAACATGGATGGTTCAAAGTGAATCTGGATCATGTAATTTAAGGGGAAAGATGTCCAGTTCCTCCTTCTCAATTTGTAACCAAAGCCGTAGACTGTGAACATTATGCAGCTTGATCTTAACTGCGATCCATTAACAGTGGTTTACCTCAGTTTGGGTCATGTAACAGGTTTTTCATGAACAATAAAGGTTTTTTTGGATGGTTGGGTTTTGTGGGTTTTTTGTTGTTCATTTGGTTGTTTGGTTGGTTTGGTGGTTTGGGTTTTTTCGCAGGAGTACTTGTTTGGTTTGTTTTGATTTTTGTTTTCCTGAGGAATTACAAACACTGTAAATCCAGAGCAGTTGATCAGTACAAGGAGTGCAAAGGGACTTCTCAGATACCACCAAGAGTATCGGCCCCACTTTGTGCTCCTGCAACGATGCTTAAAGGGCTGTTCAGGTGAAAAGCCACTGATTTTACGGTTTTCTGTGGGCCCCAGCCGCTGAGGAATCTGATTCTGCTTTGTGTTTGCTTCTGAACTGAACTGTACTATCCATGAAGGACTTTTCTGGTCAGAATTTTTGTAGTATTTAAAATACACTTTGCTGTATAAAATATACTGGCTTTGTGCTAATATCTTTAAAGTGGTACAGTTGCCAGTGTGCATGCAATTGCCTAAGCATCAGTATGTCAGAAATTAGTATGTTCATGAAAAATTATTGCAGTAGCTTATATTGGGAAGAATCCTTTATTTCACTTTGAATAAAGTTACAGTGAGGCTGTCTCCCTTGAAATGTTTGTTTAAAAATGATACTCCTAAGAAATATGGTTCATTAGATGTAAGACTTGAATGTAGTTTAGCTTCTAGATAAGGCCTGTCTTATTTTGTGCAATCCAGGAAAGCCAAGGCAGTGATTTGCCACCAGCATTGCACAGGTTAAAAATACAACTGTGGTTCTCCCTTGTATTTTTTGACGGAGCAGTTATGCATGGCTTTCCATAGGCCTTCAAAATGTGCTTTCTGTTTGGAAACACTGTTCAAGGCCACCAAAGCGGTCATTAACGGCAGAAGAGCCCAAACCACTGTATGTGGTGCTTCCGGGAAGCTCTAATATACTTTACATCTGTGTCTTCTGAAACTTTTGCTGCTGTCTTTCTGGCCCCTGCCCATTAGCCAGAAGAGAAAGAAAAAGCCATTGAGAAAGTCCAGGACTTCTCTGTGCACCTTTTTAGCACAGTGTTGGAAGGGCTCTGGTATTGTCTGTGCTTTTTGGTTTCTTTCTCCATGTGTTCTGAATTCCAAGAGGGCGTTTTTGGATCTTGTAATGGTGAACTGCCCTTATGTGCTCAGTGATTCTCCTTGTGCTGTGGTTTACACATTCCGTGCCTATTCCGAGGCAATAGACAATATGAAACAGAGACTGATGCGGTTTGATGTGAAAAGTGATAGGATGTTTATCAATTATCAGTTGAAGGTCACAAGCCAGTAAAAATACAGCAACAGTTGCAGCAATTTCAAAAATACAAGCTGACAGCAATAGGGACTCTAGCTCACCCCAAAAGCCATAGATGAGCCAGAAAAATAGTGTATGTAATCATACAGAAATAAATGTCTGTTAAGGAGTAGAACTGATGGCAGTCAAGACCTCTTATTGAAATGGGAAGATTTCCACAATACTTGTGGAAGTGTTTGAGGAGGTGTTTTAGGGATCAGAGAGATTCTTAGCTGAGAGAGCATGACAGTGAAAGCATGGTAGCTGAAAAATTCTTGGCTTTGGGAAAGCTTCCCCTGCTTTAGGGGAGTCCCATAAAGAGTACTTGAGTAAGTACAGTGTTCTGACAATTGTGCATTTGCATTAAGTTACTGCTGAAGAAATTTTTCCCATGTGGCTGAGCAGTATGAGGAGCTCAACCTGAAAGAAGTTTTGTTTCCAAAGCAAAAGTCATTGAGAAAGTAGTAGTTGTTACAGAGCTCTGATGCATAAATGAAACCTCACAGACTCTTTTAGCCCTGAAAGAGTGAGTGCTGAACAATGTTGTTATAGACTCCTATGAAGATCAAGATTATCCAGGTCACCCAGCAGGCAGATTCAGAAAGCCAACCTTCCTTGTATGCGGCTTTCTGAACCACTCTGCAGGCACTTAACTAGACTTTTAAGACATTTTTTGACATGTTTTCTTTCTTTTGCCCTTGGAAGAGAGGAAAAATGAAAATACAGGAGACCTTCACAACCTTGTAGAAATTGTTCTCTCAGAATCAGCAAGTCTGTGTTCAGGGTCACACTTTCCCATGCCACTACTGCCAGTACCTCTGTGGTGCACCCAAGTCTTTGCATGATGTACCCATTCCTAGTCAAAATTTATACCACTCCTTATGAGACCCCTCTGTAGAACCTACTACATCTCAATGGTTGGAAATATAATTCTAAGGCCTTCTCTACACTAGGCAGATTTTGGTAGCTGTTCAAATTACAGCACTAAAACCAAATATTAAAAGGTTTAAGATGAAGAATGAAATTAGTGGAAAGTTTTATGATGAGATTGCTAGGGAATGAGGCCAATGCCACAGCCCTGTGTTCCTTATTCATGAAATCAATGACAAGCTGAAAAAAGAAAATATTATGCTGAGTTTTTTTTTAATCTGTCCTTTAGCCATCCAACTCAAGAAGAGAAAACTCCAGCTCAGCATTGAGTCAAATCTGGAAGCTACTTACAAGTTTTGTTCCAGCTGCAGATGGCAGTCTTCCACCCATTTGTCCCTGCCTGCATTGCTGGAAGGTTGCATGCTCCCTCAAGTCCTGGGCTCATCTTGCAGCCGTAGCCTAGCACCATGCCCCTGTCCCAGGTTATGTTAGTTCCTGTAAGTGGTTGCTTTCAGTAACTGTGATGCCAGTGACTGCACATGTTAAGGAGCTTTTTGGCACAGGGCACCTTGCCTTCCCCTCCTTCAGAGGCCAAGCAGATGCTTTTTATCTCCATACCCCAGCAACACCTCCAAAGCCATGGAAAGTTCAAGGCAGCAGTGTGGCTGCACAGGCTGAAGCATCATTAGCTCACTGAGCAGCTGCACGGTGTGAGGGAGAGCACCACTCTGAGCTCAAAAGCCATGGAGCAGTGGGAGACAGACTTCTTGGGAGCTGGAGCATGCAGGTGATGGGACACTTTTTCCTGAGTACAAGTTGTGTCTCTGTCTCCCTGCTGTATCAGTAGAAGGAATGCCTGGGAAAACACCCAGGAAAAGTAGAGAAACACAACCCAATCTAAATGATGACTAGCGACACTAAGACCTTTGAAGCTGGTTCACACACTGCTCAAACTATAGATTTCATAATGCGCAGTAATTTTTTTCGTAGTCATTCAGGCTGGTTTACATGACCACTGCTTGACTCTAGTCATTCAAGACAACGTTTGAATTTTTTATTCCTTTTTTCTTTATTTGGACAATATATATATACATATGTACAAAAACATCTATGCCTATTTTTTTTTTTTTTTTTTACAATTTCATGTGATTTACAAAACAGGACAGCAAAATAACTTATAAAGAATACGAATACTGTACAAAAATAAAACCAATTAAACTGCTGGGAGTTGGTATTTTACAGTGTTACAGATCACTGGTTTGTAGAACAGCATTTTGAAGTATGTGTCCAGTCTGGTGTATGCTGGGCTAAGTCCATCTGCAAGCTGAAAACAGATCTGTAATGTCGGTCATGAAAAAAGTTCAACAAGCAGTATGCTATATAGCTATACCTTTAAATCCATGACTTCTCTATACTAATGGACTTTCTTAATCAAGGAGAGGAGCTGTCCTATCTTCAGCGCTATTAAGTACTTCCAAAATAGTACAAGTACATACAGTATTAGAGAACCTGATTTTCCTTTTCTTTTCCAACACTTGCAACACTATTCACAACTTAACTTCAAGATGCAAAGAACTAACCTGCAGTTTGTTTTAGGTGTTAAAGCCATTGTTTGCTTTTACTGAAAGAAAAAAAACCAAACCGAATTAACAAAACAGTACAATGAAATCCCCAATCTTGATTTTCCAAATGCATTCTGTTAGTGGTTAATGAATCACATTAATCCTGTCTGTCTAATGCTGAAATACAGCATACATAACCATTTAGGAAGGGTTTTTTTCAGAAACAGGATCTTGTCACTGGCAGTGGTGACATGTGCCTTGCATGTCCCATTGTCCCATAGACTAAAGTACTTCCTGCCTATATCAAACTTTGCAGGAACAGCAATGTTTCTTTAAGTGTGCATTCTACCCCAAATACACATCACAGAAACCATAAAGCTGGCCATTTACTTACATATATCAGTTAATCCTGGTAGTTCAGTGACCAAAACGTTTACATACTGATTTAGGAGCTGCTTATCAGCTGTGGCTTCTGTTGTGGTTGATTGGATGTGAGGATCTCTTGTATTTCACAGGATCAGGCTTTAATTTTCCAAGTGCTGCATTTGTCCCACAAAATGGCAACAATCCAGACTGCAGGACGGAGACTTGAAATCTAGCTTGATCTTCAGAGAGAAGAACAAAGATGAACATAGATACACCTTTGAATCTCATCAGGCTGCTCATGGCCCTGACCCTACTCCACAAGGCAGCATTAACAGTACTGGTAAGCAGAACACTTTCTGTATTTCTAGATCAATAGAAACACCAACACTACCAGTTTTTATTACAAAGAACCTATGTCCCTACGACTCAATCTGAATACGAGAAATTAAAGTTTGGTTTCTAAAATAAATGTTTCAAACAGCTGAAACGGAGGTAGAAAGTGTGCTTGGTTTCCTGATGTCTTCACTGAAGAAAACGCATCCCTTTTTATTCCACAGACTGTTCAATATCCCCAATGCTTTAAAAGAAGTTCTCTTCACATAGACGAAATCTATCATGAACTACACAGGTAAAAACACAGTATGCAAACTGATTTCTAATGCTGAAAGCCATATACAACTGTAGAGGAAAACACTCTACTCTCCGAGTTAATTTTTTATGTTTGTTTCTAGGAAGCAAGCTTTTCATCAGATAAAACAATAAGATACTGTAATTGCAGGTGTGCTAACAAGATCTTTTATGTACAGAATTATACAAGATGACCTAAATTCATCTGCAGTGGAGACACTTTGGGTTTCAGTGTAAATACTCACAAAATGAATTTGGCCCTAAGCCTCTGTAGTAGGGCTGCACCTCCCCTTCCTCTTCTAGAGGAAGGGGTAAAAACCAAACAGAAGAATGTTTCTGGAAAAAAAAAATAATGTGTAAACAGAATTCTCCCCCCTTTATGCAGCTGAGGAGGGGAAAGAAATCTATCACTGATAACCTCTTAAAGTTCATGCTTTTAACAAAAAAATTTTGAAATATTCACTAATGACCACATCTGAAAGTTTTCATTCAGTGATCTTTCTGCTCCTTTTAAAGATCAAAAAATAGCTTTAAAATAAAAGTTAACATTGCCTTTATCAACATTTGATGTGCCATGCATGACACAAGTACAAAGTACTAAGAGAAGCTTATGTCATAAAGGAGTATTGCAAGACACCTTCTGTATTTCAAATTAGCTTGTGGTATTATTCCCCCATACTCCAGAGAAAGAGCAATCAAGAGATACAGGAGCCCTTCCAAAGTGCTCCTTACAGTAATTTTAGGTGTTTCCATTAGCAGAGTGCTCTTAAGGAAAGGTCTACTCTCTCCATAAACACACACAACTCCCATAGGACTCCAAGGGAGTTAGGCCATGGTATGAAGAGAATAAATCTTTAAGGCAAGTGTAGGACGAGAAAAAGCCTTTAAAAAGCAGCAGTTTGTAAAGACGGTAGCTGCTTTGTGCACCCATTCAGACAAACCACAGCAGAATAAAGCACTGTTAGTGGCATTTCCATAGTACAGTACTGTATTATTGACAAGTAAAGTATAGGATCACATGAGAGACATATGCTTCAGCTCCCACATGCCCGCCACATTATCTAGGCTGAGTTGTATTTTTCCAGGTAAGTGAATAACACAGCTAAATACACACACAGAGTCAGAAAATTACTGAACACTTTATGGGAATTTTTTTGCTTTAAACATCTTCTTGAATCATACATGTTTTTACTGGAAAAGTCCAGCTGATATTCAAAAGTATAGTTAATACAAAGAAAAATTAAAAATACCTATTTACTTTAATGGACCTTATTGAGTATAAATTCACCTTATCTCAGATACTATTGGTAACATATGTAATGTTTCTCTTAATAGTCTCTTTAAGTGCAGGATTGCAGAAGATACACAGAAGTAAACCCACTTTTACAATGTGCTATGGAGTTTTTATCTCAGTTATTTATGTGACTCGGAAAGTGTTTTTACTCGACAGACTATAAATACAAGCAGCATTACACTGTTCAACAAAACATGTTCATGACACAGCAATCACAAAGACTTTGGGGTCATGCTACTGTGGTGGCACAGGCCAGACCGCCCAGTCATATGTATGTACACCAGTATCAACGCATTACATCAGAAGAGGTGGTTGCCTCCTCGCTGACTGCCCCTTCCCTCCTCTCACCCCACAGTCCACTTGTTGCAGACTGTTGTTCTCAGTGCAGAGCCAGGAGGTGGAAGATGGGGAGGGGGATACTGAGTACCTTTTTTTTTTTAATGCCGGCTACATGTGCTTCTGGACAGCGAGGGTGACCGGCGCTGCAGCGGATGCTCGTGCTCTGGCACCACTGCCTCATCCACATCCTCGAGCATCCTCGCCACAGGCTGCTGCTTCCCCACTCCTCCCCCAGGGCCAGCCCTGCGTTCACAAGGAGCTGCTGGAGCTGGACTTTTTGGATCGCTTGATCATGCTGGGGTGGAACTCAGTGTGGCGGCGGGCGTGCTTGGTCAGGTGGTCGCTCCGCATGAAGCGCTTCTCACAGAGGGGGCAGCGGAACTGCTTCTCGCCAGTGTGGGTTCGGTAGTGCCGCGTGAGCTCGTCAGAGCGGGAGAACTTTTTAAGGCAGTCAGGCCACGTGCAGGGGAATGGTCGCTCACCTGTGGGGAAGAAAGGATGAAAAGAGATTTAGGGGGGCAGGGGTAATGCAGGTCGGCACATGCCAGCTTTGTTGAGGAGCCAGAGAACATGCTGCTGAGGGAAAAAAGCTGCTTTTGTTTCCTGCCATGGTGCCAACGCCTGTGGAGTTGTTGATAACTCACTTCATCAGGTTTCAGTCTCACCTCCAGTAGAAGCCAAAAACCCCTCCAAACACATGAAACTCACATTCTAGTGCAGAACCTTACATGACCTGAAGACTGTCAAAACAACAGATGAGCTCTGCCTGTGCCTGTATGTTTTTCGTGTTGGTCTCACTACAGTAGCTTGGGAAAAGANCCTTCATCTAGGACAAGTTATTCCAGCCCAGGAAGAACTGAGTGGGGAGGCATCAAGGAGAACAGTGAAGCCTCAGGGCTGCCAACGTGTAGGGTAAAACTGCTGCACCTGCAGAGAGAAGTCCCATGCTCCCCTCTCAGCCCCTCCTCTGGAAATAAAAGGTGTTTCAGCAAGTCTCAATCTCTTAGACAACTGATTTAAAGACAGGAAAAACACCTCATTATTCACACTCTACCGGAATAAATGTTTGCTATAATGATGAAGAACAAACCCAAACACCTTAAACTAAACCACATCACAACTTTGCTTTTACAAAACAAGGGTGCAAGGATGGAAGGGCACTCCACGTCATCTTCCTGGCACTCCACATCCCTACAGCTCACCTCTGTGGGTTGCACAGACTTTGCCTTCAGGCACATGCACTGTGCCTCCAGAGCAGCAAGGCTGACCCTAGTACACAGCACAGATGGAAACCGAAGGTGTTTAAGTTCACACAAAAGCTTTCCGCCACAGACACCATGCTCTGCTGCAGTTTTGATGCCTTAATTGACTTTCTTCAGAGTCTTCTGAAGTGAATATAAATGGCAGCTCTGTGACAGCTATTTATAGTCAACCATGAAATATAAAAACTATCCCAGGAGTTTTCCAGCTTGGAAGAGTTGGAAAGAAACTCAGGAACTCCAGTATTTTTTGGTACTGTGAGGTTTGGCACAACAGGTGAGCTCATTTTACATTCAAAGATCAACAAAAAAGGAGTCATTTACAAAGCGAGTCCTGGAGTACTCCCCAGACACAACAGCAGAGACAAAAAACTACAAACTTGAATGAACAACCCTGAAGCCAGGAGGATAACCACCAGTAGAAAGTATGGCAGAGTTGCAGGGAGGGACTCCCTCATGGCATCCAGAAGGCCAAGGAAGGATAAGGACATGCCAGGTAAGCTGAGGTGTAGCTACACCATGGGCCCTGAAAGCCTTAGTGAGCCTCCCTGAATAATGCTTCACTGTTTGGGCTCCTGATCATTTGTGCTCCTTAACCCGCAGCTGCCCTATTCCAGACCATCCAGTGTGCCATGGAGCTGAGCTGGATGAGTGGGACAGCGTAGGTCACAGCAGCCATGTGGCTGCTCCCCCTGCGCTTGCCTCCTTTGCCTTATGGCCATGCTGGTCCTCAGTCAGGGGAGAAGGATGGAGCAGAGGAAGCCAAGCCAGCCACGTGCCCGAGCCTGGTGGAGGCAGAGCTGCCAGCTATCCTGAGTCAGGGCTATTCTGTTTGTTATAAATGCATTTCTTGGCTCCCTGATGGATTCTTTTAGATATGGTTGGAAGATATTCTGAACAACCATCGCCTGTATAAAACAAATTAATTAAAACAGTATGTAGAGTCATATGTACATGAAGGCCATGACTGCAGCTACATGGTCAATGGAGCAGCACCAGGAGCTGTACAGAGGCCTCGCAACACTACCCTTACCCAGCACCTGCCCTTAGCATCTGAGGGAAGTGTTTCACTTGTGCTGCTCTTTTGCAATCTATCTTATGGTTTCTGTCACAGCTCCTGGCAGCAGGTGGCAGTGGGAGGTGCAGAACAGCTTTCTTGCTCCCCCTGGGAGCGTGGGAGTAGTGCTATACATCTTGTATGTGTGGAGCCATCTAGTACATGCCTCTGTGTCAGGCACTTACACCCCAGAGCAGTGGGAGCAACTGAGGCATCCTGCCTCATCCCCAGAAACCACAATTCCAACCACCTACCTCAGGACAGCTCTTCAGGCTGCAGAAGAGCCCAACTGTAAACAGGGAGATTAGGTGCCTAGACTGAAGCACCAGTCTTTGGGGTGCAGCACCTACATTTTAGGCATGGTAGTATCCAACGTGAGTGCCTAAAAGTAGTGTTTAAAATCCGGCCTCAAGCAGCCCTTAAGAAACTGAACTCCTCCCCTACGCCCTCCTGGAATTCCACATGGGAAGGAAAAATGAAGCCCTGCTTCTGGAATTCCCTCTGACACATGACAGGAGCAGCATGATCTCCACCATCACTACCCCACATATCCATTTCACACACCAGGGGAAAGCACTCTAAGGTTATGCAGTATAACCACAAAGCTTTAGGGACAGGCAGGGCTTGCTCAGGATCGCTTGAGGATCATCTCACCTGCTGTGCCTTTGGCACTGTGCTCTGCAGGGAATCAACCCTGGGCTCAGCTGCGGGAGGCCACAAAGGCTGCAGGAGCCTGGCGTGGTGCAGACACGCCTTGCTACAACAGACCTGCTGTGCACAAGAACGAGGACGCAGCACGGATCGCGGGCAGAGACAGGTGGTCATGTTCCCTCGGACACACCTGGATGCCACCAGCACTGCCCCCTACCCACCGCCGAGCTCCCAAGTACAGTAGTGGAGAATGGCTTCATCACCTCAGCAACAGAAACCTGGAGAAGCTGTCACAGCCACTTTGGAAGTGCCTATATGAAAGTAGGCACAATCCCTGACACCTGGATGAGTTAAACTCCAGGCTTCTCAGAGCAGAGAAAAGGGGGAGGGAGGCTTTTCCAGGCCCTCAGGGGTCGTCTCTGAGCCTGAGAATGCACTGCTCCCTTTGGTCATAAAGCTATAAGGGATGACACCAGCCCAAAGGGATGGTACCTCAGTGACAGGCTCAATAGGTGCAAGGCAGGCGTGGAGTGGGTCTCTAGGAAGCACTTAACGCAAGGCAGAGATGGCTGATGGCGTGTGATGACCGTCCACTCAACACAGCTGGTGGTTGTATCTGCTGTACTTGACACACTTTCTTTTTAAAGCAGCAGAGACGTCCGTGGAAGAAGCCTCTGAGAAAATAGGTCTTGCAGCTCATATCCTTGCTGAGCAGACAGTGGCCCAGACAGCTGCAGTGCAAGCTAGTGCTGCCTCCATCTGGAGATGTGGATTTCTGTGGCAGCCCAGGCAAGGCGTATCTTTTCCTCATGATTTTTCTCCCTTCGTTTTGGGGGTAGTAATGCTAAAGCTTGAAATAGCAGAACGAACCATCAAACCACAGTGCTAGTATACACTGTTTCCCTTAGTGGCTGTATGCTACTGGCTTTTTAAGACATGCCTCCGATGGGATTTTCCATCAAGAGATGAAGGAAAGGTCAATGATACATCATGATAATTTAAAACTATGTGTGACTGGATCCTAACATAACCGACACAAGATGTAAATAATTTTCTTTCAAAAAAATATGAATATGTATGTACACATATATCCAGGGCAGCTTACAGAAGTAAGAAGTGAATGAGAAACTGATTTATAGGTTACAGGAACAGGTGCATCTGCAGACTCCCATTCTTCGTGCTGTATGGCACTAGGAATATAGTGAGAGACAGTTTATTCTCAGTAGAAGCTAACAGTGGTGCTTCACAGGTCTTCTCTACAGTCTAAAGAACTCCTGCTCCTGCAACCCTGGCTTACTTTAAATCCCATATGGATGTAAAGGCCTTTGCAGATCCTTGTAATCTTAGCCCTCTTGCTTCATCTGCCATTTTCTACTTGTTCCTTCTCCCCTTCCTCTATGACAAATGTATAGTTTCTTCTTTCTGTGCAAGTTATACTCTATATCCAAGCTACTTTGTATGACCTGAGGCAGGTCCACTTTATTTTATCCCATTTCCATTTTATTCTGAATAGACAAGAAATAATTTAACTTTTTTTTCCTACCCTGGGACATTTCAGATTTTCCCACGCTGCAGTCTTACGCAGCAAGGGTTTCTCAAAAAATAATACAGAGTGGGCATTAGCAGACTCATTAACGTAAGTACAGGTAGTAGTGGTATCCCGATTAGTTATCTGCCTTCTCACCACAAAATGCTGCTTTATGTGTGGATGACTGAGGTTAGGAGGTGCAGTTCACGGTGGCTTTAATACACTGAATATCTGCCGTTTCAGGTATCTCTCACTTTTCTCCCCAGTTATTTGCCCCACACACCCTGAACGAGCAATTTCCTGTGGGACACTGGACTTTGACGGAGCGCCCACATGCAGGATATTGTGGTGAAGATAGACCTTCAGGGCACGACAGACTGGGGGCCTTTCAAGCAGGCTTCTTCCTCTTCTGAGATATTCCAAAATCAGATCATTAAAACACATGGCAACAAGGTACAGATACTGGTGCAGAGAGAGATCAGCAGTGAGGATGTTAGGGACCATATGCCTAAACCAAGGCTTTCTGGAACACCTAAACTGTGGTCATCCAACCAGACAACACAGCAAACAGATGGGACAGGTGACAGATGGATGAGTTCCAGCAAGGAGTTCATTCTGCCAGGATTTAGGATTAAACACAACAGGTTGGTTCAAGTATTACAATGCTGCTTTCAGCAAGTATTTGGGATGTTCTGACATTTTTAAAACTACCACTCAGCAGCTGCTTGGACATACAGGTGTTTTGAGTCTCTTTCAAAAGTCCAGATGCAAAACCACCTGCTACAACCTGCTGCTGCTGAGTCTAAATTCCAGGAAAACTCTGTCTTGCTCTTATCCCATTGTGACGCAGTATCAGATGCAAAGAATGCCCTTTCAGCTTCTCTGTCAGAGCACAAACCTCCTTGACTGTGTTACAAACGGCTTTCTCTGGGAGACTGTGCCTCCAAACACATATACATAGAGAGACAGAGATCAGTCAGCTAAGCCATGTGAGAGAGGAAAGATCTTTCCAAATCTCAACAGAGAATTAGATCTATGCTTTCGTAGCTGAGATGAGTGCCCTCAGCAGTACGTACCTGGATACGGGAGACAAGTTCCCAGCTCTTCTCCTTTCCTGACTTATCTTTGTGTGAACTTCCTCCATTTTGCAGTAATACTTGAATATTAACTGAACAATGGAGAGAGACCAACTCCTAGCCTGGTGCTTAGGGCACTTACCTGCGATCAAAGGACATTGGGTTTAAGCTCTTGTCCTGTATGAATAATCAAATTTCCTTGCTAAGAGGAAAGAGCTTTGACGGGGAAAGGAGGAATCCAATTTTACATGCATTCAGAAAGATAACATAACTTTTGATATTTCACTCTGAATCTATTAGCCAGTGTTTCAACAGACTTTTCCCTCAAGTTTAAGGTATTTATAGAGTGCTCTCAGGCTACGCACGTTCATCATAACCTGAATACAGATGGTGATGTGCACTACAAGTGAACAGTGTCTGAAATATTCTTCGCCATCACTCCCTCAGACCCTGTTTGTTTAATCTTAAATTGGCCCTTCCCTGCTCTTCCAGCTGCAGGCTTGGAAGCTGTTCAAGGCCAGAAGCACAGGAGCAGAAGCCTGGTGCACAACAACACAGCAACCACAAAGAGGAACAAAGGAGTTCCTGCAGCGATCCTAACAGCTGGGGCTGCAAGAAACAGGCTGACAAGAGCAGTGACACCCACCACAAGGTCTACAGGGCCACAGCTTAAACAGTGTGCAGGAACTCTGTAAAGCTGCAATTTCAATATATACATCTGGAAGCAGAAGTTGTGCTCTTATGGATAATGCCTGCTCACTGCTTCTGTCCTACATGTGAACTTTGTAATGCTGACTCAATTGATAAACATGCTTTTCTGGAGCACTTTACCACAAGTGACACATACATCTGCTTAAAATCTTAATTTTTTATCAGAAAACAAGTCAGCTAGGAAACGGGCAACTTTGAACTTAATCTTGAGGATTTTTGCCTACCTTACTCAGCTGGCGAGGCTCCCAGTTAGGATGATCGTGTTTCTCCGAGACCTGGAAACATGCCCATTAGAACTTCAGCAATTTGCACATTTTCATTAACCATGGTATTTCACATGGCAATCTGAATTTAACAGAAAATGTCTTGGCTCCGCTTTTTGCTCTTTGGTCATATTCTAAAGGATCTGGCTGAGTGACATTGCATGAGCTGGATAGGAGGGTCTTAAAATGCTAAATTTCAAATTATGCTCAAACAAAATTACCGAGAAAGATCTCGGAGAGCAGAGAACTGTCAACATACCAGCATCTGTACAGTCTGTTGAGTGACAATCTAGAACACAAGTAAAAAAGCAGCACAGTCAAATGAAACCGGTACAGGGGCTGGTCCAACACCACAGTATCTGGCTAGCAGCAACAGGCAGCTGCAGCACTCGTTCTTACTCTCCACTGAAAATGCTCCTCAGCTTCCCTGTGCAGACTGTCAACCTAAGGGTTCACACCTCTGCCTTAAGCCCTGCTTCCGAGCACTGGTGAGAGCCAAATGCTAGGAGCACTCAAGACTGCATCAGCTGCCTGGTGTAACAAAACTCTTGGCATTGTTTGGATGCAGTTTATACGATGATGCAGTTAGCTGAAAAGCTTAGCTGAAGAGGGAGAACTTTTCCCACATTTGGGTTTTGAGCATCTAAATTCTTAATTAAGGGCACCTGATGTGTATGAAATTCCCATCAATTCTCAGCCTTCCCAGAGAAGTAAACTCCTACAAGTCCAGTAGGAGGAAGCATCTTACAAACTACTTTTATGGTACTTTCCTGGTCAGGAAGGAGGGACAGAGAAGATCTGGTCTCCGTGGTCACGTGCTCTTTAACTGGACTATATTCACACCATCATACCAAACACGAATTTCGTAGAGCTTGTTTCTCCTGCCAGTTTCTCTCCCTGCCCTTTGCTCTGCACTCCCTGGCCAGGCCTCCTGACTGAGATTGCTTGTTTGTTCTTGCATGCCTTCATTTTCCCTGGAAACCCTCTGGCCTGCACATCCCCCTCTATTAAGCTGTTCCTCCTGCTTCATCTTTGAGGCTAATAATAACCCTACACAACACCTGTCATAACCAAAGCTTCAAACCCACCTATTTAGAGAATTCTATGCATTTCAAAGGTAACTCTCTGCTTATCTGCTGTTGCTTGTCTTTTTCTTGGCTAGATGGGTCCTTCACCATTTCCTGACCTCTGTACCACTTCCAGGGCTTGGGTCTCACCTAGGCCTTTTTCTATGCTCTGAAGGTCAAGTCTGCAATCTCAGTGCTCAAGACTTCTAAGCAGATAGGTCATTCATAATCCCTCCTGCCACCACCAAACTTCAGCCAACTTTACACGTCCTATACTTCCATAATGCTATTCCATAAGTGACAGGCAAACTTAAGGTATGGTCATATCATACACTTATCCCTCCACCTGCCTTCCTGACAAGCAGCTTTTGGTTTGGGAGCCATCAGGTGTATGCCTCCTTTCCTCTCCAACACCAAGCATCGTGTACCTCAGAGATGCTACTGGGCACAGCTCATGCTGAAGAACCACCTTACCTGTAGTGCTCTTCCTGCTCAAGACACCAAAACTTAAATCACAAATTCCAAGTCACTCTTGGATGGTAGTTAATGGAGAGGAGAGGCAGTAGATCAGTTCCAATGATGCCTATCTTTGTATCCCTGCACCTTTGCAAACTAATGTATTTTGAATGCAGGCCTAGTAAGGACAGGAAAGACTACTCTCCCAATAAGGGGCAGGGTTCAGACTTCCTTGGCTTCCTCCTACAAATCGTGCTCTACCAAGTCAAGCTGAATTCAGCGGGACTAGCAGAACAAGCAAGGGGGCTGTTAGCAAAAGTAGGATATGCAGTGCCATCTGCTGATCTTTTTCTGTAAAGATCAACTCAAAAGACAACTTCTGATGGACGGCTAATTTGGGCCTTCTGGAAATTGAACTAGCATTATCATCAAAGGCCCAAACTTCAAGCAAACAGTTATACAGACATTTTTAGTATCTGAAATATGGAACCTTTGAACCAAGAAGTTTAAGGAACGGTTAATAAGATACAGACCTCTAACCTCTGAGCATCAAGTTTTTGCCTTCTACTTTTCTACCTTGATTTGGTATTTTGTTTCTTGCTTTGCATTAGGTTACCAAAGATGATCTGGTGAGTTTTTAGATTCCCAACCACTACACAGAAAGAGAAGGATCCAGAGATTCACAATGTGCTTGGTTAGGATTCATGAATAAAGAGAACTGTGAGTACCAACAAGTTGATGGGTGTGAACAGAAATCCTTAAGCTGTTTTCCAAGATAGAAATACTGGGATTAAATATTAAAAATTTAAGACCAGGAGGCTTCTATTGGTGGCTGTGCACCTACTTCCACTAGACGCTACACTACAGCAAGAAACCTAGTTGGCGGCCTGATGAAAAGTGGCAGATAGATGAGAGAGAGATTATTTGAAAAAAGGAAATAAAATGGTACTAAGGAGGGCCCATTAATGCTCTGCAATATACAGTTATGAATAACTCCAGAGGTCCCACTGAATCCCACTGTTGCTAAGGAATTGTTGTCATCTATAAAAATAATTAACATTATGAATTATCGTTTAGCATTTCAGTTAGCTACGATTTACTTCACATTAGGAAGCTCTGAAAGTTCATTACTCCTGGATGTCTGCAGTGATTTTAATCACACAGAACTACCATGACAGTACATCAGTGTGTCTGAGTCAAACGCCTCATACTTTGAGCTAAGGCCACCCACTTGTGAGCAGCACATGTTAAAGCTCATACCACTTCAGCAGTACTTATTATAACACTACTGCTTACAGCAAACTGTGTGGGTTGTACAGTACATTAATTTACATGTCGTCACACAGAATGCTAACCCAGCCAACATCTATTCTAGTTCCCTTATCGGGGTGGATATTTGAGCATGGGGGACTAAATGGAAATGATACTAACGTTTTCTTTGGCACTTATGAGACAACGTTTTGAAGAGCACCAGTTACACTGAGCATCCAAAAGAGCATCTGAGCTGCAGTCTCTAAGCTGGTAACACAGCAACCCTTAGCACTGCTCATGAGGTCAGCATAGGGTCACCACTGACCATCTTCTTTCCCGGCTCAGAGAGAAAGTCTAACTGCAGAGCTCATCGCTGAGCCATATCCAGTAATCCTACTCCCTTCTTTCCAGCCTCTTGAGCTAAGCACCCAGCAGATCTGCCAGCAGGGCACAAGTAGGCAACCAGCAACGAGTCTCTTCCTCTGCAGTGCACACACGCTTAGGCACACAGGCAAACTGGAGCAATGGAAGCTGAGCTGGAGCTCAGATGTGGTCATATCCTACTCAACCCATGTTAAATTCTACAGCAATGGCTCACAGTACATTCCCTGGGTGATAAACTCGTTTTGTATTACACCATTAACCATCACCACCAACAGACAAAACCCAAAAGGCACCATCATTGACAGAACCGATGTGAAGCACGTGAAATGTCTTGGTAGCGTTTGTCTCTTTGGATTCACTCCTTTCTGTTCTTGCACGCAACCCTTTAATTCAGAGCGTTTTTAAAGCAGCCTTTCGTACTCCACTATGATCCCAAGAGCAATTCAGACTCATAAAGATTTTTATTCAATCACTTGCACTGAAGGTCAACAAATAAACAAAAAAACTACCAAAACGAAAACCAACAAACGAACAGAGAAGTCTGCAGCTGCTGTCCCTTTGGGGCCAGGCTGCCGCAGATATGTTTTATCTCCAGGTTTCCATGTTGCCACACCCTCCGAGGCGCCCGGGCAAGGGCCGGGAATGGGCGCACACAGCTCGATGAATGAAGCCCTTGTGGAACGCGTCAAAGCTGGATCGCGATAACCGATAGTGCGAGGCGCTGCCGCCGGGAAGAGCGGGGTCGGTCCTCCCTGCACGGCGCCTCCGCCCCCTCAGCCGGAGGCGCAGCGCGGGGCATTGCCGGGGCGGTTCGGGGAGCAGCCCGGCAGTGGTCTGCTCCACCGGTGCTCCACCACCAGCCCGAGCGCCTGACACCGGCTTTAGGTGATGCGCTTCCCGAGTTCCCCCACGCAGCCTGCCGGAGGGGGGTGTGTCCGCAAGCCCCAGAGGTGCAGCTCACCGACGTTCAGGGAGACGCCGCCGCCGCNCGGAGCCGGCAGCCCCGCCAGCCCCTGCTCCGGCTCCATGGCCCCGGGGCGTCCAGTCCCCGCAGCCGAGCAGAGCTCGCCAGCAACTCTGCGGGCGCGGGCCGCGGGTTCCGACAGCGGGAGCAGCGAGAGGGGCGCGGGCGGGGAGTGCGCTGCCCTCGCCTCCCTTACGGAATA
>VZTF01006886.1:2260-32236 GCA_013397755.1 Cnemophilus loriae | reverse complement strand
TTCACCGCGGGGAGGCCCCTGCAAGAAAACGGCGTCATCTTTTTCAACCTCCTGCCTCAAAAAAAACCCCCAACCCAACCCCAAAAAAACCTCACGTTATTTTATACATAGGTATAGATTACATATGAAACATAAAAATATATAGCATATAGAATATAACATGTTATATATGATCTACATAATATAAAAATACATACCTATATTTTTTGTTTTGTATTTCGTATCTAATAAATGTATACCTATTGTATATTATATATATTATTACATGTACGCATGCATGCCTACATCATATTCACATATAATAAATATAATATGTGCGTATTTAAATAATAAGCATGCGAAACGTATGTTAAGTTTAATCTTTTTATAGTTTTTGTTTGTTTGTTTGTCTCGGTGGGGAGGTGTCCGAGCGAATGGTCGATCGGCAGGCGGGCTGGGCTGTCGGGGAGCGGCGAGCCGGCGGCGCACCGGGAGCGCCGGGGCCGGCAGTCCGCGGGAGCACTCTTTTCCCAGGAGCTGGGGGGGCGGAATTACAGCCACCTGCGGTTTATTAATAGCGCCGCGCCCGCGCCAGTACGTGTGCGGCAGAGATACCCCTGTGCCAGCACCTACCCCCCACTCCAGCCACAGCCCATCCTTCTCCTTCTCCCCGAGAAGGGGACGGGCGTCCCCGCCACTGGCTCCGCCTCGCCTCACCTCGGATGCCCTCCGCCGCCTCCATCTTCCTCCCTCCCTCCCGCTCCCGCCTCCTCCATGCACGCCTCCCGCACCCTTCCCCGACGGGCGGGAGCGGCGCTGACCCGGCTCCCGCTGCCCGCCCGCCCGTGTCCCCCCGCCATCTTCCAGGGTCCCATTTTATCCACTTCCTAAGTCTCCCGGACTTCCATGGGCTTGTGGCTTATTTTGCTGCGTGCCGTGGATTTATTTTTGAGAAAGGTGGCGTTTCTCTGCAGAGGCACCTGAATGGGTTAAATCGAGCTGAGTTAACCCATCACTGAAGGGCCTTCAAATCGAGACCATGTCACATTAACTCCTCAACAACCCATTGCCAGAACTGAGATGTCACATTAACCCAGAAAAAAAGAGACCGTGCCACATTAACCCAGAGCCGAAACTTGAGATGCTGCCAAGAGATGAGGCGTCACTTTCCTGCTGCAGTGAAGCTGCAGCGCCCTTCTACCACAGCACCAGCAGCCCTCGTGTTACTGTCTCCTGGCCTCTGTGTATGCGTAGTTCCCGAAATTGTTGATTTTCTGCAAAGCCGAGATAGCAGGTTAATCTCCTTTAACTTAGTAATCCAAGATTTTCTGCACAACAGTTCTTGATAAAAAGATTTTAGGGAGGGTGAGAGGCAGGGAAACAACTCAGAGAATACTTGTCTTGTACATCCTCAAAATCATACTCATTTAAAAAAAATGTTTTCCCATACATTATTTCATTTATTTATCTATTTTCCTTCCCTTTTATTGCTGTTTTTCATCAGAAACAACAACAACAACAAAAACCAAACCATGCAGGGAGAGGGTGCGGGGGCGGGGAGGGGAGATGGATCGAAGGAGGGTAGGGAGAGTTGGTGAGTGTTGTCTGACTTTACACTACACTTTCCTGAACTGTGAGCTGAAATTGAAGATTCCTGTATTTTTCTCCCTGGACGATTCTCCTGAGGAAGGGAGGATCTTTTGCAATCAGTCGCTCACCACTGTGTTGCTACTACTGCAAATCCTCCAGCAGTGGCAATCCTGAAGCATCAGCACAGACTGGCTTTGGAGCTTTCTCAACGATAGCACTGGGGAGACATGCTGGATGCTGTAATTGTGAGAGTACTGGCAACTAAATTTACAATAACGTGGCAATTGCAGCTTCTGGTGGTGTTATGCAGTTCACTTGTGAGAGTTTTCCCTAGGAAGTTTGATTCTCCATCAGGAGAAATTCTTTCCAAAGTGTCTGGGAAGCAGCTTTGCAGTAAGAGGTGTCCTAGTAGACACCTAGTGGAACAGACAGCGGCAGTTTGCCTTCGTAGAAAGCAGGGTAAATGATGTCCTGACCGGCATTAGGAGCAGTGCTGCTGGCAGGTGGACGGAGGGGATTCTGCCCCTCCCCTCGGCATTGGTGATGTCACGCCTGGAGTCCCGGGTCCTGCCGTGGGCTCCCAAGTACAGAAGAGACATGGCCACACTGCAGCAAGTCCAGCAAAGGGCTGCAGAGATGTTTAGGGGACTAGAGAACCTTCCCTGTGACAAAAGACAGAGAATTGCGACTTCAGCCTGGAGAAAAGAAGGCTCAGGGGTGATCTTAACAGTGTATACAAATATCTGAAGGGAGGTCACACAGACAGAACAGTTGGTGGTGGGCACAAACTAAAGCACAGGTGGTTCCCTCTAAACATCGGAAGATGCTGTTTCACAAGTAAGGGTGACTGAGCAATGGCACTGGTTGCCCAGGGAGGCTCTGAGGACTCCATTCATCAAAAGCAGCTGGAACATGGCCCTGGGCAACAGGCTGTAGGAGAGCCTGTCTGACCAGGGGGCTCGACTGCATGACCTCCACTCCAGATGTCCTTCCCAGTTTCAACCAGTATGTGGTCCTGTGATATGATAGCTGGATTGGTCCAGCCAATGCAGGTTCGGAGTCAATATTTGAGAATATGTGACAGAAAAAGCAAAGTGTTTAAACATATGCCCTGGGTAACCCAAAATGTTATTGTATTCCATATCTTTCTGTGGCCAAAATTGTAACTGTCCCTTTCAGAGCCTGAAGCCACAAAACGGAAGGGCAGGGCAGGGGCTGGGGATGCCACGGTCTCTTCAGATGTCAAGGCATTGAGGCAGAGGCTCTCTCCCACTGCTCCCTTTGCCTCTTGGCTTTTTCCTGCCTCTCTTGCAACAACACCAAATCTAGAAGCTGCATTTCACAATCAGAAGCTGTTTCAAGTGGGAATTTTGCAACACGTGTCTGCAGCCACAGCACTGTGCTGGGACAAGCAGAGTGGCTCCGCTCTGCGCGATCACCACAGCTGCCTGCTTTTGCTTGTTAATAAACTGATATTTTTTCAGTTATATCTGCTCATATTTGTTTCTCCTTATTGGTGGAAAGGGATTGGTTAAAACTTTGGGATGGTTAACTTGCTCTTTAGCATTATCTTAACTGTTACATTCACCCCAGAATATGAAAAATGCTATTATAACCCTAGGCTGAAGAAAATACTGAATTGCTTTCCTATACTTACAAAATGCTTTTCTGTATAAAAATCAGCCATTGATTTTCACTGCCACTCCTTTTCTGTGCTCCTGTTTAAACGTTTTTATTCTGTACTGGGTTTAGGTAAAATCTCTGCTAGTCAGCCTCGCACTGAAATCAGCTTAAGCTAAAGTCTATGGCAAAGGAGCTTTAGTTAACTTGATTTTGTCTGTTTTGTGAGAGAGACAGAGGAGGTTTTAGAGATATTGAACACCATATGGGCACATAAACACTACACAAATTCAAAATCAAAAAGACCTGCTCCATACCTGATTCTTATTGCTAAAAGAGCATGAACTCCTTACCTCTCTTAAATTTCTCTGAGCTCCCGTGTGCTCCCTTGGACAGTTAGGTATTCATATCAATAAGCATTTGGTTTGCAAGTTTGCCTAGATTTCAGCCCCTGCTAAGAACATCAAGGCAGCTGTAGCAAACCTGCCAGGCCCATTGTGCTGTCTGTAGCGGTAGCCTAGGGAAGAGTTTAAGAAACTGCTCTAAACAAGCTTCAAAGCAGCTCAGAGGCTTTGTGATATCTTTATGTTTGATTGCAGAACCCTAAGGAGCCCTTAGAGTGAAGCCTGGGGTTCAGAACTTACCCTGTTCAGCCTAAGAATCCTAAGAAAGAGGTTCATTCTCTCATTCAAAGTTAATGGTTTTAAAAAGAAGGGTGGATACCATCTTCTTCAGAATAGCCCACCAGTCTGAGTCCCTGGTTTCAAGGTGAGAGCTGTGGGTGTTAGTCTCCTCAGGAAATAGGAAATTCCATTTTCCTCTAACGACTTATCTTCTAGGAAGAGCCACATCTTCAGAACACACCAGGACTGTGTCCCAGGCTGCAGACTGGGAGGTGGGAGAACCCTTTCACTGACTTGACTGAGTAAGACTCCTAATTTCCAGAGAAGAGTGTGGCTAAAGGTAATTGTATAATCCCTAGTATTTTCTTGGCTGATTAAAATGTTGTGCTACTTAGTATGCTTGCTCTGAAAGCCTTTCCAAGGCTGCTGTTTTAGGGCAGACAGAAACAGGCTGTGCTCTGGCTTCCAAGATAGTCAATTAAAAGTGAGCTCCAGTGTGGGTAGTTAACACAGGGCTAAATTAAAGCAAATCAGTACTGCTGGCGTGAAGAGGATATTAGGTTGTGCTCACTGTGTGGATTTGTGTGCATGACCTCTAGTTTGGAGCACAGGCAGTGCTGAAGCATGGTTGTGCAGCATAACCTGAGTTACCAAGCCCTTCTCTTCTACTGCGTATGGAACCTCAAGTGCACCTTAGAGCTCTGCCCCACCACAGGTCCATGAGAAGCACATAAATATCATTGCACACATAGCATGAGATGCCTTGCTGTTGCCTCAGTAACTGGCAGAGCAGATTGCTGTCAGTGCAAGAGAATTGAGACACTTGTCACTGCAGTTGCATTGCTGTTTGCACCAGAGTACTCTTTCCCTTTCCTTTTCCCGTTCCCTTTTCCCCTTTCCCTTTTTCCTTTCCCTTCACCTTTTCCTCTCCCTTTCCCTTCTTAAAACCACCAAATATTTTCCATCTATTCTTCCCAAATACTAGTGTCTGTAGCAGTGGAGGATCTCTACCATCATAAATGCAGTGCAGGTTCAGGTTCAAATGATTGTTTTGTGTGTGTAGGACTTGCCCATGGTGGATTGCCATGCACGTAGGCATTGCAGACTTGCCTGGTTCTGTAAGCAGAGGAACAGAAATGTACAGAGAATGACAAAAATGTTCACCAAGATGTCAGTTAGCTGAATTTAATTATGTGTTCAAGGACTTGGGCAACAGGATAACATGAAAGACACTTGATTTCCACGGCATGGACTGTGAAAGGACATGATTCCCTTATGATTGTGTGTTCCTTCCTTCTAGTGCATCTATTCACGTATCTGTGCAAATATTTATATATATTTCACTTTTATGAAACCTAGAAAGAAAAGTAATTGGTACTCATAGCATTTATTTAAGTGCCAACTATTTTTGTGTTACAAGTTCAGCACTGAATCAGACAAATGGCACATCTTGCTCCGGGTTCAGAGCTCTGTGACGAGGTCGGAATGTCAGACTTGAAGATTAGCAATGTGCTGTTCAGCATTTCAGGTAAACTTTTGTGTTCAGATGAGTATCCAGGCCTTGGCTGGGTAGCTCTAACTGACTGTAAGACAATTAGTTTACTTCAAGATACAGAGAGAACAAATCTTTTAAAGACAGATTCGGTGAAAACACTGAGTTCATGGTGGCCTTATACGGTACAAATAATGGTGCTGACATTTGAAACCAAATAATTTAAGTCTGTGTAACAGCTGTAGATATTTAGTTTTTGACTGAACCAACTCAATAAGACAACTACAAGGGAGCTTTGCAGGATAAATCAAGCAGTCCTTCTAGTATCATGCCTAGCTTTGTCTTCTACACCAACTTTCTCTGTGAAAAAGTTAGTTTTGTCTCACTAACACTGTTCAAGGAGCAACTAATGCTGTTAGAAATAAAAAACTAGTATGAAACGTTCATTCATATTCTTTGAAGGAGTTGGAATAGAGACAAAGTAAGTCTATTATTTAGTCTTTCTTAATTTTGTCTACTGCCATGAAGCTCCCTTCACTTAGTGTGGCAGAACCTGGAAAATTCTCCCTGTATGTTTTAGGTTTACTCTGGCTGAGAGCCTCCCCTCACAAACGCATGTGTATTGGGAGTCCAGTTATGTATAGTATGTTTCTGGCCAAGTCACACCAGCCAGAAGCAGAATTGAAAATATAAAATATTTTCTAATGGCCTGTAATGCAAACATATATTTTGCCTGTTTAGTTTGGATTTAGCATCCTAAAGTTCGAAGATATGTAAGTGTGCTTCTACTGGGTGCAATAAAATTAGCACTTGCTTGCTGCCAGTATTGCACCTGAAGTCCTTTATTAATATTCATTTAAATTACCTAGCTTGTTGGTTAAGTAATTATCTGCATACAGCAAGTAGTACTTCACAGTGTGCAGTGGTTGTTTAGCTCCACCTAGTATTTACACCTGCAAGGGGCTTATTGCCCATGATGCTAAATCTGCCAAGAGCTGTTCAGATACATAATTTGTCCTGCTTAGGATTCAATATAAGATCAAATAATAAAGGTCTATTTCAGCAAACATGTGCCCATAGAGAAAACATTAAATGATTATGCTGTCACCCTTAGTATCCATAATGCCATATTTTGTGTGAGATTGTGAATGGAAATTCAATTTACCTGTTGATGTTTACACCAGCAGATGTGTTGAGGATTTCAGCATTCATTTCATGAAGTAAGTAAATATTTGTTATTCTATTTTTCCTAAAGCAGCATTGGCTGATATTGAATGATAGCAAGAGAAGTTTTAGTATTTCTGCAGAAATTGATACATATTCCCTCCCAAGAGGCCTCCCCTGACTATGAAAGGTAGGAAAAATGTTTAAATGTGCACTTAGGTATATTTATGTGTACATACAACTTCGAGAAGCCTATTTCAACATCAACACAGATAGTTTTCTTCCTATTTTACATATAAGCATTTGCTGACTTTCAGTCTGCTGTACCAGAGAAGGTCCACAGACAACAATACTACTTAGCAGGTGCCAATAAGGACACAATCTGTGAGCTGATTTTATCTGCTTCTCAGGTTGCTGAAGGTATGAGTAGGAATTTCTCTAATTATCTTCTTCCCCTCTTAGCTTATAAAATAAATGTGCTTTATGGAATAGGTATTGATAGTGGAGTGAATACAGAAAGAGTTTGTTCTTTGCAATAGATGCAAATTGCATTTTATTTTGATCAGTTGTTACAGACGTTGCAAATGCTCGCAGTTGCCATTGGGAAGTTTGTGTATAAAAGAGCATGTAGTATCTTCACCTTGTTATTCTGTTGATATACAAACCTTGGGCTTTTTGGGGTTGTAATCTGCTGTTCTCATAAAGTTGGTCTAAAATCCCCAGCTCTTAGTTGTCATTGTAACCTTTGTTCTCAGTCAAAAATCTTCAAAGTGATTGCCACATTTCATAGATAACATTATTTCACTGTGGAGTAGTCTGTCTCCAGGAATGTACAAGACGTGGCAGCACTCTGATAAAGCATCATACCAGTTCAAGACAATTCATTATTCAAATTACATGAATACTGGAACATTCACAAACACTACGTGCCTTATGAGGATTATGGTATTGGAGCTCTAAATTACACATACAAGACTCTCCAGCTTCTCCCGGCATGCAGGAATGCAGAGCCTTAGCAGTGGTTAATGTTCCCCCTTTAGGAACAGCTCACTCAAGAATTCTCTTAAAAGCTGGCATACACATCCCTGAGCAGCTTTTCTGCAGTCACAATGTCTGTTGATTACTTGATATCTTTCCATGAATTTTAGTTTTTATTTCTGTTAAGTACTGTGTGTTGCTGATGTTGTCACTGATGTTCAGAATGATTTGTACTTTTGCACAAACACAGTACTATACTTAGAATAAACAGCGCTTTTATTTTTTTCAGTGTTGCACAACAAGTATGGAATACAATTTATTTTTAGGTGATACAAACAATAAACATTGTTTTTGGGTTTGGTATTGTTTTTCACAAACAGCATATAATGAAAAATTCTTCCAGGACAAATATAAAACAGGTTCTGATTCTCTAAATTAATCCTTTGAGGTATTCAGTTGCTCACTAGGGCATAGTGATTGCTATCAATAAGAAAGATGAAAACTTAGACTTTTTGGAGAGGTTGGATAGATACATAATGAGCATAAATTAACGTATTTTTTTTCAGTGAATATTGCTAGCAGACCTATCAAAATAAACAATTAATGGAATCTTAAAAGTTAATATTACAATTTATTATGAGGTATCCTTTCTTTTCGTTTTTGAAAAGATGCAGCATCTCAGAACGCCAGCAGTAATGGAAGTTCTTCTGTTTCTAAAGCATTACTTGCTCTAGAAATAAACTTGCTCTTTGAAAGTGAAGTAAGCCTCCAGATGGACTCCGTTACTTCCACGATATTGTTCCTGGTAAGTGGATTATTTATGGAATTATTGACAAAGTTTGTCTTCTGCTGTTTCATGTAGGTTTTTTTTTTGTTTGTTTGTTTGTTTGGGTTTTTTTTGGTAGCAAAATGCAATAAAGGAAAGAACTATGAGAAATCATGAGGAATAGGGCATTAGTACGCACTGCCAACTTATATTTTATGGATAGAATAAAAAAGTCCTGCAAACGTGTGTTGTATCCCTGACCCAAACATATCTGCATTTGGAAAATAAAGATCCTTACAGACCAGCATCCCTTGGGTCTCTAAAAGTCAGCCCAGGTAAATAGAGAGTTAGCAGAGATCGTGATATTCGTTCTGCATTGTGCCTTCCTGAGGAATCTCCAAAAACTTAAAGAGAAAGCATGGAACTTGTGATTTCATCCTGTGCTGAAAGGAACTACTTGCTCACAGGAATGAAGTCAATTCTCAAACAGCATAAAAGCGTAGATGAAGAACTGAGGAGTGGTTTTAATTTAGCTACAGAAAAATATCCAGAGTGTAAGTATTTATGTTGGAATTTAATAAGGAGATTTCAACTTCCAGTCTTGCATGCTGAGAAGTACAACGGCAGCTTCCTAGCTACCTCATATAGACATGAGTTTCTCTGCACTGACAGCTGAACAGCATTTCCTAGCTCTGTGATTTCTAATTCCCTGTAATTTCTAATTCTAATTCTAATTTCATTCCGATCAATGTGGAACAATTCTACCTTTTGAATTATTGAAATTATTTTTTTAACTATCTCCTTATTCTCTAGGATTCTTTTGTCCAGCCACTGGCCGGAGCCATCATGATTCAGCTGATGAGTTCTTGTCAAACAAGCATTGCTAGACAATGCTTTTTATTAAAAATACCTATACACTTTTGATGCTCAAGTAGTTTTAACACTTCTCTTTCCTGATTTGTGCATAGAGATGGTTCTGCAGCACTGCAGGGCCACTTTTGGTAGTTTTAACTCCCAAATTTCTTATGCTCCCCTCCACCACATTTTCTGTGCCTGTTGCGTGTACATCCCTCCCTTTTCATTCCACCATCCACTCCTTTCTAAGCCAGCAAGCTACTAATAAAGCTCTTGATGAGACACTGAAACCAGTACAAACAATGCATCTTCCTTCCTGCTGGAGAAGACTGGGGTGTTTGATAAGCATGAAGCTTTATGCAGGCAGCTACTATAAACTGCTCTTGGTTACTGTGGAAAAAATAAGTGTTGCAACTGTTTAAATGTGTTGCTCCTCTATAGCAAAGGATTTGTATTTCAAAAAGAAAGTAAAACCTAATAAGTACTTTGTTTCATCCATACTTATGTGTGGATGCTGGCAGATGAACAGATAGGCTTGACTATAATATAAATGAGATAAAATGGTTATGACCTGAGACCTAACCCACTAAATGTTTGGGCTGTTCTATATGAATACTGTATCTGCAAAATACATAAATTTCTTACATAAACATATGTTTGTAGAGTTTGCTTTTAATATGTAGCAGAGTCCTTAAAAATCTCACATACTCTTAACCAGTTTTGCTTACAGTTATGCAGGGACTGCTGTGTCTGACATACATGTTGTGGAAATGTAAGAGAGTAAAAAACAAACTGAAAAACCCCAAAACAAACCAAACCAAACAACAACAACAACAACAAACCCCAAAACTTGATTTCAGAGTACTCTGTAGCAAAGGTAGTTTGTAGCTGTTGTGGCAGCATTCATATTCTCATTTTTATTCATGCGGCCAAGAATGAATATTCATGCTAAGAATGAATCTCCCTAAAACAGAAGAAATGTAAGCTTTTAGCATTTGGCTGAACAAACTCCTACAGCTTTTAATGATCAAGGCAATTGCTGAGCAAGAGTGTTTACTATGCCAGGGTACCTCACTGTGCACAAAAATAAATAAACATAGACGAGAAGGGAAACTGAAATGTGTGTCTGAGCATGCATTGTAGTCTATGTCATGTTCCTTTGGGATAACTGGTCTGTTTGTAATTTCTTACTGGAGTAAAAGAAGTGCAAGTTGCAGTGAATATAATTTTATGTGAGTGGCTAAACTATGCTCTAAATATGAATTGACAATAAAATGGACCTTTTACTTCCCCATGCTCTCATATTTATATCTTTTAATTCATGGTTCTGTGAGAATAAAGTCTGCTACCCCCATTCTGATTTAGTACAAAAATATGGATCACTTGAGACTGTTCAACTGTTCACAGAAAAATCCAGACAAACTTTCCTTTGCAACTCAGTACCACCAAGAGCTGCAGCTTTGCTGAGAGGTAGTAGCCTCACCCTTGTAACAGGTTGTTGCCTTTGACAGTGTCAGAATGGATTAGTATTTGGATATGCTTACAGACACTAGTGTGGGAGGCTTGTAAGGTATTTGTTTCCTGTCTGCAGCATGAACATTGAAGTAAACAAAATTACAGTCCTACTAACTTACATAAACTTCCTCAGCATTTGTATAAGAAGAGGAAGGAGAGTGTCCTTTAAGTGTAAAAACCAGAGGCAGAGAAGTAGTTGTCCTGAGAGAGCATTAGTTAATAACAGGTAAAAAAACTGAATAGTGATCGAGAGGGCAGATTTACTGATAGAGCTACAGAATCACAGCCAACTGCTTGTTAAGACCTTACAGCTCAGCACAGATGTCATGAGATAAATAATCAGCCAAGCTGTCCTTTTAAGGGGACTGTAAACCTAACTCTACCCCGTTATTAGCACTGAGTAGTATAGTACATGTTCTTGTGCTTCCAGGAGTACTTGTGCATCTCTACAGTCCTTCCCACCATTTAGATCGACTGATACCGATCTTTAAAGGCTATACCATTGCACAGCCTCCCACTTCACCTCTGTGGCTGCATCTAGTCCCATTAGAAAATGCAGATTGATAAAAGATGTTCTTGTTTTGAAGTATCTGCTATAACCATGTCTATATATCTCTGCTGGTGAAAGCAACAGCTCTATCTTTCCTTTGTTCTGCTGTTGCCACCAGGTGTTCTCCAGCACTGCGACATGATAGATGGATATATTTCTTACTTTGTCTCTATAGTAACAGACTGCCAAAAGAAGTCTGGGAGCTCAGCCATGAGCATAGGGAAAATGGAGGACTATACCCCACCATCAGGAAAGCAAACTCTTTAAATAAAGTGTTATGAATGGAAGGCTGGCAATGGCACATGTAAGTTTAGATGATTTTAAAAAGGTATCCTTCTCATTCTGTTTTGTTGCATGAAAGGCAATTGAAATGTCTGGCTTCACCTCTTAGAGGAAAGGAATGGACATCCAGTCTCAACATTTGCTTTCACTGTTAATGCTTTGACACAAGTTGTAGTGTTGCTTTGTGGGTGACCACCACATATTTTTCCTTTTCTTCATCCTTCATCTCCAACCCCAATCTACTCAATGCATGATAGTGCAACCATACTTCTGAACAATTCCGTTTGCTCCTCGAATTTCTTGACCAGTTTGCTGAATTAAGCCACACAAGTTCAAACACCCTTGCTTTACTTTTAGCATTCTCTGTGATCCAGCCTCTTACATTCCCTTTCATTTAGTGTGTGGTGCTACCATCACCTCCCCACAGACCATCAGGTCCAGCTTAACCCAGCACCACCATGTTCACTAAACCCTATCCTCGACTGCCACATCCACACATCTTCTAAATACCTCCAAGAATCCTCACTCAACCACTTCCCTGGGAAGCCTGTTACAATGCCTGACAACCATCCCAGTGAAAAAAAATTTTCTAATATCTGGTCTAAATCTCACCTGGCACAACTTGAGGCCATTTCCTCCTGTCCTGTCACTTTATAACTGGGAGAAAATACTTGACCCCCACCTTGCTACACCCTTCTCTCAGGCAGTTGTAGAAAGCAGTAAGGTCCCTGCTGAGCCTCTCTTTCTCCAGGCTGAACACTTCCAGCACTCTCAGCTGCTCCTCACAGGGCTTGTTCTCCAGACCCCTCACCAGCTCCATTGCAATTCTCTGGACTTGCTCCAGCCCCTCAGTGTCTTTCTTGTCATGAGGGGCCCAGAACTGAAGACAGGACTCGAGGTGTGGCCTCACCAGTGCCCAGTACAGGTGAATTGTGCTTTGCGTTAGCATTGTTTAGCTACACACATATGTTATCACCTTGTGGCTTCTGGGCTTACAAAGTGTTTCAGCCACATTTCAGAGTGAGCGCTAAATATGCAACACCTTTGTCTTGCCTTCAAAGTTCAGCATTAGGATTTAAGGGAACAACAGTAGAGTATGTAGCCTATCAAATGTTTTAGTAGCCATTGAAACTAAAAGCAAGAATTAGAAAATTAAAATGATGAAATGCAAAGACTTCAAAGACTCACCAAATCCTTCCTGAGAGGTGAAAGTAACTCACAGTTGAGTTTTAGATAGTTATATTTTGACTGAAAAATGGATGTAAATAATGAGACCTTGTTGATCTTCTGTGGGCCATAAATGTCTTTCCTGTTAGCAGCACTGCAGAAGCTATTCCAGCCACGGTGCACGTTCGTGGAAAGTGTGTGTGGGTTGTGTGTGCACACATACACTATGATGTAAGTATGCTACAGCGTGGTAAATATTGATCTCTGAATTTATCTTATGTGAAGGCAACAATTGTCTGTGTTCACTGCAATTTTTTTGCCAACGCATAAAAATTTAGAAAACCATCTGCATTTCACCACTGTCTGTAGAACTGGGGCAGCATATTAGCTATGAAAAATAAAAGACACAGAAAAAAATCTTGTGAAATCATTCCTTTGAAGCTGAAATAAAAACATTGTTATGCCCAGAGATTAATTATGAATAATCGGATTCTGACTTTAATCTGTTCAGTTAACGGGCAAAGCATGGATGAGTTGAGAAGTAATATTTTCCCATCTTCAAATGATCAAAGTAGTTTTGTATATTTGCAGAAATTGGTGGAGATGTGACAGTCAGAGATGGGGAAAAAGGGTACCAGTTCGGCATAAGTAATGGCATCAGATGAAACATGGAACAAATAGGGAAAGCAATGAAAGGAACTTGTACTGGAAGTTATGCAAAATCCAGCATGGTTTTGTAGAAAATACTAAACTCTCAGTTTCCCCATAACAACCCAGCTAACTCTGTAGGAAGCCAGTTGTTTTCAGTTTTCACCTCTGCAGATATAAAAATATCACAATGTAAAAACAATACACATACAAAAAAATTGTCACAATGGCCAGGGGCTGTTTACTTAATATGAAAGCCAATGCTATGCAGTTAGACTTTGTATATTTTCTTTTGGTTGTAGATTTCATTTTTAATTTCAAAGTTTCTCTCCATCCTTTTCCAAACTCATGCACCAATGAGCCAGAAGTTCAGTCCTGGAGGAGAGGAATGAAGAAACAATGTGTTCACGCCAGAGATACATTTTTGTTAGAGAAGGTAATACTGGGAATGGGTAATGTTTATTGGTTTTTTAGCCGGCTGATGGATCCGGTAAATTTAAGGCAAAACTGGGGATAACTTTGTCTCCAGCATACTCCATTTACTGGGCAACAAGGAAACTGCTTACATGCAGGCGTTGCAGGACTGAAAAGGCAGCAAGTACCACGAACTTCGCAACACACACTCTGAAAAGTGTCCCTGTGTATACAGCTGTCAGTTCAGTGCCAGAGCCTAAGTCTGTTCCTTATAGTAATCCACACTGGCCTGAGCTGCATCTCTCCACAGCCTCATGATTCCTGCCTGCCTTCTCTATCAGGCACCTTCAGCCTGCAATTATTACCTACATTGTTAAGGACAAGGAGCAGTCTTTCTTCATGGAATTTTCTCCCTCTCAGCCTTCACTGTGGTGACCTCTGGTTTCATTTTTTTGGCCTAACCTTACACCAGGAAGAAACCATTAGAAAACTATACATTGGGTTTAGAGTCAGTTTGGGTTTTCGTGTTTGTAAAAACTCATACTTTTTTCATACCCAGATTTCAATTACAGGTTACCATGCAAGAACAAGCTTCAGTGCTTTTATGTAAATGGAATGCTTGTGTCTTTCTCAGTTCTCTGCATTTCTTCAGATACAGGAAACAAAAGCCAGACTAAATGATGAGAGTGCAGTACAAGTCTCACTTTCCTGCACTTGAAATGTAACAAGACCCAGTGACTGCTGAAGCAATGAATCACCACAGTTTACATATACAGGTCAGCAGGGAACATTTTCTCATAGTTGAGGGCATCCCTGCAGGCAACCCTTTGCTACTCCCATTGCAGACACCTCTTGGAAAATCCGGCCCAATACGTATGCATTCCTATTAGTGGTCCCTTAACCAGCACATGGGCGGTGTGACGAGGAAGCCACACTTTTCACTGCTGGGAGGAGACCTGACCATGCAGGGACCCTTCCTTCTCGAGAGATGTACCAGGGCTTGGCTGGCTGCAGCCCTGCGGGGGAAAGATGTGTTCCCCTTTTATGTTGTCAGTGCTCTTTGAGCCCAGTCAGAAGAAGTCAGTGGTGGACCGAAGGCAGTGGTGGACCCGAGTTGTGGTCCTGGAGTTCAGGTGCTGGTGACAAGCAAGAACACTTTATCTAGTCCTTGTACGAGTGGTGTTTGCAGAAAGGGGGAGGTGTTTCCACCATCCCAGTCCTTTCCGTGGAAGTGCTTTCACTCTAACTATAGTCGGTGGAGGATGAGTTGGGAGGGAAAGGACCGTCTGCACCCATCTTAAAGCGAGGGAGAAAAATCTCAGCGGTCGCACCGCACGTGTGGGGAGAGAGCTGTAGAGCCGGCGGAGACGGGCTGGCCGCGGGCGGGCGGGCGGAGGAGCGCGGGGTCGTGCTGCCGACGGTGTATCACAGCCGCCCGAGTGCCGTGCCGAGTACACAGTGTTCCCTTCCCGCCCCTGAACTGGGATTGAACTTCCCCAGCCCGCTGTGCACCGAGGACCGCGCCGATACCCTCCGGGGGGCGGGGAGAGAGGCAGGGAAGAAGAAAAGCGAGAGGGTTGGAGGGAAGGAAGTTTCAAAAGGGTTTATTTCACCGTAAGTATTTAAGGTTGGGTGTTGTGTGGGTTTGCTTTATTTTGGTTGGTTTTGTTCGTTTTGGTGTGGTTTTCGTTGTTGTTTTGTTTCGTTGGTTTTTTCTTTCTGTGTGTGTTTTCTTTTTAAATAAAAAAAAAAAAAGTAAACAAAAAATGCAAGGCAATAACTGTCCCTAAGCAAACATAATTTCAGAAAAGATGAAGAAAAAAGAAAAGACATTGCTTTTACAGAAATAGATTTATGGCATTTTCAGTTTTTTTGACATCCTGCTATTGTTAAACAAGTACTTTTCCTTTACTCTTCTCCCTGCCCTGAACATTATAGTTATGTTTCCTTCCCAAAGGAAATTGAAAATGGTGTGACCTCACTCAAGAAAGAAAAGACCAAAGGTTTGACAAAGACCTCATCCCCACAAGTTTTTTTATTTTTATAAGAGTGTGCCTTTAAAGCAGGTATCTCTCAGATTTTTTGTGCCATTGTGGGGCAGGCCTCAGGCAAGGTTGTGTGCCCGTGAGAGGTGCAGAGGAGCAAATCAAGGACTCTCAGCCTGCAGCAGGTCAATGTGTCAGCAGGCTCAGGGGCATGGACATGTTCCTTGGGACTGCATTACTAGGGCTGCCTCTGTGAAAGCTCTGCTAAAAGGATTAGCAGCACACTTGGGCATTTTCCCTGTTTAGTGAAATTGGGTCTGGGCCAATCTTGGATCAAAATGAATAATAAATCTTGAGAGATTTTGGTAGCTACTTTGTGTAAGTGCCTATATTTAATGCAAGCATCACAGATTTTGGAAGAGTTTTTGCCTTTCTCTGGTTTGGTTTCATTACGGAGAACTTAGAGACAGCCCACTCACTCATGTGATATTCTTCACAGTAGCTAAAGTCACCACCTAGTCCAGTTTAATTGACTTTCAATTTGTTACTCAGAGCTACCTGGACACCATCTGCATGTTTTGGGTTTGTTGTTTTGGGGTTTTTTTTTGTAGTAAATTGGGATTTATATTACTGATAGGTTATTCCCTTAGTGTGTTCCAGTCCATTAATCACTTCATAAAATCCTTTACAAATATTGGTTTTAGCGTCTTCAATAGCTAAATGATGCAGCCTCTTGCAGTCTGCAGTTCAACCTGAGGGAGCAAGAACCCTTTTTGTCTTGTTTTACTACCGTACTTGCCTGAATATACGATAATCCTCTTGCTTGTCAAATGCAAAAACACGAAAAACCCCCACTCTCACTTTGGAATTTTTTCCCTGTGTACTGTGAGACGGGTTATGCCGTGTCCCCTTTAAAGTCTGTGCCGGTTGCATCCTAGCAGATGCCTTCAGCAAGTGCAAGGGCGACTTCCCAGGTAGAACTTGCTCCAAACCTTGGTCCAAAATGGAGTGGACACACAGCAGCACCTTTTGGGCCTGATTTGCACCCTTTGACAGCTGATCCCCAGCAGAGTACTGGAGCTGAAGCAACCAGCACAGCCTTGTTACAGGCTATAAGGCCATGCACGCATGGGGCCTGCGTGTTGGCCCTGCCTGATGCATTCCTTGCCTGCCGGAGAAGGAGATTCCCGCTCTGGTCACTTGTTGGAACACATCTGTCTGCCTCATTCTCTTTCCAACACAGGAACCCCTTGCCCTTGTCCTTGTCCCACAGATATTCTTCTCCCTCTGCTTTTCATCCTTTATCTTCCAGCTGCAGTGCCTTTTGGCTTTTCTCAGATGTTAGTGCCCAGCACTACACTGCCAGGTGCTTCTTATCAATTCACGTGTCTGTTTCATCAGTCTTGTGATTTTATCTTATCCACAGCCCTTGAAATCTACCTAGACTTCTTTCCTCATGTTTGCAAGGCTACTGTGTCATAACTATGCCAAAAGTACTGCAAGGTTGCTTCCTTTCTATGAAGCAGCCATGTTTTAAGGGCTGTGGCCCAGGACATACGACCAGAAATGACCATTGCCCAGGGTGGGGAGACATGGGCCCAACACACTTGGGGTGCTGCAGTGATTAGCTATAAACCCTTCAGAGGAAATAGACAGGGAAGGAGACGGGGTGGGACTGCACCCCTTGCTCAGCGCTGTGCCGCAGCCCTAGCCACTCTCATGCTGCCCTGCACATTCCAGGCCACTGGCTCTCCCTTGCACATTCTCACACCGCTCTGCTGACACGATTTTGCCATTTTTAGCAAAGTGAGTGGCCGCTGGATGTCACTGTTTGATCTCCGAGAGACAGACACATGGACAATTTTCTCTATCTCAAAATAGAGGAACTGGCGTCCTTAAGCACAAAACCAAAGAAACAAACCAGATAAATCCAACCAAAGAGACAGAGCTTACCAGTGCATCCCGGGACACCTGTTTGTGGCATTCCCTGCTGGAAGAGCAGGTGATACAGGAGCACTGGAGGACAAGAAGGGCCCCTGCCATAAGAGAGGTGATAGTGCAATGCTGGGATTGCTGGCTGAACCAGACGTCAGAGAGCAGATCCTCTTCAGAGCCATCGCACAGCACATGCAGAACAACCAGTGGATCAGGGTCAGCCCACATGGCTTCCTGAAAGGCAGGTGCTGCTTGACCAGCCGGATCTCCTTTCACAACCAGGTGATCCACCCAACGGATGAGGAACAGGCTGTAGGTGTTGTCTACTTGGATTTTAGTAACATCTTTGACATTTTTTCCTACAGAATTCTCTGGGAGGAAGTGGCTGGTGTGGCTTGGAGGGGTGCACTGCTCACTGAGTTAAAAACCGGCTGGTTGGCCAGGCCCAGAGAGTGGTGGTGAGCGGAGCTGCACCCAGCTGGCAGCCAGGGTGCAGTGGTGTTCCTCAGGGCTCAGTCCGGGGCACAGTCCTGCTTAACACCTGTGTCGATGGTCTGGATGAGGGCATGGAGTGCCCCGTCAGTGAGTTTGCAGTGACACCAAGCTGGGCGGGAGCGCTGATCCGCTGGAGGGCAGGAAGGCTCTGCAGAGGGCCCTGGACAGTCTGGATTGATGGGAGGAGGCCAGTGGTATGAGGTTCAAGAAGCCAAAGTGCTGGGTCCTGCCCTTGGGTCACAACAGTCCCCCGAAGCGTTAAGGGTGGCTGGGGCTGAGTGGCTGGAAAGCTGCCCAGCGGAAAAGGGCCTGAGGCTGTTGGCCCACAAGCAGCTGGATATGAGCCAGTGTGTGCCCAGGTGGGCAAAAGGGCCGCTGGCACCCTGCCTTGGATCAGCAATAGTGTGGCCAGCAGCACCAGGGCAGTGATTTGTGTCCCTGTAGCTGGGCACTGGTGAGGCAGTGCCAGGAATCCGGCCTTCAGTTTTGGGCCCCTCAGCACAAGACTTTGGGGACCTGGAGCGAGTCCAGAGAGGGGCCTCAAAGCTGGGGAAGGGTCTGGAGCACAAGACTTATGAGGAATGGCTGAGGGAGCTGTGGGTGTTTAGCCTGGAGCAAAAGAGGCTCAGAGGGGCCTTATCACTCTCTAAAACTGCCTTAGGGAGATTGTAGTGAGGTGGGGGCTGGTCTCTTCCTTCAGGGAAGAGGTGACAGGACAAGAGCAAATGGCCTCAGGTTGAGCCGGGTTTATGTTGGCTGTGAAGAAAAAGTTTTCACTGAATGGTTTGTCAAGCATTGGAACAGGCTGTGCATGGAAACACTGGAATCACCATGCCTGGAGGTTTAGTATACGAAAGCTGTTGAAGTGTGGCATTTAGGGCAAAAGGGCATTTAGGGCATTTAGGTTTATTGGTGTACTTGGCAGAGTTAGGTTCGTGGTTGGATTCAATGATCTTTTTGGCACAAAACTGGCACGATTCCATGATTCTATGATTCAGAGGCACTTTACTCCAGGAAGTTACTCAGGCTTTTGTGCCTGTGGTCCCTTGAACCTGGGCAGCATCCTGGATATTTTTAGAAAACAAGCGCTTTGTTCTCCATCCTCTGAACTTGCAGCCAGTTCTGGTCAAGCATCTGTGCAGCTGATTTGGATGAGGCAGTTGATCTGCCATAAAAATGGTCTTTTCTGGGCTGTTGTTCTGCTTGATGGGGCAATGATGTGACTGAGCTCAGAGACCACAGGGTGTGGGCTAGAGAGGAACAGAATGTTAGGTGAACAGAGGGGGAACAGAGGTCTGGAATTATTCAGTGGGCTAGATAAGGGTCTTTGATTAGGCACATTAGCCTCCAGGATACGGATTTGGGTTTCTAGTGCCAGGCAGTGTTGAACTGAAGCCCTGGTCAAAAAGTCAGGATTTAATGCACAGCCGACTTTTGGGTATGTCATATATACATGACTGTACTTGGTGTGTGTTTATGAATTTATGTATTGTGTTCTTCTTGAGAGTTCGTAAAAACGGGGTTATGCCCTCACAGACCTTTTGTTTTGTTACATTTTGTTGTTATGTGGTATTCTTGCCAATTGCAACAAGGGCATTTTCTGATGGTTGGTTGTTATTTTCATCGGATAGATTGTTTTTACATGTGCAGTAGGAATTGGCACGTTTCACTGCTACTCTGTTTTCCTATCCTTCTCTGCACATATAAGTGCCTGGCTCAGTTTTCCGACACTTACCAGTGTCTTGCCCTTACATTCCCAATTTACACAAATCCTGCAAAGATCTTATATTCAGATGGATGAGACTATTTGTCATAATAATTCTGCTTCATCCTGACTACTGGCTAGGACACAAACTAATTTAATCCTTAATTACTTCACTGGATAGCTCTTTAAATTCAGAGGGCTTTGTCTTACTCATTAGGGTGCTATGACACCTGAATCTTGTAAGGAAAACGTTTCTTCTCCAAGTAAATTCTTTCAAAAGGGCAGCAAGTCTCTAATTTTGAGCCCATGGAAGTAGACTGTAAGTCTTCAGCAGGTCTGGGCTTGCTGTATGCAGCAGTGTGGAAGGTCTCATTATGAATTATTTTCCTTCAGTATCACTTTACTTGGAATAATGGGAAGGGTTGCAACCATTTCTGAAAATCTTGTCAAGTTTCCTCCCAGTCAGAAAGCTGCAGGCAAATTTATTTTCTCCGTTTTCAGTTGTCTTTGTGTTATTAATTTGGTACAAAACCAGAATGGCCCAGCTGTCTAACACAGAGTAAGACTGTTCAAGGTAGAGGGAGTTATCAGCTCAGTTGATTGCTCGTATCAAACTGTTATTTTTCCCAATGTCAGGGCCTCCAGATGGGTGGCCCAACCACCTCCTCTGTGCTATGTTGATCTCTTCCTTTTTGGAGGTAGAGCTAGCAGGGTAGACAGCCACTTTGAGTTGCTTATCTCTATGGCGATGATAATTGATGCTCTCCACATTGATGAGAGAGAGGGCAACAGTGCCTTCCACGCATTACAGCATCAATAAAAATAACCAGACGGAAGTGAGAATTGCAGGAAAGGATAGATGATCAATGCCTGCTCTTGCTGCTTGTTTCTATCTGCAGGTCCACAGATGTAAACGAATGAAGAGGTCGTAATTCTTTTATTTTTCAGAAGTGAGGCTATTATCTGTGTCTGCGAAGGAAGCAGCTGTACGCTATCAGCATGAGGCATTGTGGTCAGGGTGACCTCAGATGAGCGGAATCCTGGGGGAGTACCCAGTGCAATCTCCTTTGATGCCACTTGAAGATGAGAGTACTGTGACCTTCCCCTCCCAGAATAGCTCTGCTCTGTCATCTGGCTCCCTTCTGGTAAGGGTACAGTGCTTCCATCAATAATAGTGTTCTCCACCCTTTTTCCTGGCTTTTTCCACCGTTAAATCCTTGTCTGCTGTAGGAGTAAGTGAGGTACTGATGGCTGTCTAGAGCTCTTGTCCCTCCACCTTGTGTTTCGTTTGAAGGAACCAAATGAACAATTTCCTTAAGACCTGACAGTAAAAAATTTCATTTCTGTAATAGAGAATGTTTGAGTTGGAACATCAAAAATGTAATTTAGATGTTAAACATGTATGCATATGCATGTTAAATATATATTTGCAGATACAAGTATGTGTGCGTACATATTTTATATATGGCTATAGTAGAGCTTTATCTTTCTCTCTATGTGCTTTTTGAGAGATAATAGTTGATAACTTTATGGAAGTTTCTGATATAATTAGCGCATCAGAATGGCTCACTAATCCTCATTTCTATTGCTTATGCAGAACTGTTCCAGTTCTTACATCCATTCCCTACAGTCACCTCTAGGCCTTATCTTCAACATGAGATCTTTAGCCTTAATGACAGCGTATAGGTCAGGCTGAAATCTTCTTCCTCTTTTCCAGAAGACAAACTTCTTTTGTGATCAGTCATTGGAAATTCATGCAAACTTGCATCAGAAGGCTGAACAGTGTTACAGCATGTCACATTTCATATTTTTTTTAAAACTCCTGAATATGGGTATAGGGATGCTTTTAATCTCTGCCAGGCTTTTTAAGTATATATAATGTATATTCTGTGGAATCTATGTGAAACCAGACTTAACGGGTCTGGAAAGGCAGAATTTTCTTGTGAAGGGTTCTTCATCCTGAGAAAAAGCTGCAAAAGAACCAGTAGGAATTGCTCCTGGTGGTGCAGCAAGTGTTGAAAATCAGGGAACTTAAAAATATCTGAATGTGAATATAGATGCCTAGTTTTGAAATCTCTGGCCATGATAAAGTAAACTTAGGAATTTTTACAAGCAGTGCTCTGTATCTGTATTATGATGTGAACTTTGAACTAAAGATGTTTGACTATGGTGATTATAACCTTTGACCTGCTTAGCAAAACCATCAGTAAAAAATCAGGTTCCAGCTACCTGGAATGATTTTTTCCCCTCCAAACAAATAATCTTTCAGCTACAGATAACACAGAAGATATTTTATTATATTTCTGGAATTAGTTTGGCCAAGCAAAAGTTAAAGTAGTAACAGTTTACAAGTCTGACTACTAGATTTGTATCACACCTTTACAGTGATGATAGGTAGAAAGTGTCTTCCACTTAGAGTCATTGTAAAGGACATTTTTTGAGAATATTTTTATGGCAGCCACATGGAAGTTGTGAATAAAAGGCAGAAGAGTAACTCTGGCCATTTGCCTTCTTTATCCTGCTGTGTAGTGCAGTCCAATAACTTTTAAACAATTTGCAGTTGCAGATAAAAGGTCGATTTTTCCTGAAAAGTAAACTAATTTTGTATCTTTTTTCAAGAACAATAAAGAGTCATTAAGACCTCTATAACCATCATGCTCTACAATAGTCAAAGCTCTTTTATGGCTCAGATACAGCCTGTATATAGAGCAGGTGACAAAACATGCTTGAAAGAGAACAGGATGCTTAATGGCTTTATGCTTAGCTTTGTTACATTTGGACATTCTCTTTTTGTGTTGCCACCAAAGATGCTTTTTTAGGCTTCCTGGTTTCTCCAGTACCACTTGAACGGAACACTTTGTGCTTAAACCCCTCTTAGAGGTGACAAACAGGAGAATAGAACTCTCTGTCTATTTCAAATACTGCATGCAGACAAAAATGAGATACCAGGTCATTTACTCAAACGGTGGGTTATGCCCACTGCCTGGGCTTGCGCTTCTTGCAGGATCCTCTCAGGGAGAGACACAGCTGCATCCCAGGCTGCTGCTGCTCACAGTCACCTCTCTGGGTGAAGCAGAGTTGCTGTTCTTGCTCTGTGCTTGTGTTAGCATAGGGGTGAGGAGCCCAGGGTGGGGAGGAGGACCTCTCCACGCAGCACCTGTGTAGGTATCATCTAAAAACCAGGCATGGACTTTACAAGCCAACATGATAAGCGAGTGTAGGAAGCACAGACAGGTAGACGGAAGTAATTTGATAGCACCACACCACTCCATCAACAACCTGACTAGATGAGTTTTCTGTAGGCATTGAGCCTTGCATATAACCTTAAAGGACTTCTGGTAAAGTAATGAGATCCCTTAGAAGTCCATCCCAGGCACAGAAAGCAGCCTATGAGGGAGGCTGGCATCGCGACTAACTGGAGAAATAGAGAACAGGCAGGGGCATGAAGTTGGAAACAAATACAAGATCTAGAGATGAGAATGGCAGTCATGTTTGTGCAGTCATATCCACAACATATGTTCCTCTCCTCTGATTTTTGGTCACTACTGAGAGTCCACGATGGCAGTGAGGCAAACGTGCCTCAGACCAGCAGGTAATTGTCTACTTTGGCAGTTCAGATTTTAGAATTTACAAGATTCATTTACATATGGTTTCATTAGCAAGTTTGGAGTTAAACTCTTTCCCTAGCCACTCTGGGGTTTCCTATTGTAGCTTATAATTTTGTGCAGCAGTAAACAGAGGAGAAGGCAGCCCCCAGTTCTGCTGATGGTCAAGATCAGACGCTTTCAGTATGGGCTATAATATTAAAAGCAGGTCATAAATTAAAGAGGTCACAATCGTCTTGATAGTCCTGTTTTCTTTCTGACATAGTTTTCCATATTGGTGCTGAGAAAAGAAAGACAAGATTCTTTCAGTTGCAGCACCAGCTGTACTGTTTAGTTAACATTTCTGTGTTAGGTATAACTTCTAGATTAATTTAGCTTTTACTTTTTCCTCAGGATATTTTGTTGGCTTTTATATAGGTCTTTCACAACAGCGCAGGAGAATCACTGTTAAGGGCACTCAGAATCTAGTGGAAGACTTTAAAACTAATTTCGGTTGTTTAAAAAGCAAATTTTGAGTGGTCTATCTCCTTCTAGAGTCTGTGTATCACACAAATTCAAACACTGACCTATTTTTTTTTCTACTTTTTATCTGAAGGTAAGCCAGGATTAGCACTGCTGAAGAGAAATGAAATATAATTGATGTGAACTTAAAGGTAAGAAGGAGTCCTTTCAGGCGTATTCCCTCTTACATTTTTGGCAACACATAGAGCCTTCACTTTCTAGCAACTCAATTTCTTGCAATTGAAGTAAACTGCTTGAGACTCAGAAACAGAACTATTGCTCATAGGACCCTTTTTCATCTTCCTGGCCTTTTTGATGTCTGAGAGGCAGAACGTCAGGATGAGGATGAATGCATGGAGGACAGAGGTGGGGCTGGGAGCTGGGCAGGGGCAGCCGTGGTGGAACTGGTGGTGGGGAGCTGTTAGGCTGCTATTGTTAATTGTGGAAGGAGAAGGCCTGGCACCCCATCCTGACTACTGACCCTGGATGTGACGCCAGCTTCTACCAGTCACTCCATTAGCTCAAGCATAAAGCTCCTGTAAGCTCCATCTATGCTGTAATTCTATATCCTACATATGAATGGGCTACACTTTGAGGTGCCCATATAGCCTCAGTTAGACCCCTGAGGTTTGTGTCTTCAGCAGATTTAATTACATGATTATATACCATTTTATCCACAGGATTTTGCCTCAGACTGTGCATGAGATGAAATTGCTCTGGGGATGAATAAGAAGTGTGCAGCAAAGGAACCATTTGTCTGCAGGAGTCAGATTTCATTTCTTTCTGGAGTCTGAATAAAGCTGATTTGTATCTAACAACACTTCATGTGCGGAAAAATGCATTTGGGTCTTGATGTGGCTTTTAGAAATTTTCTTCTTGAATGAGTATGAGAATTATCTTTTTTTTTTTTGTTTTCTTGATGCCTAATGCATAAATTGATGGCACCCAGTCCTGGCGCCATTAGTTGAAGCCTTCCTTCCCCTGCCTGGCTCAAAAGGAGGTGGAGAAGGCTGGAGGGGAGGCAGATGGCAACATGCACAGACAGGGAGGAAGATGGTCTAATTTTGGGTGAAATGTTGAAGAAGTACTGTTTATGCTTCTACAGTTTTTCTACATCCTAAATAGTGTTTAATGTTCCTAAAAGGACATTTTCTGTCACAAAATACCTCGCCTGGAAAGCTTCCAGTCAGTGGTCCTGATCGACACAGGAGATTTCAGGAAAAGAAAATCTGATGGAGAAGACCGGAGTCTGTCCATGTTTCTGTCACAAAGCTGTGCTGGTTTTGTGGTTAAGTTGTTGTATATTAAATTTTCACAGTCACCAAATCTCTCCTGTGTTCAAGATAGCTGTGTTGAGGTCATTTGTAAAAGCAACATATGTTTACAGATGTAGAAAACACCACCAAGAATACCTAAATTCAATATAAAACACTCTAGATGTCTAGAAGTCTGGATGACAAGTTTTTCAAATTGGGTTTTCACAATTACAAGCCCTCTGGTAAACTGAGATTATCAATATTTATCCATGTCAAAGTTGTGGAAATAAATTAATTCATAAACTTGATAATTTAAAATTACTCTAACAGAAAAAGCCATAATGACATAATGACAAGTTGAACTTCGAGAGCAGACTGAGAAAGATGTGCAGGGATTGATGAGAAAACCGCATAGCTGCTCATACTTGAAACCAGTGCTATGGGTGGACTGGGGTGAGGAGGGAAAAGTATTTGAGCAAGTCTATTGTGCAGAAAGGGAATGCATGGAGGACCTTTTCAGTGCTTTGCAACTTTAATAATGCTTTTTAATGTGGGGCACAGAAAAGCCATAGTTGGTAACTAGAGCTCCCCTAATACAATAAAAGACAGTCTAGTGTTTATTTTACTGTTTACAATTTTGAAGGACCTGAAAGCTTGTAGACAGCACTGAACTTCTTGTATTAAAACAGACATATTGTGCTGATCCCACAGTGAGCTGGGGACATAGGTGAAGAATCTCGATAGATATCTCTTATAGTCTAAGTAACCTACAGTGTCTGAGCCTGAGACCCTTTTGAATAACCTCAATAACTCAATTGCAAAAACGCTATTTGGCTGAAGGAGAAAAACTCAACTTCTTGAGTATTTGCATTTTAAACTACCCAGGAAGAATTAGGTGCTAAACACTTTCAAATATCCGATCCCCACTCGTAATTTCAGTATGTTATATTAGAAATATTAACTTCTGATTTCCCCAACCTGACTGGTGAGAAGACACACTTTGTCCTGTCACCTAAAGTCTTGTGCATTTTATACGGCATGGATTTTCCTTGAAGTCTTAACTGAAGCAGAAATTTCAATTGCTAGTTGCATAATCTTCTAGAAAACGTGCCTCAGATTAATATGTACGAAAATTAATTTCCCGGAGAAGGATTTGGATGTACTCCAAATTGTCAAAGAATTTAAAATGTCCTATTCTTTTATTATCTGACCAGAGAGAATAAGCTGCTTGCAACTAGTTAAAAGCTAAGAAAGCATTTCACAGATATTTGACAGATCATTCAAGCAGAGTGATTCTCAGAAGACCAATGTCTGCCCAAAAAGTCCATGTATTGTATGCAAAGAGAAGTGAACTTAATAAAAATAAACTACTGATAAAAAAATTGGCCAAAAAATGACCTTAAAAATTGTAACAATTCAAAGCTTACCCTAGAATTTCTATTTACTTGTAGGACATTTCTCTTTCTGTCTTTTAGCTATTTGTATATTTTCCAGTGCTTTTTTACAAAAATAAAGTGAATCTTTTCAAGCTGTAGGATAAATTTAATAATTTTATCCTGGTATTAAGTTTTTTTGGTTTTTTTTGGTGGCAGGTGCATGTTGAACACAAATGCATGTAGGAATCCCATAGAAATGCATGGGCTATGGTTTTAGAGGAAGGTAAGAAGTCTGAGTTGAGTGCTCTGGAGAATGTTTTTCTAACATGAAAATGAGAAGATCTGATAGTGGTGTGACCCTTTCAGCTGGTGTGCGTAATCCACCATCTGTACAGAAACACGTACAAAACTCAAGAAACATATATGACCACACCCGTACCAGATACCAGTGCAGATGACGACTGTTATAACATTGTTAGTGGTCTATAAAGCACTCAACAAAATGGTGCTCCTTCTGTGCATCAAAATCCAAGTAGATCTGTGCCAAGAAAGGATATCAACAATGTACTTACTGAGGCCCTGTGGTGGGCCGCATGTGGTGGCTCATGGTAGTGACATTGGAGCAAATGAATGCACCTGAGACAACAGCATGGTAAGAAATTTTCTGTGAATCTCACTTGTGGCCCAAAGACTGGCAAATGAAGCAATGGGACTCTAATCACAGTTTAAACCTCTAATCTCAGCCCGTACCTACAAGCTACAAGCTTATTAAAGCACCCTCCTTAGCTAGTGCTTAACACTTCTGTTACAGCTCTCCATTTCTACCACTGGCCCTTTGATTTGGTGGCTGCTCCTTTTTCCTTGGAAACAGTTCCTCACTGAATGGCAATGGTAGTTTATCTTATGCCCCCATTTAGGACAGCAGTGACCATGCAACTTACAGCAAACAACCTGTGAACTCCCGAGACCCTCACCTGTTGAAGAGCCTCAAACCAAAGGCACTGCAGATCGCTCAGGGGTGATGCAGAGCACTCAGAAAGTGAAAACTCTGGCTTTATGGGAGCCTGGCATTACCACCGTGGAGCACTGGGACACCGGTGCTAATCACACAGGGACCCGGCACCGCGGAGCCCTGCTTGGAGTAAGGCTCAAGGGAAGGCACAGCAGGGATGAGTAACGAGACTCGCGCTGATTAACGAGCCATGTGCACGCAGCTGTCTGCTCCGCTCGTTGGTGAACCTGCTGCTAGAATCAGGTGCTGTAGTCTGAATTCCGAGCCCTGCAGTTGGCCACGGCGCTGGCAGCCGTGCAGGTGAACGTGCAGCTGGAGCAGGAAGTGGGAATTCAGATACCTCGGGTTACTGCAACAAGGAGACAGGTGTGCTTGGGACTCTGCACACTCGGGTGGGGAGGCCAGCTGTCCCAGGGGACTGTAGCCAAATCTTCTGGTCTCTGTAGCACCTTAAAGTCAATGTGTGCCATGCACTGCTCCCATTACTCTGGGATGACCTAATTTTTCTTGCTGGGAGGTGCATTGCTGGGACATGTACAGTGCTTTGCTACAGGTGCAATTTCACCTAAATGCTGCCTAATCAGACACTCTCTGCTCCCCATCTCCCACATCAACTAATTTTGCTGGGAGGAAAGGTGGCAGCTGGCTAGCAGAGTTCACCCTGCACATCCATGTTGGCCTTGTGAGTTGCTGTTTGGCTCAGTGTACCATCTGTGTATGTGTGTCAACAGGTAAATGCTCTAGTTCTTTTATTTCCAAGATCACGCTCAGGAAGTTGCTTGAAAATGCTGACTGAAAGGAGAAGCAAAAGAGATTTTTACCCTTACCTTTTCATTGATTACAGTCCTGGCTAACCATCTGCTATGAATTAAAATAATTTGTGTGCACAAGTAGTTTTCAGGAGTCTGATGTTAGATTTAGAAATGTGGCCATTAATAATGGCAGTAATAGAAGTAAATGCCTGCAGTTTACTGCTATGACTGGAGTAGAAGATAATTATCACTCCTCTTCTTTCAGCTCTGATTACTGCAACTCTTGTGCTGGCGGCTGGAGCAATGTTTTACCTTGATACTCTTAACAATAGCTTTCACAGAGCAGTTCAAGGATATTAAGCTTGGTTGCCTTGTTGAAAGGAGATGAAACCTTGTATGCAGCTACTATGTAAATTCTGATGAATCATTGCAGCCCACATAGTTTAAGCTTCACTAGTTTACATGACAAGTGGGTGTTACGATCCAAGGGCTGTATTGGATTTTTTTCTTTCCTGTTGAAAGCCATAAGAAAAGCAAGGTTGATATATCCTTATAAGAGAAATCTGAGGCGGCTCTTAGTCATGTGAGTTTAGATGGCTGTTTCTTTGGAACAAAGAGCCAGCATCTCGGATTCCACTGCATTGCTGGTCAGGTTGATTTCATTTTTTGTGCCAAGTTTTGCTGTTAGCTATTTAACTGCCCAATTTAAGTAACTTTGTTGCTTCAGTGGAGCAACAGTTGAGCAATTCAGGCTTAAACAAGGTGAGACTTCAGTTTTCAAAGTACGTTTCTCTTTCTATTTGCATTTTTGATACACTGTTCAGAAAGCACAGCTACTGATGTTTCTTTTTCTAGGGGAAGACAGTTTTTTTGTGTAGAGTTTATTTCTTGAAAGTTTTGTTTTATTTAGATAGTAAAATATTGATCTTGATCTCTGTGTTCCTGTCAGATGTTCACTTTCATCAGGATTTACTTGTTGTTTGTATATCCATACTGCTAAGTGACTCCTAGCCTGGACATGCACCTTGGGATCCTATTTCAATTAATCTGCGTCTGTGCTACTGGTCACAGTGGGAACACAAACTGGTACATGGGAGCATAACAGGTTTTGCTTACTTAGTGTTTCTGAATGTTCATTTAGTACTATTTTTGATATTTTGATTGCAAAAGGAGGAAGACATGAGGTGTGAAGAGAATTGAGTGAAAGTGTTCTGTCATTTGTTTTCCTGCTTTAACTAATTTATATTTGAGGAAAGCTCAAAGCACAAAGCAGAGGAACTGATATCTTTTAGACTATCCAACTTCCTGCTGCAAAATTAAGTGAACTTTGCTTAGTCTTGAGTATTGGGGTTTCAGAAGGATAGACTAGCAACCAGGGAGTCTCAGTATTCCTTTGCGATCTTGGGTAGTCTCCTTTCTTCTTATTATTTTTATGTGTTATTTATATACAGAAGTGGATGTATTACAGGTTGTCGTGGGTTGACAGGTTTCTAGGTGAATTTCACCCTGCCACGTCCTTTGGACGTGGCAGGGTGTCATGGGCCAATGACATTTAAGGTACGTCCTCTGCGAGATGCAGTATTTAAGGAGCTGGACACTGGGAACTTCCTCTTTGGCTTCCGGCGTTCCAACAGTAACAGGGGATGGAGAGGGGGTTTCTTGCCAGGCTAGGCCTCAGGGCTCTCCCCTCTCCCCTCTCCTCCGGCTCCCC
>VZTF01006885.1:508101-539380 GCA_013397755.1 Cnemophilus loriae | reverse complement strand
CCCAAATCCAGCTGCAGGAAGAACCTGGAATGGTTGGGTTGGACACTCTTGGGAAAGGTGGGAAGAGCCCAAAGTGCAGGAAGGACCACAGAACCTTGGAATGGTTGGGTTGGACACCCTGGGGAAAGGTAGGAAGAGCCCCAAAATCCAGCTGCAGGAAGAGACTGGAATGGTTGGGTTGGGAGAGGTGGGAAGAGCCCAAATCCACCTCCAGGAAGAGCCTGGAATGGTTGGGTTGGGAAGAGTGGTAAGAGCCCAAATCCAGCTGCAGAAGAACCTGGAATGGTTGGGTTGGACACCCTTGGGAAAAGCAGGAAGAGCCCAAATCCAGCTGCAGAAGAACCTGGAATGGTTGGGTTGGGAAAGGTGGGAAGAGCCCAAATCCAGCTGCAGAAGAACCTGGAATGGTTGGGTTGGACCTCCAAGCTCCTCCCTTTCCCAAGGGCAGGGACAGCTCCCACCATCCCAGGGTGCTCCAGGCTGGACTTGGACACTTCCAGGGAAGGGGCAGGCACACCTTGACAATAATTAACATTTTTAATCTGGCAATAATTGACATTTCTAACCTGACAATAATTAACATTTCTAATCTGCCATTTGTTACTGGAGCACCTCCCTGTCTTCACCCAAAATCCAGAATATTCCCCAAACAAACCTGGGAATCATTTAAACACCTCACCCACCTTCCTGCACTAAAATATTCCAAACACTGCCATTAAAAAGATGTGTAACTGTTCATCTGATTTATTTGGCTGCTCTGTTAATTGGACTGGATTAATCAGAATCAGTAACTCCCCCTTGGTGCTCGTTATGGAATAAACGAGCTGGAGAAGCCGCAGGGACAGGGAGGACAATGACAGTGACGGGAATGTGGCTTTTCCCCGAGAATCCCAGCACGCTGCAGCTGCTCCCTGAAGGGAAGCAGGAATGCAAACCCTTCCAGGTGCTGGGCTGGGAACACGGGGAAATGATCCTGATTATTTCAATCTTCCTCAAGGTTTTTGATGATGAAGGGAAGAACGTGACACCCCATCCCCTCTTCCAGCCGGACCCAAACACTGCTGTGCCCAGGCAAGAAAAGCTTTCTTTTAAAGTATTTTATCTGCTTTGGTGAGATTTAGTAAGTGCAGGCAACCTTTTATGCAAAGGTATAAAATATATCATTTTTTATAAAATTAAAATATTAAAAATATCAGTTCAGCTATCAAAATTAAGTCATTAAGTTTTGATATTAAGTACTATCAAAATAAGAATTTAATATTATAATATGATATAACGTATAATAATTTAATATTTTTAATATTGTTTAATAGTTTTAATATTATTTAATAGTTTTAATATTATTTAATCATTTTAATATTATTTAAGCAAGTTACCTCCATGTGATTATGTGCATCCATCTCCAAAAATGCTCTTAAACAAAAAATTTGGAGTGAAAACTCCTAAATTCTGTTTCACTACATCCTTTCATTTACAAAATCCAGTACAGAGGGAAAAAACAAAGTCAGTGGGCTTTGGGCTGACAAACTCAATGAATTCATGCAAAGAAGGTAAATAATTATTGGTGTTTGAAATGGAAAATCCTGAGCCACAGTGCTATCAAAATGCAAGGAATAATTGTGATTATTTCCAATTTATAAATACAGTTGTAAATATTGATTTCTGAGATGAAAAGTTTGCTTTTTTTGCCATGTTCCCCAGGCTGGCTGTTCCAAAGGACAATCCCAGGGGTCGGGATATCAACCAGGAGCAAATACACATTAAAAATGACTTAAAAATACAAATTATCTCCAGAAAAGAAGCACTTTTTTTTAGTTTTTTGAGATGATTTCTGGTTGTTTCTTGTTCCTGAAGGACACACGGAAGCAGCACTTGGATATCAAACATATCAACAACCAAGTCTGGCTTAGATGAAACAGAACCTCAACAAGACCCAGCTTTGAGCTTGTCTGGTAAAGAACACACCCAATAATTACAAATTTAAGATTTAAAATATCTAATTTAATGTAACCTAAAAATGAATTGATTTGAATTTCTTTCTTTTTAATTTCTAAAATTAAACCTATCCATTTAATCTATCATTTCATAGCTACAATTCTATTTTCTGGGATTTGGGAGACCCTGAGCCGGCCTGGGGCCTTCTGACACTTCCAGAATTAATTTGTCTTTATTAAATGAGAGCAGCAGAGGTGTTGTTTGTTGCCCTGGTGTTTCAGCTGTGCAGGAGCAGGGCGAGGCAGCCAGGCCGGGGCCTTCCAGCACTTCCAGAATTAATTTGTCTTTATTAAATGAGAGCAGCAGAGGTGTTGTTTGTTGCCCTGGTGTTTCAGCTGTGCAGGAGCAGGGCGAGGCAGCCCCGACCGAAGCAGAGCTGGAGCAGAGCGTGGATGTTTTCCTGTCGGAGACGGACACGCTCTGGATGTTGGATCTGCCAGCTGCCCTGGTGTCCACGGAGGCAGAGGAAGCCGGCAGAGTTCTGTAAGTGAGCTGGCAAAGCCTCCTGGATCAGACTCCGCTTCTCCCAGCTCCGTGCTCCCGAGGAAATTCTCGCCCCCTTCCACTGAAAAATGATGGCAGGGGAGGAGAATCCAGGGATGGAGGAGGGCGATCGTTTCATTTTCATGGAAACGGGAAGGCATTTCAAGCTGCTGCATTGATTCTTGCGTGTAGCTTCTAATTATTTATTAATTAAGAAGAGTTAAACACAGCAGGCACCCTTGGTCCTGTCTGAACTACCAGAACGTTGGTGGAAATGCTGAAGTAGAAAAGGAGAAGTTTCCATTTTGTCTCTTGCTGCTCTGCCTTTCCTTCCCGAGTGATGAGGGCTCTGAACTCTGAATTCCCCCAAAGTCCAGGGGCAGCTGGAGCAGGGATTTTTGCTTTTTTTTGGGTTCTGTTCCCCACAGGCCGTTCCTGTTTTAGAGCAGCAGCACAAAGATCAGAAAGAGCTGCTGAAAGATGCAACAAAGACTGAAATAACATCCAGCAATCCAAAAAGCAGGACATTTAAGACATGGAAAAGCCTCTCCTGATCAACTCCTGGTTAAAGACACTGAGAATTCCAGGCAGAATTTTTCCAGGGAGTCACCAGCCAGTGTTTCCTTTGTTTTCTAGGGAGAGGAATAAGATTTATGCGGAGATTTGCAACGCTAAAATTGGCAGTGAGTACTTTGAAGAAAAAATGGTGCAAACCATCTCTGGAGCTGCCAAAACCAAGGAAGTGCAATGTGAGACAATCACCGTGGCAGAGAAAGGTAAACCTGGGCAGCAGACTGAGAAAAGGGATTTTTTACTTCCATCTCTAAGCAGGAGCTGTTTCCTCAACTTTCACTTCCACAGCTTTGACTTCAGACGGGGCAGAGTGGTTTGGGGTGGCCTTTCTGCCCCTCCTAAATCTTAATTTTGGTGCTGGAACACTGAATCATTGCCATAAAATTGTTATTAACACTCCCAGAGAGTGTTAGTTTTGTGTGTAAGAGGCTAAAGAAATTATGGGGATTGCTGTTCCAAACACTTTGTGTTTATTAGTGTATGTAAAATGAGGGAATAAACCCCAAAAGTAGATAATAATCTGTTTTGAAAAGATATTTGTCAGGTTTTTGTATGCCTTGAGCATCAGCAGGGCTCATTGCAACCCCTGAGAACATCAAGGCAAATTTTGGGTGGGAGCTGGCCCTGCCCAAGGGCAACCACACCCCAAAAAACCCCTGATGGAGCTGCAGCAGTCACACAATAGGAGGAACTTTAAAATATTTTATCTGGCTTAATGATTCTTACTAAGCACAGGCAACCTTTTTTTTATAAATTTGTAAAATATAGCAATTAAAATATGCAATTAAAATATGAAATCAAAAATATCAGTTCAAATATCAGCACCTTTGGAAGCAGAGCTGGTTCCAAAGCCCCCTTTGCTGGGCTGTGGGGAGCTCCCTGCAATAATGGACCAAAACGAGAGCCCTGTGTGACAGGGAAATTCCTTCCCAGGGATGATGGTGACTTCCTGGGATTTGGACAATTCATGGAGTGCCTCAGAACCTGCAAAGGCAGAAGGACCCAGAGCCCCAGCAGGGAGAAGCAGCAAATCTCCCACAGCCGAAGAGCACGGTCAGGCTGTGGCTGTCCCTTCTGCCAGAGGTAACATTTGACCTTTCTGCCCTGTTCTCATCCTCCTAAAGCAGGCACGTCCCTGGACCTGGTGGGGAAAACTTCCTGAAAAACACTGTCTGCAACCTGCAGGGGAGCTTGCTAAAGAATCCAGGACAGGGCTGCGCTTCTCCGCACGCTGCCATCAGAAATTATCTTAAATAAAGATAAATAGTCAGGGATGAGGTTTGCTGAGACTCACTTTAAAAAGTGGAAGCAAAACACCATTTGTGAAATATTCCAGAAGTATCTGAGCAGTGAAAGAAAACAAAATTAAAGCAAGAAAAAATTCATAGCGGAAGTAATTTTTTGAATTCTCTGCTTTTTGCAAGTGGAGAATTCTCATCCCTTGATTTTTCTGTGTGAAATTCTATCACATTCAAAGCATTTGTAGCCCATTTATCTCTTATCAGATAAATGTTGGACTGTTGGACTCCATGATCCTTATGGATCCTTCCAACCTGGAACACCCCATGATTCTGTGATTCAGCTTCTTCCATAATCCTTGCAGAGAGTGCTGTTCCTGCCAGGAGCCACGAGGAGAAGGAATGCCATGCAGAAGCGATCTTAACATCAGCAAACCTGCAGCAGGATTTAGTTGTCATGGAGAGGATTCTCATGGAGAACATTTTTCAACCCAAACTTGCAGTTTATCGGCAGATTCCTGTCCTCATAGGTTTGTTCCTTGCTCAGTGCCCTCTTTGCAGCCATAAATTCCTCCCTTTCCACAGAAATTCCTCACTTTTGGCTGGGTAGCCAAACCCACTGGTTAAACACCTGCAGCAGACCTGGCACACTCCAGCCCAGTCCAGCTGTCTGCTCTGTCCCCAGCCAATTTTAGCCACAGTTTTAGAAGTCAGGATGTCTTAATTCCCCAAATCTTCACTTCTTTTATTTTCCCCTGCAGAATATTTGCTGAAAGGGCAAATTTTTCTTCTGGTGTGAATAATTAGAGTGAGATGAGTGAAATGTTTCTACTCAGATTCTACATCTGTGCGTTTTAGAACCTGCTGTTACCTCAGACACTGACGTGGAAGAAGCTAAAGAGGAAGAGGATGATGAGGAGAAGAAGGATGAGGAAAAGGAGGAGGAACCATCAGATCCAAATCAAAGCCCAGCAGAAGGAGCAGGTCCCAGCCTGGAGCAGCTGTGGTCATACAGGTGTGATTTAACCAGCGGGCACAGCGTGAGCAGCATGGCTTGGAACAAAGTGAACCCTGTGAGTCCACAAATCGTTCCTGAGCTGCTCACAAACTGGGACAAGCAGTTGGTGGTGGGAATAAACCCCTGATTCTGGTGTGCTTTGCTGGGAGGGATCTCAGGGAGATGGATCCAACCCCTCACTCCAGGCTGCACTAGGATTTCCCTACACGTGGATCACCGCAGCTTTAATTGGCCCAGAATTTCATTAATTGCTCCAGTTTACCCTGAACAGCAATGTTAACAGACTTGGTCTGTTCTAAAATTGAAATTTAACCCCTGCTGCTCAACTTCCTGATCATTGATGGAGTTTATTTGTGACAGTTTAGACACCACATCTTTGTCTCTAACGGTAACCTCCCAAAAAAGCAGAATTCCTCCAAATGTAAGGATAAGATGCACAATAACAGCACAGAAGCCAAAGCTTCTTTGATCTGCTCATGTAAAGCTCAGTTTTCCCAACAGAACTCTCTTTTGGCCAAACAAAAATAATGAATGGAAGAAAGGTAAAAAGCAGCTGAGGATGAGAAACAGAAACTCAGTGAGGGGGAAAAAAGAAAATAAAGACCATTTCATCCTTTTAGTGCACCAGATCTCCAGATATTAAAGTGAGACACATTTAGAGACTTCAGTCTTAGAATACAGGGCAGACAAACAGCTACTTTTAAAATGTTTCACAAAGTACTTGTTGAGTGCGGGAAAAGAAAAATTAATGGAGCTGAAGGCTAAAGTCTTGCTGCTGGTTTGTACTTCTGCCTGTGGACAGGAATGAAGGGAATTCTCTGGGTGTGGAAAGCTAAAAGCCAGGAGTTTGAGGTGCTCTCTGGAGCTCCTTTTACAGCCAGTCTTGGGAGAGAAATCTAGAAGTATTCTTCTGTACTCCATTAAATAATGTACATTAAATTATGATTACAGAACAATTTATATCCCGTTCCTCCCTGCATAGGACAGGAGCTTTGTTTTTCCAGACTTTGCCTTGACACAAAGGTGCCTTTGGAAATGTCCTGCTGAGCTTCCAGCTGAACTGAGATATTGCTGTTGCTGTGTGCTTGCAGGATCTCTTAGCAGTTGGTTACAGAGAGTTTGTTTCTCAGGATCAGAAGAAAGGCCTGGCTTGCTGTTGGTCACTGAAGAACCCCATGGTAACGAGCCCCTTTGTTTGCTTTTTCTGCAGTCTGCTTCTCTCTGTCCAGTTTCTGCTTTGTTTCCCTTTTAACTACAATTATTTACTTGAACGTCTCACAACACCGTCAAAAAGAGAGGAAATTTCATAGATACAACATTTACACCTCTGCAGGTCCATCTGAAAAGGGATCCTTTTAAACCAGCCATTAAAAAAAATATTTGGAAATCTCAGTTACAAAGTGTCCCGGTAAAAAAACTCTGATTGCCATCAATTACAACACTTCAGTTTGATTTCTACAAACTTCTCTTGGCCAAAACTGTATCAGACTAATTTAAACCAGGCAGAGGCAAATCTTTGATGCATCTTTACATCAAATACTCTCGTGACTCCCTGCTGTCACCATAGACCTTTTTAGGTATTTGGGTTGGAGTTGTAGCCTCACCTAACTTATTTTCCAGTGTCATATTTCTGCACAATCTTTATCTTTTCCCCAATTTTATCAGTTGCAGCAAGCAATACATGGAGCCAGTCAGAACAGAGAATCGTTTCGGGTCGCTCTGGCCACCATCACTGGAGTTTTCCAGCAGGAGTTTAGTGCCCAGTGTTGAGAAGAGAGAGGTAAAAAATAACCCAACTCACAGCATTGTTGTATTTCTCTCCTGGGCAGTGGCCAGAGCGCATTTTCCGCTGTGAGCACGGGGTCACTGCTGTGGATTTTTCCCTGGCCAGCCCAAATCTCTTGGCAGTTGGGATGGCCAATGGATGCGTGGCCATCTACGACGTCCGGAGCCGGAACGACGCCGCGCTGCTGGACAGCAGGTCAGGCTGGCAGCTCCCATCTCCTCCTGGCACCTGGGCACCTCTGAGCAGGCAAACCTTGGAAAGGGGCAACAAACGAGTCCCATTCCCTCACTTTTTAAGGAATTGCAGCAAGTTACCCCCACCTATAATTTATATTCCATGTCCTGACTGGGACAATCCAGCCCCAAATCCTTATGGGAGACCAGTGGTAGCTTTTGGTGCTTTCTCTCTGATCCCTCTTGCCAAAAACGGAGAGAACATCAGAACAAGTGCGGGGTGAGCAGGAGTTAAGATGAAAATGAGAGAGGGGATGGGAGGGTGATGAGGGAAGCACTTGCCCCAAGGGCAGCTCCCCAGGTCTCGGGCACTGTCCTCAAGGTGCAGCCTGATTTCATGGTGCAGGTGTTTCTGAAAGGTGGCAGCACATAAACAGTGCCCTGAAACTAATTATCAAACGTGTTTAATAAAGGAAACATTTTCCTGGAGAAAATAACCAATGTTCAGACCACTTTTAAAAAGAAAAGCTAAACACTTCTGTCGTAAGACTTAACGTTCATTACGAAGTAGAAGCTTAATTATTTTTCCAGTGTATTGCCGTATGATTTACCACGTGCATTTTTTTTGTGCCAGTGCATCCCTAAATAAACACAAAGGTCCTGTGTGGCAGCTGAGGTGGGTGGAACAGGACAGAGGTGCAACACGAGGTGACAAAAAGGAGAGACTGATGTGTATCTCGGGAGATGGGCGAATGACCCAGTGGTTCATACAGCAAAGGCTGGATTGCTCTGGTGAGCCCTGAAACTGCTCCCTCTGATTCCAGCTGGCATTCTTTACACCAGTTATCCCACAAAACGTTTAAGAGCTGCTGGGCACTCCAAAGCAGCACGAGTTCCTCACAGCTGTTTGACAAAACCTCCTGCTCTTCGCATAGATGTGATGAAAATCAAGCGGACAGAAAGTGGGAAGAAAAAATTACCAGGGGAGAGAGAAAGGAAAAATGAAGCTCCCATACCTCAACAGGCAGCTGGAATGTGCTTCGACTTCCATCCAGAGGTAGGCTCAGAAAGCCCATCCTGGCTGAAGGGTTACCCAGGGAAACTCTGCAGCACAGGAGGGATGCTCAGCTGGAGCTGCTTTGATGGGAACTAGCCGGGGACTTGGCACTGCTATTTAAAGCATATTAATTTTGAAATAAATGGCTTCCTAGCTATTAAGATTTACCCCAAATGGGTGAAATGGTAAAACAAGCCCTGTCCTCCCAGCCATGTTACTCACATTTCCTTGGGCAGGCCTCAGGGCAGTTCCCCTCTGTGTGTTGGCCAAGGCTGGGAGAATTTGCTCAACACCTCCCACGTCCAGTACTCAGCTGAGCTTCTCTTCATCCAGCTGAGTACTTCCTCCACAGAGCACTACATGAATTCCTGCATTTTCCACATGGATTGCTGAAAATCCAAGATTTTCAGGAGTCAAAGCCCAGCATGTTGTGCATTGTTGGAGAACACACCCAGCAAATGTGCAATGTTCTGGCCCCTCTTTACCCACCACTCACAGGAGCTCCTCCTTGGCTCTGCCAAGCTCATCCAGCCCTGGCTGATTTCTGCATGAGTGATAAATTCATCCAACCTAGGCTACTTTTCCCTTTCTTTCAGGATACTGATATTTTTCTTGCTGGAACAGAAGAGGGCCACATCCACTGCTGCTCTTGCTCAGGCAAGGAGCAGATTCTGGGGACATACAGAGGCCACAAGGTGAGGGGGACACTGTAAACAAGGACAGCAGGAACTGCTCGATTCCATTCCAAAATGTAACAGTTTCTTTGCTAATATTTAGTAGACATAACATCTGCAACAACACAAACCTAAACTTCTCTTATATTAGGAATGAATTCCCATAGCATAAAGCATCTCAGCCTTACAGGATTACTTTCAGGATTTTTTTCAAGTAATTTATTAAAACTGGTACTATAAACTGGTTTAAAGCTTTAGTTCTGGTTTTATTTTATTATTAATCAGCAATCTGATTGTCCTGTAGAGTTAAAGTCTTACCTCTGAGAGAAAATCAGGGCAGCTGTAGAATAGATTCTGTACCTCTACAGCAACACCAAGTTCTGTTTTGTTTCTCTCCAAACAGGGCCCTGTGTACAAAGTTGCCTGGAATCCCTGCAGCACGGACACGTTCCTCAGCTGCTCTGCAGACTGGAGCATCCTTCTGTGGCACCGGGATTCCCACACCCCCCTTTTAACTTTCACTTCTGTCACAGCTTTTGTTCACGACATCAAGTGGGCTCCAAAATCAGCCTTCACCTTCGCAGCAGTGAATGAGAGGAGGGTGGAGATTTGGGATCTGAGTGTCAGCATGTGAGTAATGACTTTTCTCAAGGAAGATTCTGAAATTTAATTGTCACACGTTGTTACCTCATCAGGGTTTTTATCAGATCGTGACGGCTCCACACTTGCTTGCTCAAACCATTGCATTTTGAAATACTCGTTGTGTAAAAGCAGATGGTGGTTACCAGAGATTTGGGGTTAGAAGAGAAGGAGCTGGATGGCTCATGGAGCTGATCAAGTGTAAAACTGCCCTTTTCCTGCAGAAATCGTGGCAGAGTTAGAAGGAAAAATAACAAAACTGAGCTACTTCGGTAAAGGTTGGATGGTCTGAAGTTGGGATGACTCCGTTACCTGTGGCCTTGTCCAGCTGCCCTGGATTTTGTGTTACTGACAGTGTGAAGCCCATAGTGGATCCAGAGCCCCGCCACATAACGCAAATTATTCACCTGATAAAAATATTCACCACCACCCTCCAGATTAGGACAGATTTTAGGCAAGCAGGATACCTTAGTTCACAGCAGCTGGGATTTTTGTTCTGGCAGAGCCCAAACCAAACACTGCCTCACTTCCTACTTTTTGAGATAACCTAGACCACAGAAAGTGAAACATGCAGCTTTCCAGCTGGTAAATGCATGGTACCTGTTCATTCCTGGGTTGCAGCTTCCAGCCCGTGCTCTCCTGTGCTGCCAGCCCCGAAGGGAACCTCAGCTCCATCCTGTTCGCCAGGAACGCCGAGTGCCTGCTGCTGGGGGACAGCTGTGGCCACGTGGGGGTGTGGCAGCTGCACAACCTGGCCGCCCCCAGCCCCGACCAGGTATGGCTGTGCTCGGAGCCAGAGCTGCCCTGGGCCTCATTCCTCAGCACGGGAATTCTGGCAAACACCCAACTCGGGAATATTGGAATACTGGGATCACAATTCCAGCACCAGGCTACAACTGAGGTGGTTCCTGCTCCTCTGCTGCCACACCACTGGAAATTCATTTCCTTTATAACCAAGATAAATGTTTGCATGCTGCCAGATACGACAGCAACCCAACCTGGCCTGCCAAAAAGTGCTGTTTTCCAGCATTAACAGAATTCCAAGGAAGAATCAGCTTTTTCCTCTTGTTTTCCAGGCTGGTTCCCTGCGTGACATCGTTGCTCCTGCTGGAGCTGTTTAACAGTGGCTGCTATCCCTCCTCCTTCAGGAAACCCTTGCTGTAGTATGAACATAAACTGGTTATCCTTTTTTTATCAATAAAGTTTCTCTTTGAAGCCACACTGCTTAGAAACTTCTTTCAAATGCCCTCAATTTCCCCCTGGAAGTCCCCTCGTTGCACAATCAGTGTTCACACATGGATGGCCTTCTCTGGAACCCTGATCATGGAAATGTCTCCGTAGTCTTTTCTCCCTGGGCCTTTATCCCTTTCTGGTTTTCCCCCAAGGTCTTTTCTCTTTGGGTTGGAAGCAGGAAGGTTTGGCTGCCTAGGCTGGCTTTTGAGGGGGGCAGAGCAGAAGAAACAGAAAAAACCACCCAGCTGGAGGATTTTCAGGAACTTCCTGCCCACAGGAAATAGGGAGCATCTCCAGAGGAGTGATTAAGCACCAGTTGTAGCCCTGCTGCTGAGCACATCACGTATGGAAATGTGTATTTTATAGATCCAGGACATCCAGCCTCTCTCATTATCCTGACCATAAACACCCAGCACTCAAACACATCACTGAGTTAAGGACCATTTGTGCTGCATTAACATCCACTTCCTTCTGTGTGCTGCACATCTGACAGGGGACATGCAAACTTCCCCCTGACATAAAGTTCATCTTGGTGTGTTTCAGAGAAAGACACTCATTAAGGTGAGTTTTGTTAATCATTACTACAAATCTGACCAAAACACACCCTGTATTTTCCATTCATGCCCATCACTGTTTGCTTACTGCTAGAAAACAAGCTTTCTGTAACATATCATAACCCATCCTGCACACAGTGAAAATTAATTACCTGTAACATCATGGTGCTGGAAAATCCTCGTGGTGCTAGGAAGGGCTCCGAGAAGTTCCTCGTGTATTCTGTCCTTAAACATGGAATTTCTGACCATGTAATTGAGAAATGTCCTCCTAGAGGCATTTTATTGCAAGGATTTTGTATAGACACTGAAGCCAACATTAGGAATCAATAACTCGGAACCAACCTCTGCTCCCAGAGCAGAGACTCAGCTCCATGTGCTGCAGGATCATCACTTGGCACACTGGGAATCCTGGCTGGGATACCTCCATATGCCAAAAAAAACCCTCTGGGCTGGATTTTCTCACGGGCAGGGTTTTCCCACAAGCATCCAGCGAACAAGGTGGGGGAATGAAGAGGTGCAGACATCACGGGAAGGAGTTAACTCCCTTTTCCTTTGGGATCACCGGCACAAAAAGACCCCAGGCAGGACTGGGCATCAGGCTGTGCAGCACACCAGTGCGGGGAGCACACACCAAACCCATTAAGTACAAATCGTGCCATAAACACCCTTTTGTTCTGGCAGGACACACATTAACCGCACCCACCTAAGCCATACCCCATAAACGCGTCACACCTCAGGTGTTCCCAGTAAAGCAGCTACGTAGACTTCAGAAATCTTTAATACCTGACTGAGATCCCAAAACACTTCAAACATGACCAGAAACAAGCAGTTTATTTGTTTTTAGCAAACATTGCCACCCTCGGAGTGAGCTGTTACTCAGCGGGGTGGAGGGACCGTCAGTATAAATGGGAAGGTTCCAGCAGAATTCCCCACTCGCTCCCTTCTGCCCTGCCCACAGCCAGCTGGGAAGCACCACGCTGGCAGCATGAGGGGCACGGTGCTGGCACTGGGCTGCCTTGTTCTCCTGCTCCTGGCTCGGGAAGGGAAAGGGGAAGGGAACACTGTGAGGCTCTGCGGCAGGGATTTCATCAGAGCCGTGGTGTTCACCTGCGGTGGCTCACGCTGGAAAAGGCACCTCCGTGATCGCCACGACCTGCGGGGTGAGTACCAGCTAAAGCATCGCAGGCTCCTCCCTGCCTGCTGCGCCTGGATCCGAGGGGATCCGAGCGGATCCGAGGGGATCCGAGGGGGCTGGGGAGCAGCACATCCCCTGCTCCCCTCCATCCGTGCAGCTCCGGGCCCCGCAGCACGGGCTGTGCTGCGAGACAGCCGGCGCAGAGCTGCAACTCCTCGTGCTCCCTCTCCTTGCAGCTTGTCTGGCTCAGCTTCCTGGGCTATTTTGCTAAAGAAAAACCATTTAGGTCAAGATTTTCCAAGCTCACCTGAGGAACAGGATTCAAGCCAAGGCTACCACTGAAAATCTCTCTGCCATCACATTTCAAGTGTCAGTGATAAGTTTTGCTGAAGTCGGTGCAAGTGGTCTCCACATTCCCCACTAGAAACCAGAAACTTTATTACAACTTTGTAATTAAAGTATGTTGAATATTTACTCTGCAGTTTAAGTACCCTCACATGCTTTTGTGTATATTTATACTTATTAGCACATTTTTTGATACTTGGAAAATTTTGATTTGATGGTCAGAAAATTCAACCATTACATGCACTGCTAGAAATTTGTACTCTGACAGATTAAAATAAATAGAGAACAAGAAAATAACTGAGGCAGATGACAGCAATAGAGGCTTTCTGCACTTCCTACATCTGCATTTTTGGAAAATTCTCTTGTAGCAGCAGCTTTAAACAAACACAAAAGTGGTAACACTCCCTAAAGTCTGTTGAAGAACCTTGCTTTTAAAAAGTGAGAACTACTACACCTTTACAGGCTGCACAAGGCCCAGCTGTACTGAGGTGTTTCAACTGCAGCTGAACTGTAATTTCTGTGGGAACACCCACAACTTTGGGGTAGACAATGCCTTAATGCAACACCTGCATTTCAGGAAACCCCCAGGTCCAGCTTAACGTGCTGGTCAAGAGCCTCTGACACATCAACTCACAGTTTTTCCTGGAGAAATAGACATATCAGTGTAGGACTCAAGGCAACCCAGGACACTCTTCACTATAAACCCCTAAACTGCTGGGTTTTACCACGCTGATCACAGATTGCTCCTCACAGCGAGCAGTCCGTGATGTGGTGCTCGTATCAGAGGGTAACGCTCAGCTCCCTGGCTGTAGGTTGGTCTGTGTTTCCAGCAAAGATAAAAAGCATAAATTACTCATCTTTCTGTGACTTCTAACTTTCAGCTTCTCATTTTTCTGCGACAGAGAGTGAAAACCCCCAGCATTTCCCACACGAGGACGAGGATGACGCCGACTTCTCGTCACACCCACAGCAGAGGCTGGGGATCCACAGCGAAGAACCCCAGGACGTCAAACCTGAGCAAGACTTGCAAAACACCAGCGAAGTTTCAGTGCTGAACAAGCGTGAGGCAGCCGAGCTGCTCACCACATCCTGCTGCAACGTGGGCTGCAGCAGGAGAGAGATCAGCTCCCTGTGCTGAACTGCAGCAGCTCGCTGTCACAGCTTCCAGGGATTAAAATCATCATGACATAAACCACAATTGCTTCAGTTGTGTTTTTTAATTGTAGCTTTACCCTCTGTGGGTGCTAAATGTCACAGTGCGCATCAGCAAGTGGCTTCAGGTTGTCTGCATTTCACGGTGTTTACAGTGGGTTAAACTTTTAGTCACGAGTACACGAAGTGTTTCTTCCCAACTAACTACTGTTCTGGTTTCAGCTTTGCACCTAACATGTAATAAAACAAGCAATTTATGATAGGTTTGTTCTCCGACTCAGGAAAATCTAACAGCAGGTTTCAGCTGGGAAATAGGGGTAGCAAAAGTCTGGTTTTAGAATCACAGCAAGGTCAGCCAGACCCCACCTCAGTGGGGAATGGCTGCACCAGGAGAGACTTAGGACCATCAGCACCAGCCACAAAACCGGGCAGGCAAAACCCGTGGTTTATTTCCTAATCCAGATACTTCCTGTAATGTTTCCCGGAGGACAACAGGGAAAACATTACTTATAGGAAATAGTCTGAAAATGTTTCCCCAAAAGCAGCAATCAGCTGCAAAACTGTGTCACAGAAAACCACTTCCCAGAGAAAACACTGGGGAAGACCCTTATTCCATTCACCCAAAGGCTCACATTTCAAAGCAGGTGAGGGTACCTTGGTCCTTCACAGATGTTTTCAACAACAGAGACAGGAAGACTTAGGCTGAATATTCACGTCTCCTGCTGTTAAACTCGACTACATCCCTATTCAAAATACACACCATAGACACTTGCCACAGCAAACAGCGAGGTGTTCTTGAACACATAGGAGGAAAATGTGTCACTCTGGGGGTCCCAGAGGCACCTGCTCCCGATCTGCAGGCTCTGCTCACCCAGCTGCCCGACGTGTGTCACCACCACCAGCTTGTACCTGGGCACCGCCAGGGCTTTGACCCGCGCCTTAACAACCTGCAGAGAAAAACCAGTTTAGTCCATACGTGTTCAAAGATGGGGATGGACTCCTAGCAGGGCAAGGGGGGATGGTATTAAACTGACAAGAGGGCAGAGTTAGCTGCGATATTGGGAAGGAATTGTTCCCTGGGAGGGTGGGGAGGCCCTGGCACAGGGTGCCCAGAGAAGCTGTGGCTGCCCCTGGATCCCTGGCAGTGCCCAAGGCCAGGCTGGACGGGGCTTGGAGCAGCCTGGGACAGTGGAAGGTGTCCCTGCCCATGGCAGGGGTGGCACTGGGTGGGCTTTAAGGTGCCTCCCAACCCAAACCAGTCTGTAAATCTATTCATTTACTCGTACATTGCCTGTATCCGCCTCTGAGCAACACCTGGGGCATCTCACCAGCAGCCTCCAGCCTTTACCTTACACTTTATCTGTATTTTGGGGGAGGTTTGGGGCACCCCACGGAGGCACGAGGACAAACGTCCCGTCCCCGTCCCACCTCAGCGATGTCCTTGGCCGCCTCCCTGCACGGCCCCGCCTCGTAGCGCTGCTCCCTCAGGGCGCTCTCCACCACATCCCTCAGGATCTCAGCCACCGCCGCCGCCGGGAAGCGCCTGCCAGGCCCTGGGGAGGGCAAAGCTCGGCTTTATGAGGGAAAAATCGCCGCGCTGACGGCTTTTTGGAGGGGCAATCGAGACCCACCCAACCCGGGCTCCACGCCAGCTCCGCCGCCCTCCATCGCCCCCAGATGCGGGGAGGAGGCGGTGCCGGCAGCGGGGCCCGCCCGCCGCGCTCCCGTTCCCCGCCTCCGGCCCGCCGCATTCCCGTTCCCCGGCATTTCTGTCCTCACGGGGTTGTGTTCCTGCGGCTCCCGCGGCTCCCCACAGTTCGCCCTGGTCCCCGTGTGTCCCCACAGCCCTCACGGTCGCCGTGGCTCCCTCGGGTCCCCACGGGTTCCCGTGACTCCCACCTGTCCCCGTGTTTCCCACAGGTCTCTGTATTCCTTTACAGTCCCCAGAGGCTCCCATGGCTCCCACATCTCCCTACACCTCCCACAGGTCCCTCAGTGTCCCTACAGTCCCCCCAGGTCCCCACAGCTCCCACATGTGCCCACACACACCTAAAGATCCCACGGGGCCCCACGGCCTCCAAATGTCCCCGAGTGTCCCCACAGCTCCTTTATGCCCTCAGGGCTCTTGAGGGTCCCTGTGACCTCCCCAGGTCCCCATGGCCCCCACAGGTTCCCACAGCCCCCCCCCAAATGTCCCCATGGCCCCTGTGGGTCCCTGTGGCACCCACGGGTCCCTGTAGCCCACACCGATTCCCGTGATCCCTGTGGATTCACAGAGACCCCCCACGTCCCTCCAGCCCTGACGTGTCCCCAGGGCCGCCACGGGTCCCTCAACCCTCACATCCCTCATGTCCCCACAGCCCCATTCCCTCAAGCTCCCTCCATCCCCACTGTGGATCCCCATGTGTCCCCACGTGCCACCCTCGACCTGTCCCCACGCTGGGACACTGCACATAACTCCAGCAGCAATGATGGGTTTTGGGACAGGGACCCTTTTCTGGGGCAAGGGACCCTGTTCTGGGCCAGCCTTCAACCCCTCTGCCCGCTCCTCTGGGTGCTCCTGCACGTGGCAGCAAAACTCACTCAGAAAAAGAAATGTTTTACGGTTTTTTGTTTATTTTTCAAGGAAAAAAAAAATAATAATCACATTTAAATTGCAACTCAGTTGGGTATTTCATGTGGTTCTTATGTATAGAATGAACAAACTTTGTTCTGACATGGGGATTTCTTTGTCACAACGCTCTGCATGGTAAATAATTGCATATTTGAGAGTCGGTGAAATGGGTGACGGGGAGGATGGAGGAGAGACATTTATAAAAAACAGTATTTACAAAAATGATATCCACATAGTCGTACTCTAATCTATAAGGCAAGTAACATTTAAAATATGTTGTTTCATGATTATCTTCAACAAGTCAATACAACACATTCATATTACCAGTGGTCAAATACAAAGCTTCGCTGCAGTAGTCCCTGTGCAACAAACCTGTACGTCTTTTATAGGTTTTTTTTTTCTCTGAGAACAGTAGGAAAGCAGCAAAGTTTTCATCACAGACTAAGCAGTACCTAGGCCATCGTAGACTAAAGGTATAATATATCTCATTGCACGTTTAGGCAGAAAAGGCCAGCCATTCATTAACTTATTTAACTTAAATCTTAAAAATAGACCTGTGTATCTTCATCCACAAATATTTATAAACATTTTATACACGAGGGAGTTCATGAAGTGGTCCAGGGTGATACCTGGGGGTATCTGATTCACTGCTGGGGTGTCACAGTGGGGTTGTCCCGTATCCTGGGCCCTCCTCCCGCCAGCCCTGGGAGCTTCCCGGCGCATCCCGACTCAATTCCTGGCTCAGACCACGACACGTCTCCGTTCGTTTTATGTCATCCAAGCATCCAGGGGATTTCAGCAACCTTAGAACGTTTGGGAGTGAAAAACCCCTTCGTGCACGGATGAGGAACCCGACATGAGGACGGCACATCCACAGCTGTTCCCGCTGTCCCGGAAAACCTGGGATTCCTAACGGATGAACAAGGTATCCCAAAAGCCTCACTGGGATCTGCTGTGTTCCACCACATCCTGCTTGTCCACAGACCTTCGAAGAGCATCACCAGCATCAATCTGTGGTTCCAAGAACCACTGCCAGCAGCATCATCCCTCCCAAAGGGATGAGGGAAGCCAGGCAGGAGCAGGGCGTACTCCTGCAAATCTTTTCCTTGCCTTGCAGTGAAATAAGAATTCAAATCCTGACTGGAATAATCCTGATTATCATAAAACCTCCCCGGATTAATTTCCTTGGGAAATTGAGAGGAAAAGAGGAACAGAAGAATTCTGGCTATGAAATGAAAGCTTTGAGACAGTATTTCCTAACCAGGAAAGTACAACAAGATGATGTTACGTATTTTGGTCATGACAAGCTTCAAAATTAAGGGTTTTAACCAAGATATTTTCACGTAATAACAACAAAAGGGTAGGGAAAAAATGTCTGACTCTCTCTCTTAGGTAAATTAAAAATCTGTCACCTTTTCAGTGCACTCCAGCCGTTTAAAAATGCTTCTGCTGGGAGAAAGGGAGGTGGTGACTCTTTGTGGGATGCTCCTGCTGGAGGAATCTGGGAGAGCAGCATGGGAAGATTGGCAGGGGGGCTCCAGCCTTCCCTTCCCACCCCTTCTCTGCCTGCCTAAAAAGGGAGGGCGTTCCAACAGAAACTTCCAGAGTTTCCCACCTATGTTTTAAAAATTAATAGATAAAACCTGAAAAGCCAGAGTGAAGACAAATGCATTTAACTGAAATGCTGAATGACAACAAAAATAAGAGGAAGCTTTAAACAGGGCAGTGATATTCAAGAATAAATGCAGACACCAAAAGGAAAGCACATTATTTGGTCGTTTTCCCTACTACTGAGAGATTTCAGAGTTATCAAGAAATGTTGTTAAAGTAGAAACCGAAAGGTGTCCTGTGGGGAGCACCAGGAGCTGGCTGAGAATTGTGACGGTTTGCAACAAACAGCAGAAAGGTGGCAAAAAAATTACTTCCTGCTCCTACCATGTAAAATCCCAAGTCTGAAGGTGTCCATGGGGAAAAACCCTCCTGCTCTGTCAGTGGGACCTTGACCCTGCAGGTGTGGGCTGCCGAATTCCCAGGGGAAAATTCCTTTAGGAGAGCTCGCAGAGGACAGAGTCTAAAGGGAAGAGTCCATGGAAGTAATGGAGCTAAAGCCCTTCTGTGCATGCATCCACATTTTTAATATTTAATGCTCCTTTATTTATCCTTCTGTTTACTCGGATAGATCCGAGTGCTGCTGAGCTCAGGGGTGCCAGAGGGCTGAGCCCCCTCTCCAGCCTCAGCCTGACTTGGAAAAAGCCCTGCTGGGAAACGGAGCTGTGGTGCTTCCCTCTGGGAATGCTCCTCTGCTCTGGAGCCAGGCTGGGACAGCTGGGAATGTTCCCCTGGAGAAGGGAAGGCTCCAGGGAGAGCTCAGAGCCCCTTGCAGGGCCTAAAGGGGCTCCAGGGGAGCTGGAGAGGGACTGGGGACAAGGCATGGAGGGACAGGACACAGGGAATGGCTTCCCACTGCCAGAGGGCAGGGCTGGATGGGATATTGGGAAGGAATTGTTCCATGGGAGGGTGGGGAGGCCCTGGCACAGGGTGCCCAGAGAAGCTGTGGCTGCCCCTGGATCCCTGGCAGTGCCCAAGGTCAGGCTGGACGGGGCTTGGAGCAGCCTGGGATGGTGGAAGGTGTCCCTGCCCATGACAGGGGGATGGAACGGGATGATTTTTAAGATCACATCCAACCCAAACCAGTCTGGGATCTGTATGAGACCAAATCGCTGCCATTTCACCTCTCTGCTGCCATAGCTGCTCTCTGCAAGTGGGCAGGCAGCCCCAAACAGATGAATTCCCTGAAAATAAACAGATTTTCCTGCCTAAAAGCCGAGGTGAAGCCTGCAGAGCTTGAATGTCCTGAACATGACAGGGCCCTCCCTGGAGCCAGGTGCTCTCACCAAACTCCCAACAAACCCAGCTTCCCCGGGGCACTCTGAGAAAACAACGTGCCAAAAATTGGCAAGAGCAGTATGGAAAAACCTGTCCCAAATCGCAGCTTTGGGTCCCAGTGTCACAGGGTCGGTGTCACCCGCCCGTGGCTGGAGCAGGGACTGTGTCCCTGTGGGGCTGGGAGTGCTGGCACATCCCACGTGTCCCAGAAATGGGACAAAATGTCCCAGACTGTTCCCATCTCTCTGCCGTGAGGGCTGCATCCCAAAAAAGTGACCTCTGTTTTGTTCACCAGCTCAAATGGGACGAGCTTGGGAGCTTTGGGTTATGGGTTTTTCTGTTTAAAAAGCATTCAAAAACCCAATGCTAATGTAAACACCTTGTCTTTCAAATGAAATATAAAGTAAAATCTCTATGTTCTGGTAATATTTACATTATAAATCTGTTCTTTTCAGGCCTATGCCGTAGATCTCTTTTGGAAGGATGGGTTTGGAACAATTGCACACGCCATGAACCTGATTCTTAGGGTTTGCCCTGTATTTCTGTGTCAGAAAGGGGTGAGTTACACACTTCATACAAATTTCCAGGTCAGGGGGGAAATCATTAAAGGAGTGGAACACTGGGGAGTGCATTCCCAAAATCTGTGAGGATGTGGGAAGCTGCAGGAGTGAATTGTGCTTTTCCTTTCCTGCTGCTGCCTTTTGTCAACTCACCCCCCATATCTCAGCCTAGGAATCACCTGACACCTGAAATATCCCCACATTTCCTTCTTTTCTTTTCAGATGGGCCTGGATGTCTGTTTTCCTACATCAAACTGCTCCATGAGCAAGCACTTCCCAAAGTGCCCAGGCTGTTTTCCAACATAAATGCACCACCCTAACCCTGGCAACACTTGTAAAATCAGCCCTTTTTGTCATCTTACACATTCCCAAAGTCCCAGCACCCCATTCAGCGGGTGCTCCTGTGCTCCTCTGTGCATCTGTGTTTGATTTCACAAAGATTCCTTCTTTTTGTCTCCCGATATTGCCAAATTCTCCTGTTTACCAAGCTCATCTCAGCAGCTGCAGCACCATGAATGCCACCAACGCTCTCACCGTGTTGCCGGGAGTAGGATGAGACCAAGATCCACAGGAATGAGCAGCACACAGTGGGACAGGGAAAACACAGAGGGATAATATTTTGTCCCCCGTTCTCCAGGTTAGCACTTCCATGTGTTTTCCCATCTCTGCAGGACAGCTGCTCCCAGTGCTGGCGAGCTGGCTGCTATCAGCAGCCCCCATGCTGCTCCCGTTCCCTGGGGAATCGTTTCCCAGTGTTTTTCCATCCACATTTTCCTGCCTGAGCACTACAACAGAGAAGCGGGTGCGGCTGCAATTCTTTAAAGGATTTTCTAAACCCGCAGAGCTTTCAAAAATGGGGAGGGAAGACAGAAAAAAAGCGAGCAAAGCAACGTAAAAACGCAACTGAACCTCCGGAGGCAGCTCGGACAGCGCATCCTTGAAGCCAGCAATGACATTTTATGCCAGTGCTGTGAGCTCAGAGTTACCACCCAGCCTCTTTGCTGCTTCTTTCCTGATCTGTATCCCTGCAAAGTGCACGGACACGGGGCAGGGAAGAGCTGCTGGGATTCCAGCAGGGAATCTGCAGCTCTAGGAGAACACGGGGCTGGAAATTTGGAGTAAGTACTCCTTGTAAAAGTGAGATTTCTTTTCCTGGGAGTCTGTCCTAGGAACCTCCACCTTTCCAGTGATATTTTTCTGGATTTAAACCAGCTAAACCTGAAGGTCGAGCTTTTTATTGATCGCTGTGAGACGTACTAAGGACTGAAGGAAAATTAAATCAGCCTGTGGGTTCTACTGAACTCTCTTTTGATGAGGCACCCCCTTCATAACAGCTACCGGTATCGTATTTAAATTGTATATATTGACAAAATGTAATCTACCTCTGTAAGCATTGTGCCATTCAACAGTACTACTATTAGATTTATATACCACAGTTTAAATTACATCCATTTCATGAATGGTAAAATGCTAAAACTCAAGTGTCTAACTGCCAAAATACAGCCTTACTGGAATGAGTACAATTTACAAATACAATAATTACATTTTAAAACCATTAACAATGTTACATCTAGAAGTAAATACTGGAGGACTGGTCAAGACGGTGTTTTCCAAGGAAAAAAAATGCTGAAAGTTGTCGACACTTCCAACAGAAATGTCCCGAGTGCAGGATTTAGTTCATTTTCCTTAAACTGTAATTAAAACCCGTTCCACGCACAGCAGTCCTTGGGTATTTTCCATAGTATTTTCCATAGACTTGCATAAACTTCCATCAGTTATCCGCCAAGTATTTACCTAGAAACGGGATCAGAAATGAGCCGGGGGGAGGGAGCAGCCCTGATCCCCAGGAGGTTTTGCCCACCTCCACCAGCCCTGCGGCCCACGGGAAGATCCCTGTCTTTCTCTGCAGCGATGAACACAAGGAAAAATCCTTGTTATTCTCTGCAGCAACGGGGCAAAAGCTCTTCCTGGAGATGCCCTGGAGATCCCAGCCCTTGCCTCGCATGCAGGAGCGGGAATGAGCCGTGAAATCCGAGGCTGGTAAGCAGCAGCAGGATTTATTTCACGCAGGGGAGCTGTTGTCCCTCTGTCCTCACCCTGCCCGAGCTGCAGCAGCAGCTCTGGGCTTGAGCAGCCACCAAATACACAGCAGCAGCATTGGCAGCATCCCGGCACAGCCAGGGGGGACGTGCAGGGACGCCACCACCCCAAAGGAGGCACCCACCTGCCGCAAACCTCTTCTTGATGAGGGAGAAGCGGTACCCGGCGCCCACCAGCTCGATGTCGCAGCTGGACAAGGTGCTGCCCTCGCTGGTGAACTGCACGGCCAGCGGGGCCGGGGAGCTCGGCCCCTCCGACAGCTGGAACCGCGCCAGCAGCGACCCCACACCTGCGACGGAAACCCCAAAGGAGACCCTGATGAGCGCGGAGGGGCACTCGGAGCATCCCGGCGCCGGCACGGGCTGGGGGATGCCCAAAGCGCCGCACCGGAGCCCGCAGCATCCCCGGGGCGGGGCAGAGCCAACCCCCCCTCATCATCATTCGGCTTTTCACACACCCCAGCGATAGAAACAGCTTTAAAGCCACTTGTGGGAGACAGCAATCCCCCAGTGGGGGTGCAAGTGGGGCCTCAGCCTCCGAATCCAGGGGAGCAGAGGACTTGGCAAAGCACCACATCCCAGCCCGGTGTGTGAATGCCCCTCGGGATGCCAAGGTGGTTGGCAAAGCAGCACTGGTGGCACATAGCCCTGCTTTTTCAGCTCCAAACTTTGAATAGCTTTGTCCCCAGCAAGCCCCAGCAGGAACCCGAGTGCCTGGGCTTGTGTGCCGGCACCACCAGCGGGTCAGCGTCTGACTGAAGGATTCCGAGTTAATGACGTGCATATTTGCAGGATTACCTCCATTTTCTGACTTCTGGGAGATATCAGGGATCTTCCACAATATCCTTTGCTGTTCAGCATTCCTGCAAACACATGGAGAAGAGCATTTCTGTAGGAATCAAGAAGCTGCCAAGGAGTCATTTGAATTTTGCTAAAGGCTGTGTGGGGGGGGAAGCTACACTGGTGCTGCTCTCTGGAGCAGCAATTCTGGGAGCTTGGATTTGGGTTTCACCTGGTGGGTTTGGCAGTGCTGGGTTAATGGATGGACTTGATAGCCTGAGAAGGCTTTTCCAAACAAAATAATTGTAGGATTGTTATGAGGATTGCAGGTGGGCAATGGGTGAGAGACATGGAAACGTGCCAGTGCCTACGGCAGCGACAGCCACACATCATTCCATGGAATCCCAGAATCCCAGACCGCTTTGGTTGGAAGGGACCTTAAAACTCATCCTGTGCCACTCCCTGCCATGGGCAGGGACACCTTCCACTGTCCCAAGTTGCTCCAAGCCTCATCCAGCCTGGCCTTGGACACTTCCAGGGATCCAGGGGCAGCCACAGCTTCTCTGGGCACCCTGTGCCAGTGCCCATAGCAGCTGCTGATCCCTCTAAACCCTGGATAAAGCAGCCAAAACACAAACTAAGGGCTGATGCTCTGCTGCCTGCACATATCCCTTCATCTCTGACCACTTTCTAGTGGGAATGGCAAGAAAAGGGGAATCAGAGTGGTGTTTCATCTTTCCTCCTACAAGAGGAGGGCAGGTTTGGGTCCCCAGCGTGCCCCCAGCTCCCACCCACAGACCTTTCTGCAGCAGGATGCAAGTTCTGGGCAGGGACAGGATGAGCAATCCTTACCAGACAGCGGGAGGAAGCACAGCTTGAAGTTTGGTTACTCCTCCGTCGACGGGGACGAGGAACTGGACGTTGTTTAGAGCTACCGGTGTGGTCATTGCCTCTGTATTGTATTTGTAGTCGATGCGCAGGTCAGTGCTTGCAGGGTCACACCGCCAGCTCACTGCAAGGTTTAATGGAGTAGACTGAATACCCTGGGCAGATACCTTCCAAAATGACAGAAAAAACATTTAGTTTCCATAGGGCTGAAGGGAGAAATCCCATTTTACAGACGCGGACATCGCATTTGGAGGCAAGACCTTGAGTTCCCACTGAATTTAGTACTGGGCTTAAAGCCAGACAACCCAGGGCCACACAGAAGGGACAGTGGGACAACAAGCCCCCACCTCACATTAGCTCCACTCTGCACTAGGGAAACACCATTTTTTACAGCTATCATTCTGCACACTTTATTTTGGGCATGGTTTTATCTCACAAAAAAACCCCTACCTGGTATTTGAGCATATCCACATTGTAATAGGTGGCTTGAGGTTTCTGTTCCGATACCTTCTTTAGGTGAGTCATCAGATTTGGCATGTTGACCCAGAACTCCTTGGAGCTGGAGTCGCTCTGCACGTTGTCACTGCACAGAGGAGAATGAACCCTTTGGATAACCTTGCTGGGCGGGAGAGAGCTGTTCTACACATCCCAGGGACCGCACTCAACCCCACAGCCAGAGGAATGCTGGCTCCCTCCCACACAACTCCAGCTTGTCCTGATCCGTGTGTGCTGGGATTCAGAATCTCCCAAGTCCTGGGCTGATCCCCCAGTGTGGGCAGCAGGAAAGGGGGGGATTCTGTCCCTCTGCCCTGCTCAGGTGAGACCCCACCTGCACAGCTGCCTCCAGCCCTGGAGCCAACAGGAGGAGGATGTGGAGCCCACAGGAGGCCCCGGAGTTGCTCCAGGGCTGGAGCCAGGGTAGAAGAGCTGGGGATGTTCACCTGGAGAAGGGAAGGCTCCAGAGAGAGCTCAGAGCCCCTTCCAGGGCCTAAAGGGGCTCCAGGAGAGCTGGAGAGGGACTGGGGACAAGGGATGGAGGGACAGGACACAGGGAATGGCTTCCCACTGCCAGGGGGCAGGGATGGATGGGATATTGGGAAGGAATTGTTCCCTGGGAGGGTGGGGAGGCCCTGGCACAGGGTGCCCAGAGAAGCTGTGGCTGCCCCTGCATCCCTGGCAGTGTCCAAGGCCAGATTGGATGGGGCTTGGAGCAGCCTGGGATGGTGGAAGGTGTCCCTGCCCATGGCAGGGGGATTTGAACTGGATAATCCTGATGATCTATCAACCCAAACCCTTCTGGGATTTTATTATTTAAGGTCTTAAGGGTTTTCTTCCTGAAATCAAGGAAGATACTTCAGCCCATATTGCAAACACCCTGTTTTCCTGGGATCCCACCTTCCCCTGGGATGCTGGTGAGGCAGGAGCTTACCAGCAGAGCAGCTGGGGGTTTGGCAGGACGTGCTCCAGCCTGTTGTAGTTGAGCACACGGAAGGTGAGCACGGCCGGAGCGGGGTTGTTGGCAAAGTGTCGGGTGATGCCCGCCGGGAAGGACAGCACCATCTCCCCCGTGATCTTCACGATGCACCTGCAGCGCCCAGCACAGAGAGCCAGGGGGGAGCAAACGGGGCTCAAAATGCAGCAGCGATGGAGGGCTTGCACCATGGATGGTGTGGGGACAGTCCCCCCTCCCCACCCCACACATCCGAGCCTCTGGTGGCCTCAGAGAGAGCAGAAGCTGCACGAGGGCCAACAGGAACGTTCTTAAACATCACTGCCCTGTTTAAGGCTTCTTATTTTTGCTGTCATTCAGTATTTCAGAGAAATTAATTTGTCTTCGGCCTGCTCTTTTGGGTTTTATCTATTAGAGGGTTTTGAAACACAGGTGGGAAATCCCTCCAAGTTTCTATTTGGAATGCCATCCCATTTTGGTCAGGCATGGGGAGGGAAGGCTGCAGCCCCCCTGCTCTCTGAGATTCCTTCAGCAGGAGCATCCCACAAAGAGCCACCATCTCCCTTTCCCACAGCACAAACATTTTTAAACGGGGCACCCCAGCAGTGTCCTGCCCCTGGACACCCCAGGCCACATCACCTCCTGTCCCCCTCCCCATCCCTCACAAAGCCTCTCCAGCACTGCCCCCCCGTCCCAGGCCCAAACCCCCCCAGGGACACCCCGAGCCCGGGGCTCGGCACCTACTTGTTGGGGTCGGCCCCTTTGAAGTACGCGTTGACGGTTTCGGTGAAGGCGGCGGCCACGGGCAGGGTGTCCTGTGCCCCCATGGTCAGGGGGCTGGGGCCCCGCGACGAGCCTGCAACAGAGCAAACAGCTCCCCTTGGCACCTGCGGGCACCACGGCCCCGCTGCCCCGGCACTGGCAGCTCACCGTGCCCCCCAGCCTGACTCGATGGGCAGATAATCCCCAAAAATCCCCCAGGCTTTGGATGAGGCTTTCAAAACGTTTGGCAAATGATCTTTTCCCGCCCCGCTGCCGAAAGCAAGCAAAGAAAAGGATGGAGGTGGCCAGGCGGGAGCAGCATGCGGGGCCCCGGCGCGGGGGCTGCCACACGGCAGGCTTTGCATGACAGTTTTTGCAGTCGCTTTTTGGGCCCCGCAAAAAGGGGCTGGGGGGGTTCATTGTGTCACCACCGGCGGGCTCAGGCTGCCCGTGGGGATCGGGGTGTTGGCAGTGTCCCCCTGATGTCCCACCAAGCTGAGGGGACTCCTGCGATCCCCGGCACGGACCTCTCTGCTCTCCTGCCCTGTGGATGATGCCAGGAGCATCCTCTGCATCCCACTCGCTCCACAAAACCCTGAGTGCCCAACGGGAAATCTGCAAATCATCAGAAACCTGGAAAAACAGAGGCCCTGGCACAGGGTGCCCAGAGAAGCTGTGGCTGCCCCTGGATCCTGGAAGTGTCCAAGGCCAGCTTGGACAGGGGCCACCTGCTCTACTGGAAGTTGGAACAAGCTGGAACAAGCTGAGATTTAAGGTTCTTTCCAAACCAAACCTTTCTAGGATTCCATGATTTGAAAAAGGGGAAAAGTTTGCTTCGGTGGTGCTGTGCATCCACGGACACTCACCAGGCTCTAAAATAATTCAGCCCTGCAGGGTCACACACGGGTTTCCCTTTGCTGGCCAGGAATCGTTGTTTCCAAAACACATTTGAGGATGAAATCATCACTGCAAGTGGCCCTCAGGAGCCCCAGGTGTGCTGGAAACCCTCTGTGGTTCCATAAGTCCTGTGCCCACCACCAAGGGGTTGGCACAGCCAAGCCCTCACCTCTTCCCAGTGCAAAGTATCCAAAGATCAGCCCAGATATCCAAGGTGTTGATCCCACAGACACCCAAAAGATCCTGGAGAGGCCCCTCCCTGCCCTGGCACCGTCAGTTCAGCCTCACCTATTTCCTGCAATGCACCATTTTGGAACCTTTTTATTTCTATCACATTCTGTACATCAGGTGAAGCACGAGGATTATTTTGCCCCAAACCAGCTAAAAAGGAACAGCAAAGGACTCCAGAGGGGCAGCTTATCCAGGGACCCCCTCACTCGGTCACCGTCACTGCCAGGAGGGTGGAAGGGGGATGGGTCCAGCCCGGGGTTTGCTCGGAGCATGCGAGCACCTGCCGGCTCCAGCCAAAGCCGTAGGAATTCCAACGCCAGCCCCGGGAAGGGCAGCACCTCTGCTGATGAGGGGGCACCAAAGCCGAGCAAAACGTGTCACATTCCTTGTGAGCTCTTCTGCTCGGGCCATCCTCAGAAATGATCCCTTCCCTTCTTTCTCTGCTGCTTGCCGTTGCTGCCCCAGTGAATAGCAGGGGTTTGGGAGCAGGAGATTGGGATTTGCAACATCTCCCGGGGGAAGCACTTCTGTCACTTCAATTACACTTTGAGTCTGGGTTTATTAATGTCAGAAATTACGGTTTCCACCAACAAGGAGGATTCCTCGCACCTTCCCAAGGCACCCGCGCGGTGATGGATAAACCCTAAGTGCTCTTTCCTAGAGGCACAGCTGAGGGATTTTGCCTTCCAGTGTCTAATGCAGCCTAAAAGTGTAAAAAATGGATGCAGCCACACGTGTCCCTGTCGGTCACACATCCGAAGAGGCTCAGGGGAATCAGAGATCCCAGCTGCAGCCCGGGATGGGGATGCTCAGGGAGCGGATCCGGCTGTTCCGGGATGGGCAGCTGGAGCGCCTCACCCACACGCACCAGACCCATTGCCACGCACACATTAATTATCCTAACGAGCCCAGAGCCTGCTGCTCCCGAGGCCACAGCCCAGGATATCCATCAGGGATTCCCCGATGGAATTCCCACTGAAGAACCAACACAGTTCCAGATGAGGGCACGGGCAGCTCCCCAAAACCACGGGACACCAAACCCCAAATCCCCGTGACTGAGGGGATGTACAGGACATGACACAACACATTTTCTATAAATCCTTTCCAAAAACACCACTGGGAGCAAATCCTTGCTCCTCACCCAGAGCAACGACCCCTCAGAGCATCAAACCCTGCCGATATCCCAGCAGTGGGATCTTCCCACTGCCTCCGCCCGGAAATACAGATGGGATTGAAAAACACCCACAAAGTCTGGCTGTGGAGGGGGGAAATGGAGGTGGCACCCAGCAGAGGAGCCTCGGGCTCGTCTCGTAGGGAAGGCACGAGGAAGGGCTTGGCAATGGAATCATCGTTCCTTGCAGAAGGAAAAACCCAACTTCCCAAATGCACAAATTCCAGCTGGGTTTAGCCTGGACCCCGCACCAGGGCACGGAATGAGGGGCATGAGGGGTCTCCCACACCACCACACCTTTCTCCTCATTTCCCATCTCTCCTTTTGCCCCCGTTTCTCTGCATCTGTATCAGATTCCTTGATTCTCCAGGATGAAAAATCAGGAATACACAGGGAGATCTCATGGATCCCCTGACCAGGCTCATCTGGGCTGTGGGAATCTGAGTCCATCTGAGCAGCAGCAACAACAAAACATCCTCATTTCTAATGATCTGAAAATCATGTGGGTGAAGTTGGGGTTCTTGGTTCCCTCCACTCTTCCCTCATGAATCCATAAATCCTTCTCTTCATGGCTTCAGAGAATAAATTAATTTTCTCACTCAAGTTTTCACTAAAAAAAAAAAGTATAAACTATTATAAGTGTTGGAATTATTTTCCAGAAACCTGAGACACAAATCCAGTTGCTGTGGCACAACTCCACCCGAAACTTTGCTTTTCATCTCCTGCTTCAAAAGTCATTTTTATAAACATTTCATTTGCACAAACGACCTCATAATAATGGAGAGAAAAAAATCCGCTTTATGGAGCTTTGCATCCAGCCGCAAGCAGCAGATCAGCTTAATTTGCCTTATTTTTCCCTACAAAAGGTGGAAAAATGCAGCTGTGGAGTAGCCAGGGATCCCAGAACATGACTCTGCACGAGAGCATCACCACATCTCCTTCCACACAGGAACAAACTGCCCCATGCTCTGCAAGCACATCAATCTTGCCATGAAAAAGAGCCCCAAAAAACTCCAAATCCAGAAAGAAACCATAATTTCCCTTCTGGCATTCCATGCCCTGAGTTCCAGATGCCAAACTCAGCAGATCTCCTCTCATTTCCCTACAGATGAAGTTTATACTTTTTATTTTCCAGTTGGGCTTAAATATTTCGAGATAAATCAGGAAATCCAGGGTGTGGGAGTGAGACAGCTCCTTCCTGGGCTGTGAGGTGAGCCTGGAGGCAGTGCCACGCTCCTGCATTCCCGGGATAATCCCACCCCGTGCTCCAGACCATTCACACCACCAGAACCAAGTCCAAGAATTCCAAGGTTAATATTCCAAGGCACAAGAAAACCCCCAAAAGGTGGATGTGCAGTGCTGGTGCTGGACTGAGCGAGGAGCAGGAGGAAGCAGGGAGCAGGATCCGGGGGAATGTGGTGCTGGAATATTCGTGCTGAGGGATAACGCAGTCCCTGCTGTCCTCAGCTCTTCCCAGAGCTCCCAGCGAGCACCTGGGAAAGGAAACCCAAGCAGGGATTTTAGCTGGAAACAGCAAAACTGCCCCGAGCACCAGGAGGAAGCAGCTCCTCCACGACCCCTCCTGGGTCTAAGCTGGGAGATGCCGTCAGAGTGGGGACATCAAAGCAGGAATTGCTGGAGTGGGGACCTGGGGGCCAAGGAAAAAGGAGGAAAGGAAGGACCCAGCCCCCCTGGTCACCACCCTGATCCCTGCCTTCCGCTGCTGCTCAGCCATCACTGTCACCAGGATGGGTTTGCTCCATGATCCCAAGCTCCCCAGCCAGGCAGTGCCACCCCAGGCCACTGCTGTGCTCCCCAGCCAGGCAGTGCCATCCCAGGCAGTGCCATCCCAGGCAGTGCCACCCCAGGCCACTGCTCTGCTCCCCAGCCAGGCAGTGCCATCCCAGGCAGTGCCGTCCCAGGCCACTCCTTTCCTGGCCAGCCAGGCAGTGCAATCCCAGGCCACTCCTCTGCTCCCCAGCCAGGCAGTGCCACCCCGGGCCACTGCTCTGCTCCCCAGCCAGGCAGTGCCATCCTGGGCCATTCCTTTGCAGGGGAAACAGCTTTTTGAGCTGCTAAATGAACCTTTCGGAATTCGGGAGGTGCCAACCTTCCACCACCAAGTCCTTTGAGTCACTGACATACTTTGGGAATCACACATGGAACTGTTCTCCGGCCTGCCCCGTGCCAGCAGCATCCCCCAGCTCTGCCTGCAAGCACCACAACAGCTCCCAGGAGCTTCCTTGGGATTTGAAGCTCCTCTCTCTGCTGCAAGCAAACCGCCTGCTTTTCTTTCTGGTGTCAAAGGGAAAATGTTGGCTCAGTGCCTGCGGGATGAAGCTGCCCCCAAAGCCTCGGGGCTCTCGGAGCAGGACTGGCCACTCACCCTTTGTCCTCTCTGGGGTGTGACGCTGCTCGGAGAAGGTGCCACCGGCCCCAAACCGAGGCTTTCCCCTCCCTGCATCCTCCCCAACGCTCCTCATCCACGAGGGACCCAAAAACCTCCAGCACCCCCAGCAGCACAACCTGGCAGCAGCTCAGGGGTGGCGCTGGCAGTGCCAGCGCATTCCCGGAGCCCTTCCTGCCGAAATCCGGGATGGGAGGTGGGGAGGAGGCAGCGAACCCGACACCCTTTGGGTCTGGATTAACCACACCCAGCCCGCTCCGGGGAAGAGCAGCTCGCGGGGAGAGCGGAGAGAAGCCCTGGTTGACAGAGTCAAGTTCCTCAGCAGTGCAAGCGGCTCCGCTCCCTGGTTTTCACCTCCGTCTGGGAATATTCGGAATGTTCCTTTGGATTTTTGGTTGGTTTGGGTCGGATTTTTTTTTTTTTTTTTTTTTTTTTTTTTTGAAAGATAAGAGGGGAAAAAAGGGGAGGAAAAAAAAAAA
>VZTF01006885.1:477966-500601 GCA_013397755.1 Cnemophilus loriae | reverse complement strand
AATTCCGGAGGCGCGTTTTCCGGGGATTGATCGGAAAAATTGACCCACTTGTCTTCTGCGGTGGCAGCAGCAGATTTGGGGGACGGCACGGGGCCAAAAATGCTGTCCAAGTCATTGATGGACGGGAGTTTGTCCCGTTTGGGCTCTGCTGCTGCCTGGTCCCCTCCTGTGGTCAGAGGAGGTTTATTTTACACCGAGCATTAAGCGAGGGCTGTGCTACTCTCTACGGGCTCTACTTCTACGGGAGAGACTCTGAAACCACCTTTTCTTATTTATGTTTATATAATTCATGGGCAAGAACGTTTCCACCACAGCCATGTGCGACATGGAATGAATCCGAAGGCTGGAGGAGGGAGCATGCACCACGAGCCAGCAAGAATCCCAAATCCCCCCAGATTTACAGCCTTTTTTGTCCTCTAAACCACATCATGTCCTTATCAGCAACTCTGAATTATCAGCAGAGATCCAAGGTGTGCACTCAGCGCTCTGGCACGCCCCACTCTCTCTCTATAAATATATATATATTTATAAACACTCAGGTATAAATATATATATTTAAACATGCTGGTTGGACACTGCTGGAGTGTGGGCATGCAGTACAGGATGCACACGGGGAGTGTATTCCAGCCACAGGGAACGTATTCCAGCCACAAGCAGGAACAGATCGGGATTCCAGGGCACAGATTGGGATTTCAGGGCTCTGCCCACTGAGCCACCACGCACCAACATTCCCACCTGACTCCAGAACCACCACAGATCCATCAGCCAAGCATTTCACATCCAGGGAAGGGAGATCCTAACACTAAATGACCTCTGGGAGCCTCGTGGCAGCATCACCACGTCCCTGCTCCCCTGTTTTAGGGATCCATTCACGTTTCTACGTTCAGGGTGAGGGGGATAAAATAGGATTTTGCTAAACCAGACACAAACAGACCTCAGCCACTTGCTTTACAAACACACGAGGCACAGCCCAGCAAATGATCCGGCATTTGCTCGTGGGAATGGATCGATGGATGGAGATGGAGACCCTGCCAGCCTGGCTGCTCCCACAAACAGGAAAATCGGGGTACGGGAGCACGGATGAGATGGTGAAGGACAGAGCAGGGGAGCTCTTCATGGCAAAGGAGTTTCGTCCCAGGGGCTCTGTCTGGCCCCACGCTGCCTTCCCTGCTCGAATCCTGCTTTTCCACCAGCCAGCACCATGAATTATATGCTTGGAAGCACCCGATGTCCTCTGGCTGCATCCAACACCCTTCCATCCCTGCCTTCAGGTTGTCCTTCATTCCCAGCACCATTCACCCTTCCCTGCCCTGGGGTACAGTGCCAGGGGGCCTTTTCCCACCTTCCAGTAGGAATTTGGGAGGCAGGGAATGCAGGAGCAGCTCCCTGCCACAGGCAGACCCTGCACACCCCATTTTTAACTCAGCACACGCCATGCAGGGCTGCTCCAGGCAGGAGCAGGGCACTGGAATCGGGAATATATCCCAGTTTTCAGCAGGATATTAATGCTAATCCTGCACTGCATTCCCAGAGTGACCGATCCAAAGGCAGGGATGGTGTAAACATTAATTTCACTGGGGTGAGACCAACTTGGGAGCCAAAAATATCTTTGTGCTGCTTCTACAGCATCACCCCGACTGCAGCATCCACTGAAGCACCACAAAGCTGTGGCTGCCTCATCCCTGGAAGCGTCCCAGGCCAGGCTGGACGGGGCTTGGAGCAACCTGGGACAGTGGAAGGTGTCCCTGCCCACGGCACAGGGAACTGGATGGGATATAAGCTCCTCCCAACCCAACCCAGTCTGGAATTCTCTGAATTCCAAGGGAACAGGACGCACAAGGACCAAATCCGTGTCCAAAACGCAGCCACAGGGACCTGTCCCCCCAGTGCCACCCCAGAGCTCGGGCTGGGACCTGTCCCCCCCAGTGCCACCCCAGGGCAGTGCCAGGAGCCGTTACCGATTGCCAGGGGCAGGGGGGAGCCGGTGCGCGGCGGCGTGGCCGGGATGTTCTTCGGGGGGAGCGGCGGAGGGGCTGAAACAGAGCACAGAGAGGGGAGAAGTTCAGCTGGGGAGCAGCAGGGAACGTGGAACATTCCTTGGAATATCGAGCAGGATTGCTGGGAACAGGGGATAAGGCAGGGATGAGCTCCAAGCCCTGTCCAGCCTGGCCTTGGGCACTGCCAGGGATGGAGCAGCCACAGCTTCTCTGGGAATTCCAGCCCAGCCCCTCCCCACCCTCCCAGCCAGGAATTCCTTCCCAACATCCCATCCATCCCTCCCCTCTGGCAGTGGGAAGCCATTTTTGTTGGGTTTTATGGAATTTTTTTCCCCCCATTTTTACATCTCAGCCTGCGCTCCTGTTTGAAACCCCTAAATTAGCATTTTAATTAAACCTGGATTCTCTGAGGCACAGAGCTGCCTCCACCTTTCTCCCGTGCCCATCCCACACGGATCCAGGGTGTGCATACGGGAGCGGGAATGCTGGGTCTAATTAACAGTGGCTAATTAACCAGCAGTGCTTTACAGGGGCATTTCTGCAAAGGAAATGGTTCCCCAGCTGCCCCAGGCACAGGGAAAGCTGCAATAAAAATCAGGGATTTGGGGCCGTGCTGCTCTTCCTGATGTTACCCTGGAAAAACTGGTGCTTCCAACTTTTCCAGCCAAGTAACCACGGCATGAACATGCAGGATCAGGATCCATCCCATCCCTCATCAATCCCACTCCCTCCTCCACCCCACAGTGCTGTAACCCAAGTCAAACAAAGGGAAAAAAAAACCCTTTAATTTAAAATATTATGGAATTGCACAGCCCGGATGAGGAAAACTTGAATCTTTGACCTGATTTCTGTAGATATTGATTTATTTTTATGGTCACTTACTTCCAGTTGGAAAAGGTCTTGGAAGTTTTGGGGACTCTATGTTTGTGTTGATGGGTTGCACTGACCCCCATATCTCAGGCTGGTCCAGAGCAGCTGAAAAATCAAAAATAAACGTTTGAAAGCCATGAAAAAGCCAAATATTGTCTTCAATCAGCAAAACACACAGATGAGACACTGAGGCTCTGGGAAAAGAGGGGACAGACAGTGACAGAAACCTCATTAATTAAAGACAGGGGGTTCTGTAATGGTGGATAATTAAAATCCTGTCTGATTTCGAAGCAGGACGTGCAATTAGTTTGACACTTATGCTGCTTGACAAACAAAACAATGCCAGGGATGGATTTGGAGGCTTTTCACGGGAAGGAAAACATTGTATTGATGGCAGAAATGGTCTGGAATTTCAGGATGTGCAAAAAAAACCCCATCAGGTATTAAAATTAAAAGATAATTGTATTCATAGGGAATAAAGGGGGGTAAGAAGATATTTTTATATAGAATTTAAATTTCTTGGAGTTTTTTTGTGCAGAGAATGGCTTACAAACATTGCTTTGATTAAAAGAATTAACTGGAGTTGTTAATGACAGGACATAACGAGGTTACAAGGGCAGCGGCCATTCCCTGAGGTCCCAGAGGCTGCAGGAGGAGGAGGAGGAGGAAGAGATCTCTGGGAACAACCCGCTCCAGGGGCTGAATGGATTTTGGGGAAAACAAGTCCTGCAAGGTCCCCGTGCTTTGAGAGAGCAAAATAAGGTTTGGAAGGAAGCAAAGTGTCTCTGTGGTAAAGGAGGAAAAAAATGCCATTATTGAGATGGCATTTCCTAGGAAAGGAGGGGATTGTCCAACAGCTGCATCCAGAATCCTGGATGGAGTTAAACTCTCCCTGCTCCAGGGTGATGGTTTGAGTGGAAAGTCCTGAGTTTTGATATTCTTGAGCTGTTCCCTGTCAGGATCTCTCCCAGACCTCATAATTAACTAATTGACTTAAGCACTTGCTCTGTTTCCATCCAGCCCGAATTAACCCCAGCCCGAGGCCGCCCGGAACGTGGCCACCCGTCCTTCAACCCCTGCCTTGGCTTCTTCCTCCTCCACCAGGAGGGCTGGGAACCTGGGAATCAGGGAACTGCTGGGCTTGGAAAAGCCCTCTGAGCCCATCGAGCCCAGCACTGCAAATTCCACCCCTGACCGTGACCCCAAGTCCCACATCCTGAAATCCCTCCAGGAATGGGGACTGCACCCCTGCCAGGGCTAGAGAACCTTTCCATGGCCGTGCCAGGAGATGCCACCATGTCCCCAAACTCACCAGGTCCCCAAACTCACTCACCCTGGCCCCAAATTTGCTCACTCTGGCCCCAAACTCACCATCCAACTTCTGCTCCTCGAAGGCCGACTCCAGCGGAGGCCCAAAGAGCGGGGCCAGCGCCGCCGGATCTTCCCCGGTTTTCTTGCTGTGGGATAAGATGAGCACAGAGCAGCCGTGAGGATCATTTTTGGGTTCTAACCCCGTGTTTGAGGCAAACACAAATATTTACAAGGACTGTTTGTATGCCAGACCAACAAGGAGCTGGCCAAACACAGGATTGCGGGTGGGGAAAAAGGGAAAGGAGAGTGGTGGCACCACAGTGCCAACCCTGTGGTGCCACAGCAGCTGTGGGACAGTTCAAATTGCTTCAAAATTAGTCAAAATTTAATGGAAAAGGATTAAAAAAATAAAATAGTCGAGATCTGGACCACAGGTCCGGAGTCAAGCCCTGAAGCTGCACAGGGCACATTCCCAGTGAGATTTGGCTTTATTCCATAAAAGCTTGCATGTTTGCTGTCCTAAATCAATATTCCCCCCAAAGGCTGGCCGGCTCTCTGGGTGGATCAGGCTCAAGGTGGCTTCTAGCAGGGAACATCCTCGGTGCTTTTGGGGAGAACAGGGATGGACACTGTGCATCCCAACCACCATCAGCCTCTCAATCCTGCCAAAATCCCAGAATGATTTTGGTTGGAAAGACCTCAAAGCCCATCCAGTGCCACCCCTGCCATGGCAGGGACACCTTCCACTGTTCCAGGGTGCTCCAAGCCCCGGTGTCCAACCTGGTCTTGGCACTTCCAGGGATCCAGGGGCAGCCACAGCTTCTCGGGGAATTCCATTCCAGGGTCTGCCCACCCTCACAGGGAACAATCCCTTCCCAATATCCCATCTAACCCTTCAAGCTTCCCAACAAGCACAGTGCAAGTGGGACTGTTCCAAACCCACTCTGGGATGAGGTGCCTGAACCTTGGATAATCCCACCCAGGGCTCTGCACTGACCTGGCGGGGTCTGGGGTGGGCGTGGAGCGCCGGGGCCGCGTGATCTCCTCACCTGCGGACAGGACAGACATGGATGAGAGTCATTCCCACTCCAGAGCATCCCCCAGACCCTGTGCTGGCAGGGGGGTCACACCTGGTGTCCCACCCCACTCTGCTGTGCAGATCCTGGCAGGAAAAATCTGCTTTTAATTCAGATTTGTTTCTGTGCAGAACTAAATCAAGGAGCTGCACTGCCACAGGCATCCCAAGGATCGCCCATTTCCTCCTCCAAGGAAAACTTTCTGGGCATCACCAGCTCTGCCAGGACCACTTTAAACCAAATTTAACTCACTCCTTTCCCCCACCACCACTCTCCGAAACACCTCCACCAACTGCAATAACTTATTTTTTACAGGCTGCAGGAGATACTCACTGGATAAATTCCTTTTAATCGTCCCCTGGAAGGAGAAACACAGGAGTAAGTGGGAGGCACAGGGATACGGATGCAGGCAGTTGTCATCCCAGGAAGAAAGAAGCCCAGCAGAGGCGGCAGGAGATGTCTGAGGTGACATTTACTGGAAGTGGCTTTAATCTAGGGAGCAGAAAACCCTACAGGAAAGTTCTGAGCCACACGAAGGCACCGCTGGCAGCTCTGCCTTCGGAGTTATCCCAAGGGCCACATCCACAGGGATTTTCAATCCCTCCAGGGATGGGGACTCAACACTGCCACGGGCTGCTGTGCCAATGGCTCGTGAAGGAAAAGCCAAATCCTCCCAACCACAGGAGCTGGGACATCCCAGAACCATGAGTGGGATCTCCAGGGGTTCGCAAGGATGCAGGTGGAGAAATCCCATCATTAAAGACCCCTTTGCGTTATCAAGGGGAGATGAGGTCCCACCATCACAGCGGGGTGTGTGACACCACTGGCACCTGTCCCCACGCCCTGTGCCCACCCCAGAGCCCCGGCACGGTCAATGACCCCTCCACGAGCCCATTCCCAGTCCCAGGAGCGGGTTCTTACCGGGCTGCGCCGCTGCGGTCAGCGAGAGGGGGAGAGAAGAGACACCTGGTCAGAGAGTGACAGGTCAGCCCCCCAGGGTCCCCAGCAGCCACCACACCTCCCTGGGGGGCTCCTCCCCCACACCTCATGGGTCACCCTGGGAGAGCCCCCAGGGCAACCCAAATCCTGGGAAATGGGGGGATTTCCCCACTGGAAGCTGAGTTCTCTCGGAGAAACCCCGATGGCACCACAGATGGGTTTTCTGCCTTCTCCTACCTTTGGATGTGCCACAATTCAGGTAAAACCCAGCCCTTATCACCTTGTCCAAACTCTTGGACCCAAACTACACCCCCAAAGCAGGCTCCAAGCCAAGCCCAGCTCTATTTTTAAACATTCTATTTTGAAATGCTCTAAGTCAGCGAGAAAGGGAATTAAACTTCATTCTAGAAGGGCAGGATTTGTTATTTGCTTTTGACATTTCGGCTCTAGAGACAGGACAAGAGCACACAAAGCTGGGTTAAAATATTCCGGGAGATAAAAATGGTGTTTCTTACCGGACTTTTCCTCTAAAAGAAGGCAGAGAGAGAAAAAAAAAGAAAAAATGAGACTGTGAGTGACTTTTTATAAAGAGGAATCAAAGATTTGCGTCAGGTTAAAGACACAGCAAAGCAGAGGGACAGGAGTGCTCCAGCTTCACCCATCCACGTGGGACACTGGAGGGAGAGGGAGCATTTGGAAATATAAAAGTTGTGTCTGAGCCATCTTATGGAAAGAATTCCGTTGTTTTACCATTACAGGCCCCTCTGGCCATTCCCAGTCTGCTTCATTCCCAGTTAAGGCAGCAGAACTCCCAGTCCAGAGGGCTGGGAATGACGCTGGCTATGGACACAGCATCTGGCACAGGGTGCCCAGGGCAGCTGGGGCTGCTCCTGGATCCCTGGAATTGTCCAAGGCCAGGCTGGACAGGATTGGAGCAACCGGGGATAGTGGGAGGTGTCCCTGCCCATTGCAGGGGTGGGATGGGATTTAAGGTCTTTCCCAACCCAATCTGTGGGATTTATGCTCTCCCACCCCGCTGCTCCCTTCCAGCAGGGATGTGGTGCTGGAGCAGGGCTTTGCAGCTGGTTTGGGAGAGAAGACAAGCCCAGGACAAGGGCAGGGAGCTGGCAGCAAAAGCTGGAATTCCTGTGGATGCCAGACTCCCGCAGGCAGCTCCTGCCCAGGGCTCTGGTGCTTTCCTGGCCCGTGCCAGGATCCGCAGTGGCTCCGTTCCCTGGCCCATCTGCTCCCTTTGGCTGCACACACCGGATTTGGGATCCCCACGTGCAGCCTGGCAGGGGCTTTTCCCTGAGCACATTCCGCAGGGAGGCCCCGGCTCCAGCCCCAGGGATCACCCCGAGGCACAGCAGTGTCCCCCCCCAGCACCCAAGCCCATCAGCCCACCCCACACTGGGATCCTCCTCAGCCCTTCCCGAACAACGGCAAACCCCCAACCTCGGCAGGAGAAACACCACAGAAAAGAGAAGACAAATCTTATTTAGGGAAATGCATATTCCATGGGAATTTGGTTTTCCTATTATTAATAATTGTTCATTTTGAGGTTGGGTTTTTCCCCCTTTTTTGTGCTTCCCAAAGCATCCACTGCAATTTCTAACCCTTAAATACCAACAGACAGAAACTCCCTGGTTGGGAAGATCTAAAATACACGGATTTTATTTCAGCTCTGCTTTGGCTTGGGGAGTCATTCACACTTCAGATCCAGGTTATTTATAAATCATGGAAAGCTCCATCTGGGAAGTCACTAAAGCCCACACTAAAACCTCCTGAAAGCCCAGAATCCAGTCTTTTCATGGCTGAACAGATTGGGATGAGCCAACAGGAATCTTAACAAGCCTTAGGAAAAGCAGAGGGGGATGGTTTTTATGCTGGAATGGACTAAGGAAAAATGACCTTTCCTTCCAAGAACCTGGATTCACCTCCAGGGTGAGAAATATCCCTCTGAAATCCCATGGAAAATCACACAGATACTTCCCTTGGCTTGGGAATCAGGGCAAGACCCTGAATGATGACGATTGAAAATTCCCCTTGATTGAAATTCCCCTTTTTCCTCATTGAAAAATGAGGAGCAGAGGGAAAAAATAATATCAGGGAATAATACATCCTGATCTCTTTTATGAGCAGGAAAGGGAATTTTTAAGATGTTTTGAACTGGAAACATCATTTCAATACACCTAATCAACACCTGCAGCCACACCCCTATGGACCAGACCCCAAAATAAGGACACCAAAGCCGAGTGGAGCATCAGCTCCCGCCGAGTTTAGGATGATCCCTGTGGAATATCACTGCTCTGGGAGCTGGGGAAGAGTGGGAAGCAGGAAGGACTCACCACGGGGGATGGAGAAAGTGCAATGTTGCCTACGGAGGCCTTGAGCTCGTCCACGGTGGCCGCGCTGCGCAGGACGTCCTTGGCCTGCAGGGGCTTGATCTTGATGTTGAACTTCTTGTGCGCCTCCTCCTCCTCCTCGGACTCACTCGAGGAGTAGAAGTGCTTTCCTTTGGTAGGTAGAGCACAGTTAAGGAATTTTCCTCCCTGAGTGTTCCAAGGCTCCCTGGAGAGTGGGAATGTGGTGGTCCCAAAATGCCGACCCCAAAGGCCCAAGGGCGGGAGGAAATCCTGTGCTGTGCCTGTCACTGCTGGGTCTGACACTGCTGCGTCCCCGTGCAGCCAGAGGATGTGGGACTGCTGTTCTCAGGGATAACGCCAGCCCAGGGGTTGTATCCATGCCTGGATTTCGTGGAATTGTTTAGGTTGGAAAAGCCCGATGAGACCATCGAGTCCCGCCATCCCCCAGCGCTGCCCCACATCTCCAGGTGCCACATCCACATGGATTTTAAATCCCTCCAGGGATGGGGACTCAGCACTGCCCCTTCCAATGCCTGACAGCCCTTTCCATGAAGAAATTTTCCCAATATCCAACCTAAACCTCCCCTGGAACTTGAGGCCGTTCCCTCTCCTCCTGTCCCTGTTCCCTGGGAGCAGAGCCCAACACCCCCTGGCTCCACCTTCCTTGTTGAGAGCCAGAAGGTCCCCCCTGAGCCTCCTTTTCTCCAGGATGATCATGGACCTTTTGGTCTCCATGAAGCATCCCGTGGGATGCTCCCTCACTCCTCGCCCCTCATTTCATAGCAGTAAATCAAAGACAATTCAAATCACCCTCTGCTCCAAATCCTCAGGTAATTCCCTTGCAAATTCAGCTTTATCTGCGGAGTGCTAGCTCCAAATGCAAACTAAAAGGTGGAAGTAAATAATAATAATTAATAATAACTAATAAGAATGAAATAGAAAGGGCCAGTGGCCTGCCTTTGAACCCCAGCTCCGGTTCCAGGCTGTAACCCAAGAGGCAAAGCCAAAACCAAAGGATATATCCTGGTTCCTCAGGTCGGATGCTGTATCCCTCCTCATCTAGCTCAGGTGAGTTCTGGATAGGGAACAAAACAAACCCAGAAGGATTAGGAATGGTAATTCCTGGAAAGCTGGAGCAGCTCTTTCCTCCTGTGGGAAGGGATGTCCTGCACAGCCCAAGCCCCTGGGGCCACACAGAGCAAAGGGTGCCTCAAACTCCATGATTCATTTCACAGAAGGAAAGGTTTTAATCCTTGTTTATAATCCAAGGTTTTCTCTGGATAAACTGCAACATCCCCTGAGCCAGGACAGAGCTCTCCAGAGCCACCTCATTCCCGGGAATTCTGATTGACCTGCAGGTATGGAATTGGTGTCTGGACAGAGCTGATTTCACCCAAAAATCCCAAAATGAGTGTGGGAACAGCCTGGGATTCCCATGGGATGCTGCTGGATGCAGGGAAGCTCCAAGGGGCACTTACGTATCTGTCCCAGTCGATCTCCGCGTAAAATCCATTCGGGGCTCCGTTGGTTTTCTTCTGGAAAGGAAAATTCCCATGGTTTAAATGAAGGAACCAGGAACACAGCACATCCCATAGCAGATGTGTTATTCCACACCCCCACATCAGAAATCCAACAGCATTCTCCATCTCTGGAATTCTCCCACACCAGAGAGATGAAAGGAGGGGTTTTTTTGAATATTCATGAGGTGAACATCCAACATTCCTTAGGGAAAAGTGAGGAAATGGCCATTTCTCCATGTGCTGGGATGTTCCAGCCCTTGAGAAGAGCTGGCAGCAGTGGAGGCTCCTGATTTCAGGAGATAAACCCCTTCCCCAAGAAAGGGGAATCCCAAGGATTCAGATCCCATTTTCCAGCATGCCAGGCATTGTGAATTCGGGATGGAGCAGTGGGAAGGGTCTGGAATGAGTTAATTCATGCCGTGAAACACCAACACACACAGGAACTGCTGCTTGGGATCGAGGGAATTCCGTTTGGAAGAGGCTCCAGGCATCCATCACCTCTGGAACCCTTTCCTGGTTGGCTCTGGGCACCCAAAACCCATCCAAAATCCCATGGCCACCACAGTTTCGGGCACCTAAACGGGCTAATCCAACTCTTCTTGAGCTTCCAGAGGGAGCATTCCCATCCCAGCTCCCTGCCGAGGGTCTGACAGGATGCACTGATCCAGGGCTGGATCCAGCCCCACACCTCTGCTCCTCACACTGCCTGAGGATGGAGCAGCTTCCTTGGAAGGAAAACTTCCTCTGGATTCTGTTCCGTGGGAATTCTGGATGCTGTTCCACGGGATTCCTGCTTTTCCCCCCACCCATTTGTATTTAACCCCATTTCCATCAACCTGGCTGACCCTAAAGGGTCTTTTCCTACGCTCTGGATTCCAAACCAAGGAGGACTCCCTGTTTTCCACACCCCTTCGGGAGCTGGGAGCCGAGCTCAGTTTTCCTTACCCCGTTTTTATTTCCTCCTTCCCGCACACTCTCAGGTTTGCTATTGGAAGTTGGATCATTGGGATGAGGGCTGGGCTGCTGCAAGGGTGGGGGTGGCAGAAAAAGGGTTAAAACATCTGCTCCTTGGCTGCTTTTTTGGTTTTTTTTCTTTTCAAATGCACAAAAATAAATCTAAGGAAGTAGGGAACATGGATTTATAAGGAAAGGAAGGCCCAGCTGTGGCTCCTCCAGGATTAAATGTGGATTTTCCTGTGGGCTCTATTCAGCAGTCAGGATTTGCCTCCTGGCCACTCCAAAAATTATGTGGAAAATGGGCTGGAGGATGAAAAATGACATTTAATGTCTCCATCTCCAATTCCTCTGCCTCAAACACCTCCAGGAGCTTCATTTTATTCCCTAAAAGCTGCATTTCTGCATCCTTGGGGAGGACACCTGAGGTCTCTGTGCCCACACCTGGCAAGGAAAAGCTGCCTGTGGGATTTCTGCCGGCAAAGGGAACATCCTGGGGATGGTCCCTGGATATTCATAGAATTAAAGTTGGAAAAACCTTCAATCATCCAGTCCAAGCTGTGCCCCTTCCCCACCTTGTCACTGCCACATCCAGGCCTTCCTTGGACACCTCTAGAGATGGGGACTCCAAACCTCCCTGACCACGCTTTCCATGGAGACATTCCTGCTGATATCCAGCCTAAACCTGGTATTTATTCCTTTGTCACTGCTGAATAGAGCCCTGCTGAAGGCACTACCTTTACTTCAACCTCTATTTCCTAACAAGCAGAGAGAGCCCAAAGCCGAGGATTTTGGGTCAGATTGGGGGGGAAAAAATTTGATTTCTTGCAAGGAGCAGCTTGGCCCCCCAAATTTTTATCTTTTTAAGAGATACCCCATCTTTATTTTATGGTGAAGTTCTAAAATCTGGACTTGCTGAAGAAATAATGCCCAGTCTGAACCCAGCATATTTTTGCTATCAAACACCAAAGGAGATGGGGCCCATCTCCTACCCAGCTCTGGCAAGGACATTTCAGTGTAACACCAGGAGTAAAAGCAGCAATAATTAAAAAAAACCAAACCAAACCAACACAAATATCTCCTTGTTTTCAGGCTAATATAGAAAATAAAAATAGAGGTTGGAAGCAGCTGCCCTGGCAATTTCCCCTGAACTCCTCAGCCAGCAAATCTGGCCCAAGCCAATTAGCGGGAGTGGAAACGAGGAGGAGGAGCTGGGCTTTAGCAGGACACCTGCTCCCTCCGCCCCGGCGCTCCCCAGGTCTCTCTGCGTTGATATTTTTATAGGAAACCTGGAATTTGTCATTTTTGACATGGATTCTTACATTTATTTTCTATATTAAACAGAAAACTGTTCACAAATGCTGATGGTGGTGAAAAGGGGGAGATGACACTGGAGGAGCAGAGGGCTGGGCAATACTCACGATGCCATCCCTGTCTGGTGACCCTCTGGAAAGAACAGAAACAGGAGCTGTGTTAGTGCCCAAACTGTGCCAAATTAACTCGTGGAAATAGTTTTTAAAATTAATTCATGGTAGCAAAATCTGGAATTACGATATTATCAGCACATCTGAGTTACCTGTTCCTCGTGGAATCCACGCAAGGTCACAGAACCGTTTGAACTCACATTATCAGATGATAAATCTTAGGTTTATCACTAAATAAAGTGATTCTGGTGATGCTGGGCTGGCACTGTCCCAGCTGGCTCCTGCACCCATCCCACAGCCACATCCCTGCCCCGTGTCCATGTCCGTCCTTTTGCAGGAGACAAAGATCCCATCTGGAGGAATTTCCAGGCTTTAGTTCTGCCAGAAGGACAGACACTTCTCTGCTGAATGGATTGGGGAACTGCTGAGGCTCTTCAGGGATCCTAATCCCCAAGTGCTTATGGGATTTGGGATTTCGGCTGGGTCATGGTGGCTCTGCAGCAACGTCCCAGCACTAGACAGGGATGCCGAGGGATTTAGGGAACACAAATGTCTGTGGAATCCAGATGGGCTCCTCCACCTCCCACGGGCTCACGAGTTCCCTGCAGTGCCAGGGATGTGCCACCAGTTCACGTCTGACTCGGAGAATCACAGAAAGCCCGCTGGAAGCTGCTTGGTTTCAGAGGGAATAATGCCTTTCCTTAAAGTTTTCCAATTCTCCCATGCTTGTGTCTCATCTCTCCTATGTTAGGCTTTGCCTCATTGCAAAACAGTCTCTGAAATCCTTTGGAAGCGGCAAAAATCCCTTCTGCTTTTATGTTTCCTCCTCAGTGCATGATCCCTTTCACAGGGGATGTCACCTCCTGCTCCCATCCCGGCTGGAATTGCTGTGGGGACCCTCTCCAGGTGAGGGAAGAGCAGCAGCTCCTTCCCCACAGCAGCTCCAGCAGAACCATCCCAGAACCACCAGCAGCTCCAGGGAGCCCAGCACGGTGTCCTGGGGCCGCGGTGGCCTGGCCATGGCTGGGGGTGGCCGCAGGTTGTGGCAGATGCCACCATCCGTCCCTTCTCCCGTTCCATCCCCGCTGCCGGCAGGGATTTGGACAGCGCCCAAAGCCCTTTGGGGCGTGACCGCTCCGTGACCCCGCCGCGCTAATCACTGCTGCTGCTAATTGCAGCGTCCTCCGGGGTGGCCTCTCTGCGACCTCCCCACACCCTGGAATCCCTCGTGTCCCTGCCACCAGTTTCCCAATCCGCCGGGAACGGGGGGATGGAGCCACGGAAATCACAGCGCTGGATTAAGGCAGCGCCCAGCCCTGGCTCCAGCGATTTTCCATGAGGAGAAGATGCAAAGGAGCCTCATTCCCGCCCATCCTGATAAATTATGGATAAAGTCACACACGACTGGAGCTCTTGGCTTCCCCACAGCTCGGTCGATGGATGCCACCACCCCTGGGGACAGCAGGACAGCAGCTCGGGGCTGCGCATCCCTCTTTTGGGATGTGCTCCGTGTGTCCCCTGTTCTGGGCCCCTCTTTGCAGCAGGACAAGCCCTGCAGAGGTGCCAATGCCACCAGGGTCACCTGGCCAGGCTGGGAATCTGTCCCTTGGCATGGGAGACCTCCAAAGCAACTCCCACCAGGACATAAAATAGCTCAGGAAAACAAATCCAAATGGAATAAAAGGAAAAACCTCAGACTTTCTGCTGACAGACATTAAACACCTGCGCAGAGCTGCAGGAGGGGACTCCCTGCTGCCTGTCCCCAGGACGTGGTGGCACAGGCTCCTTCACCACAGCACTTGGGGACATCCACCACAAAGCCGCAACAGTGGTGGCTGAGAATCATGGAGTTGTTTAGGTTGGAAAATCCCTCTCAAATCATCAAATCCAACCACACCCAGCACTTCCAAGGCCACCACTGCCCCATGTCCCCAAGTGCCACATCCACACGGCTTTTAAATCCCCCCAGGGATGGGAATTTTTGGGCAGCTGTGCCAGGGCTGGACAACCCTTTCTGTGAAGAAATTTTACCAAATATCCAACCTGACCCTCCCTGGCCCAGCCTGAGGCCGTTCCCTCTCCTCCTGTCCCTGTTCCCTGGGAGCAGAGCCCGACCCCCCCCGGCTGCCCCCTCCTGTCAGGGAGTTGTGCAGAGCCACAAGGTCCCCCCTAAGCCTCCTTTTCTCCAGGCTGAGCCCCTTTCCCAGCTCCCTCAGCCTCTCCTGGGGCTCCAGACCCTTCCCCAGACCCCTCCTTGGGCTGCGCTCAGCATCCACACACAGCATCCCTCACCAGATGTGGGAAGAATCCCCTGCCAGATGTTTTCTGGGAAGCAAAATCCCTGAGCTGCACCAGCCCCTGCACCTTGCCCACCCCGAGCTGCCCCAACCACCAAAACCTGCACAAGCATCTGTGTAAACTGAATTTGCGTCTCTAACGAGCTCTAAAGAGCAGTTTGGGCAGAGATGAATCTGCTCAAACTCCAAGGAGGCATTTTCCACCGGTCCTCAAAAATCCCACACGCAGAGAACTCTGCAGCAGCTCCCAGGAAATCCCACATTTGCTGGATGTGCCAGGGGGAATAGCTGGAATGCGTTTGCTGTTCAAACTTGATCCAAAGACAACAACGGCCTGGGATGCCCCAAATTCCTGCCTGTGCTGGCACAGTGGAGCAGCTCCTGCCTGGTGAAAACCACATTAAAATCTCATGAGCTCTTCTTGACTTACGTGGAATCAGTGTCCTTTTCTTTCTTGCGTATACCAAAGGCCTTCCTGGTACGTTTTTTCAATCCTGAGGGTGAAAGGAGCACAAAGAAAAAGGCGATATTAATATAACCCTTCAAATAAATCCTCCAAAAGGTGCCTTGTTCCCCTGCCAGCTGCAAGCCATAAATGAGGGGAAAAAAGGGAAGAGCCAAAGTCAAGGGATGACAGAATTAAGGAGCTGCCAGGAGGTTGTGTGGACATTTGTTTCTGCCATTTATGTGTTCATTTAACACTTACTAACTCCCTCCGCAGTGTGTGGGACTGAGTTATTTCCCAGTTAATATTCCCCACTCAATATTTGTTTCCCAGTTAATATTCCCTACTCAATATTTGTTTCCCTGTTAATATTCCCCACTCAATATTCCAAAGATTTCTGTCTTAATTTCTCCCTCCTTTTCTGTGCTGTTTGTGGGCACTGATGAAAGGAGGGAAAAATCCTCCTGGGTGTTAAAACCTCGTTTAAACCACGAGGTTTAAATTTGCTCAGCACTGATTTGGATCTGCACAATTCCAAGGATGCTGGAGCCAGCTGGGAAGCCCTGGAATTCCAGAGCCCCTAGGAGCAGCAGCCACCACCACAATCCTTGGAAAGCAGATGGAGAACAGTGGGTTTCTCCAAGCTTTTCCCTTTTTTTTGCAGGATGCCAGGATGGTTTGGGCTGGAGGGGATTTTAAAGCTTATCCTGTTTCCGATGGGCAGGGACAGCTTCCCCTGTCCCAGGTTTTCCAGCCTATGGGATCCATATATTCCATAAAAACTGCTGAACTCCACAGGCTCATCCTGCCCCATTCCTGGATGGCTCTGCTTTCCCAAATCCACCCTTTTCCCCATTCCCACCACTCCAAGGCCCGGGTGAGTTATTAATAACAGAGCAACATTCCCATTAACCTCCCCCCTGGAAAATCCTCATCCTCCAAACCCAGAGGGGAACAAGAAGAGCTGACACCCCCAGAACTGAGCTGTTGTTTGGTCTCCTCTGAAGCAGAACCCAATCTGGCTGAAATTTGTTCAGAAGCCTTCTGCTCGGTTACGTAAGAATTCCATCTGCTTGGGGTGGGGGTGATTGAGGGGAAAAATGGGATATTTGGGAAAGGGAGGACAAAAAGGAGCTCTGCCTTTGGAGAGGGCTGCTGAGAGCAGATCCCCCACCAAACCCCCCTGGTCACCCCAGTGACTGCCCTGAGGGGGACACCACAGAGGGACACGGCTCCGAGGGGGACAAGGCTGGGACTTCCCAGGAGCTCCAGTGTCCCCTGACACAGGGAAATTCCCCATCCAGAGGTGCAGGAACTGAGCTGAGGGTTGGAATTTGCACCCTCTGCTCCTCAAGTCCCCTGTTGGGTGGTTTTAGGGCTGAAGCACCCTAAGACCCGGCCTGGGAAGACTCAGCCTTATAAAAAGTAATCAGATCTTTTCCATAGAGATCACAGCCTTCAACCCCAGAAATTCCACGGGGACTGAAGGTTCCAAGACTGCCAGAGCAACCCCAAGGCTGAACCAACCCCAGTGGTGGTTGATCTCACTTCAAACACAAAAGACTCTCCAAATCCAGGCCATTCTCCACCTCTAAAATCCCTTTTGTCCTGCTATCCTTAAGAATTCCACCTGAGAAATACAATTTACTGTTCAACACTGTGAAACTTTCTCTATTTTAGTTTGAAGAAGGACCAACATCATTTTCTGCACCAAAAACTTAGTTCTAGAAGAAAAACAAACCGTCTTCTCCCAAATCCAGTCCCTCACCCTCCATCCCTGGGTTGCTGGAACAGCTGCTGCCCCTGGACCCCCAAATATTGAGGGGACATCCCTGGAGGAAAAATCACTCACTTGGGAGCATGAAACTTATAAGGATCACTTATCCAAGAGGAAAGACAGAGGATTGATGCTCTTTGTGATGATTAAAGTAAAAAAAATGCTTGAGATGAATTCTGCTTCATCTGTGCACAAAGATAAAATTTATCTATGGCCACGACAGACTCGAGAGCAGGGAAAGATGGAGGAAGGAGGAGGAAGAGGAGGGGAAAGAATAAATCATCAACATTAGGTTTGAATTTTGTGTGGGGTTTTTCAGAGCTCGATTTGAGCAGTCTTTGCTTTCCCCACCACACACAAACCTGAATTCCTTGGGTGAGCCCAGAGATGTGGGAACCTAAAGAAAGAACAATCCTCCCTGTGCTCAGCATGGCAAAACAAAGCTCCTGAAACCCTCAGTCATTCCCAGAGGGAAAAGTCACACAGCAAATTAAATTTTAAGGCAGGGTAAACCACACCAGGCCCTAAATCAACATCCCAGCTGCTAGGTCTCTGCAGGAAATTCCCCTGCTCTGACACAGCAGCAGCCTGGGCATCACCAAGGACATTTTGATATAAAAATGGGCACTTCTGGTCCTTTGCACACCCAAAAATCCTCAACTACTTCGCCCTCTGCAGCAGAAAAGCCAAGTCCCAGTTACCACCTTGCTGCAGCCACTGTTGCTTTTAATTTTGTCCAATTTTGACGTGTAATTAAGTTAATTAATGCCTTCCTAACATTCCAAAGGCTGTCCCTGCCCTGCTCTGCACCAGAGCTCGGGAGCAGCTCAGGGATAACCTGAGCCCTCCCAACACAGCATTAATATTTCAACTTCCTTCATTTCCAAGTCTGATTCCAGATCTTATTCCGGGGAGGAGATCCTGGACCAGCAGCGCCCAAAGGCTGGTCCTGCACAGCCGTGGGAGGGGTTGTGGCATTAATCCTTCGGGATTGGCCACGGTGCCACTGGGATCCAGCAACAAATCCAGCACCTGGGAAGTAGGGATTGGGCACCTGGAGAGAAGAAGGCTCCAGGGAGAGCTCAGAGCCCCTTCCAGGGCCTAAAGGGGCTCCAGGAGAGCTGGAGAGGGGCTTGGGATGCCCTGCCAGAGGGCAGGGATGGATGGGATATTGGGAGGGAATTCCTGGCTGTGAGGGTGGTGAGGGGCTGGAATGGAATTCCCAAAGAAGCTGTGGCTTACACCCTGGATCCCTGGAAGCGTCCAAGGCCAGGCTGGACAGGTCTTGGAGTAGCCTGGGATAGTGGAAGTTGTCCCTGCCCATGGGATGAGCTTTAAGGGCCCTTCCAATGAAACCATTCCATGATTTTAGGATTACAACCCTCCCCAGGCTTACAACAGTTTCTCCCTGTTGGAAAATGGGAAAAAAAAAGAGGAAATAGGGATGTTCCACCACACCCTGACAGAACAGGACAGTGTTGGCATTTTGCCTGTGGCTCTGAGGAAGGAAAACACTTGAAAATCAAAGTGAGCAACAACAATTGTGGAGTTGGCGGTTGGGGTTGGGTTTCTTTAAAAAATACAAATAAATGCTGAAAAGTTTGGTCCTTAACAGAAATTTCAGTAGAAAGGCTCTGGAAGAGTAACAGGGTTGGTCCAGGCATGGGAATGTGGGAATGAAGGATCTCACTCCAGTGGACAGAGATGATCCAAAATCCCATGACTGATCCCAAATCCAGCCCCATTCCCAGCCCTGAGGGTAACTCAGTCTCTGATGAGGCTGAGCTGAAGTCTGCCCATGGGGGTTGAATTAACATCCAACCCCTTTCTCCCATCTCCCATCCCATTCCAGCTGCACAGTGGGAAGGAATCCCAGGAGGTTGTGGGTTTGGGGCTGTGTCCCCCGTGTCCCAGAGCAGGATCCAGCCCTACATTCCCAGAGGGATTTGGGTCCCCAGGACCTTCCCAGACCTTCTGCACCTTCTTCCCTTTGCCAGCTCACCAAATATTCACAGCAGGAGTTGGAGTCAGGAGCTCGGAGGCCTGGGAATGCCAGAACCTGCTCTGTGCACAGTGAGGGAACCTGGGCTGGTTTGGAATCATGGAATTTTTAGGCTGGAAAAGCCTTCCAAGATCAAACCCAACCATTCCCAGCACTGCCAAGGCCACCACTGCCCTGTGTCCCCGAGCACCACATCCACAGGGCTGTTAAATCCCCTCAGGGATGGGGACTCACCACTGTGCCAAGGCTGGAAAACCCTTTCAGTGAAGAAATATTCCTGAAAATCCAACCTAAACCCACCGGGCATTAATACAGCCAGACATAAAAACCCAAGGTGGGCTTAATCCAGGCTCTTCACTCCGCAGGCACAGCTCAGCTCAAATAATTCAGGTACCCGGGACAAGATTCCAGCTGCAGAATATTCCCAGGATGTGGGAATACACCCCAAACCACTGAAATTATTGATATTCCACATATAAATGGAATAAATGACACAGGGCAAGGCTTGAGCCCAAAGCAAAGCTCAGGAGTGGGAGAAAAGCTGTCCTTTAAATCCAGGGCAGCACCAGCAGCATGCATCCCAACACAATCCCAGCAATTCGTGGAGGATTTCAGGAATATTCAGCGGCAGAAGGATGCAAATCCCTGCTCACAGGTTCCTCTCAGCTCCCAGTTCCCCCAGAGATGAGAATTTTAACCTCAGCTCCGAGACCCCCAAGCGTACAGGGACCGAGGGACAGGGGGCAATCCCTGCTCCAGGACTGCCAGGGAATTCAGCCTGGACACAGCTGTGGCTTTCATTCCCGGCTGGCACAGCCACAGGATCGCCAGATGCGCTCCCAAAGGTTCCTGTGCTGCTTCAGAGCCTGTACAGGACAGGCTCTCGCTCCCAAATCACACCCAGAGAGCTATTTTTAGGGAATTTCAGGATTTTGGGGGATAAAGGGGGTGTGACAGAGCTCCTAGTTGCCTTCCCATCACACAGCACATCCAGGGAAAAACCCCACACAAAAATATTGATTTTAAAACATATTAATATATATATATCAATCTAAAAACCTCATGTTGGTATCCCTCCCTCCCTCCCTCCAAACAAAAAAAACTCCCCCTGGAAGCATCTATTTTTCTCCACAAGGCTTTGCCATTCCATCTGTCCCAGCTCTGTTTTCCAAGGCATCTCCTCAAAATCCATCACCTCCACACCCCCACGGATTCCCAGCAACCCCTCTGATAATATTTATGGAAAAAAACACCAATTTTGGGGCTGTGGAACGTAAAGATTTGTTAAAGCCCACCTAAATCCTTGCCTAAACCAGCTTTTCCTCCACCCCGTGGTCAAGGCCACCCCAGGAGCTCCCATTCCCAGGTTTCCAGGTGGAAAAGGGAGCACCTGGGCTGTCACAGCTTCCCTGGGGACAGCTCTGCCAGGGAAAAGCATCCCTTGCTCTCAATGTGCTCACCCCAACATTTGCAATATTCCCATTTCCACGTGAAAACCAGGATTTATGCCCAAAACGAAGCATCAAAACCTTTCCCTGGAATTCCTCAAACCCATCCAGCTCCTGCTGCCCAAGGAGCATCCGGATTTTAAGGCAGGGATTAAGTCTGGGACTAAAAATAAGAGCAGCAGGCCTGACCTAAAGCAAGGTTTAATTTCCAAGCTGAGGGAGAGTTCCCCACTCTCAGCACTCCAGCTGAGAGCAGCCAGGTAAACACAAAGCATTAATGATATTCCTGTTAATTAATTGTGTGGTATAAATTATATTATTAATTAATTTAAGGCTGTTTAAGTGTCCAAGGCCAGGCTGGACAGGGCTTGGAGCAACCTGGGATAGTGGGAAGTGTCCCTGACCTGTCAGGGCTGGAATGGGATGAGATTTAGGGTGTTTCCAACCCAAACCATTCCAGGATTTGATGATTATTATTAATTAATTATTAATATTAACGCTAATAACAAGGTGCATCTTTAATGATTTCTAGAAATCTAACTTTATATATTATTTTATATATTTATTTAATATATTCCTGGGTCTGCTTGAAATCCTTGATGCACCTGAAACAAGGGCAGGCTGGGAAACTTCATCCTTCCTGGTCCAAATTACCCCAAAATTCCTGCAATTTTCCACAAATTAATCCCAGCTTGATGTTTTAAATTCCTGACCATGTATAGGTGGAGAATTTTAAGGTTTTTTCCTCAATACATCACCTAAAAAAAAAACAAAACAAAACACAAACGTCACCAAAAAAATCAGAATTTTTAACACAAATTAAAAGGTGCCAATGTCAAGAGTGCTTCTCCAGTGCTGAGATGGGTCAGGAATATTTCCTAGATAATATAGGATTTAAAATCTGCTTCCAAACGATATTATCACTGCCAGCACTAATCCAGTGTAAACTGGGGTATGCCGGGGAATTCCCCCTTCCCAATCCCACATCAAAACTCCCTGTACGGGGAGGAGATGTTTGTAGAAGGGCAGGAATTCCACGCTGCTCCTACAGGACGGCCCCAAAATCTCTGGCTCCAGGAATTAAAACTGAAACAAATTAAAATTGAAATTGAAAAAATACTTAAAATTGAAAAAAATGAAAATTGAAAAAATTAAAATTAACATTTTAAAAAAACCACCTAAAACAAAATTAAAAATTAAAACTAAATGATTTTTTTGAGGCTCTAAGTGCTAAACCCTAGCAGCTGGAACCGCTTCCAGCCTCGATCCTCTTTCATTCCCACAGACAGAGCAAAAAACCCTTCGGAAGTGCCCAGGAACAGCCGCCTGCAACGGAATTTTGGTGCCAGACAAAGAGCTGAGCTCCTCAATCGCTGGCAGAGCAAACAGGGCCACACTTTGTGCTCCTGGGAAGAGCTCATTCCACTAAAAATCCACCTGCACACCACTCAGGGGTTTGGATTTTTTTTTTTATTTTTTCCTCCCAAATCTGGAAAAAAAAAAAAAATCACATGCATGCCCTGGGATTAAAGAAATGAGTTTAAAAAAATCAAAGAATTGGTTAAAAAATTCCCAGGGAAAATGGGAATGAGCCAGGATCCCACCCCCTCCTCTTCCCAAGGCAGATGGATCCTTAGTGACAGGACTGGAGCATCCCAACACTTCCAGGTCACTGCTTTGGGGAGGAGCTCTGCCTTCCCCTCCTTCCCAATTTTTCCTTCACATTCTTCCTCTCCAATCCCAATATTGGGTCAGGATTCCTACCACAAAATCTGGATAAATCCCATTTTACACCTCCAACAGGGTGCTTAATATCAGAATTCAGGGCAGGATTTCCACTCAAATCCATGTTTTTCCATCTTTAACAGATAAAACCCCGCGCCGGGGGAGGTTCGAGGTGAGAAACACCAGACTTCACCTGGATTTTTTTTTTTCCCTCCAATCCTTAAAAAGAGAGTGAGACCAGTGAATCACACAGGAAGTTCCTGCCTTGGCAGAGAAACCCAAATTCCTGTGTTTGGGCACCAGTTCCAGATGCCCAAGGGCACATTTTAAACCGGGCTCACCCTAAGGAGGAGTTTTGCCGCCTTTTTTCCAACCCCCCCTCAGGTTTTGCCACCTTTTTCCCCCCACCTCCCTCAGGTTTTTGCCGCCTTTTTTCCCCCCCACGCCTCAGGTTTTTGCCGCCTTTTTCCCCCCTCCCCCTCAG
>VZTF01006885.1:438207-468177 GCA_013397755.1 Cnemophilus loriae | reverse complement strand
CCCCAGACCATTCCCATGGTAAAATATTCCATAGGTAAAATTTAGCAGCTGTGTAAAGAAATCCAGAGAAACAAATTCTGCCCTGACATAATCCAGAGATTCAGAAGCGTCAGTGGAGTCTTTCATTGAAATTTAAGATATCCTTAGGTATCATCTTGATCATCTTTGGGCCCTTCTACTTGGACCACTGCTAATAAAAGATATTGAATTCTCCTTAAAATAAAGTTATTCACAAAAAAGAAACGGGATGGGGAGGGGGCAGAGGTGGGTGGCGGTGCTGGGAAACATCTGGGGCAGCAAAGGCAGAGGGATCCCCAGTGCAGCCCCGGAGCCTCTGCCTCCAGCTGTGCCCGGATCCAGCTGTGCGGGATTCCAGCTGTGCCCGGATCCAGCTGTGTGAGCCCCGCAGGGCACTGCCCTGCTCCGCGTGTCCCTGCCGTGTCCCCAGAGCGGACATTCCCGATTCCCGGGGCACCTCCCGGCTCTGGAGCGTCCCGCGCCCTGTGCAGCGCCGGGAGCTCGGCAGATGGAGCTGTGCAGCTGTGCAGGAACGGGACGGGGCCGGACAGATGTGCAGGAACGGGACGGGGCCGGACAGATGTGCAAGCACCGCGTGCACACCTGGCCCTGCCGCCCCCCGGGCCCACCCCGCACCCACGTGGGCAGAGCTGTGCTGTCCCCAGTGTCCCCAGCAGTGCGGCGACAAGGGTGGGGATGGTGCCGCACCAGGGTGGCAGAAATACCCTCAACAGAGCAGGAAGCTGGGCAGCGAGAGCAAGGCTTGGGGACAGGGAGCACTTGGGGCAGGGAAACTTTGGGAATGGGAATTCTTGGGTTTGGGCTCCTTGTGGCACCCCAAAAGGGACGTTTGGGAGAGCTAAAACTCCTAAACCCATCTTAAATCCCATCAGCTGGGCCACAACGTGCCCTGGGCCTTCCTGGCCACCCCCGTGTCCCGCTGGTGTCCCCGCTGCCAGGCTGGGAGTCCCATCTCCCCTTCCCATGGAAGCTGCTGGTGCCGGGAGCCCTTGTCCCCGTTCCAGCTCCGATAAAATCTGTGCTTTGTGCGCCTGCCCCGGGCTCCTTCCTGTTTTCGACGCAAAACTGTCAGCGCTTCACATTTTCACTTCTCTTTTCTCATCTACGAGACTTCCAGGTGAACTCTGCATCAGTGGCACCCAAATCCCCCCGGCTGGTAAAGAGCTCCCGGCACTCTGCAGATCCTCATGGCTGCTTTAGAACCTGGGAATGCTCCATCACAAACAGAGGGACACGGGGCTGTGGACCAGGGACACAGAAATAAGGAATCACTGAGGTTGGAAAAGCCCTCTGAGGCCACCACTGACCATGTCCCCAGGTGCCACATCCACACAGCTTTTAAATCCCTCCAGGGGCGGGGCCTCACCACTGCCCTGGGCAGCTGTTCCAATGCCTGGCCACCCTTCCCATGAGGAAATTTTCCCTAATATCCAACCTAAACCTCCCCTGGTGCCACTTGAGGCCATTCTGTCCTGTCCCTTGTCCCTTGTTCTGGCTCTGTCACATATCACTGGGCGGGTGGGAACAGCCACACTCATCCCTAGCTCCCATGGAGTGGGGGGAAAAAGGACATGGAAATCCAGCTGCAGCCCCAGGAGAGCAGGCTGAGCTGGGAGAAAGCAGCAGGGCTGGTTTATTATTTCATTTCTCTGCATCACAGTTTCTATGAACAACGCTGACCTCTGGGTCAGAAGTTTCCTGGCAGTGGCAGGGGCACTGTGGGACCCTTGTCACCACGCCCCGGGAAGGGCTGGATCTGCTCCCACTGCTCATCCCCGGGATTGATGCCCGTGGGTGGGTTTAGGGCTGGTGGAAATCCCCCTGAAATCCCAGCTCCGTGGCCTCAGTGGGAAACTATGTCCTTGGGGACAAGGCCAGCTGTCACTCGGGGGCTCTGGGTGCCGTCCATCCATGGTTAATGCTGGCAGCACGGAGGGGACAGATCCGTGTGCATCCCTGTGTGTCCGTGTCCCAGGAAGCTGCAGACCCTGAGCTGGGGTCCCTCACCACCCATCCCACACACCAGGAGCTGCTGGGAGTCCCTGGAAGTGACTGGGGGACCACAAGGGAGGGGAACAGCACCCACGAGCTCCGCTCCGGAGCGAGGAGGAAGCTGCACATCCCTGCTCCATCTGACACCTTCTGATGCCGAAGGAATCCGTGCGAATCCCACGGGAGCTCTGGATGTGGGGATGGTGAGGCAGAGCCACGGGGAATCCTCATCCCCCAAGGAACAGAGGACACTGAGCCAGCGAATCTCCCAGCACCCGAACTGGGATTTCTACCCTAAAACCAGAAGGAAAACAGGAAGGTCCGGGTTGGTTTTGTGGCGCAGCGGCCACTGGAACGTTTTCCCTGCTGCTGCTGCGGGGAAGGAGCAGGGAAAGGCGGCTCTTCCCAGTGCCAGAGCTGCCCATGATCCCGAGGAAGCTGCCTGGCAGAACTAGGTCATGGAAGGGACAGGAATGAAACCAGCGAGGGCTGGATGGGAGGGGGCACGGCCAGAGGGGAGGAGGCATGGGCAGAGCACCCCCGCACCCGGGCACCCACCCTGGCACCCCCCTGCCCCTGACCCAGCGTGGGTGCTTCACCTGCAGCCCCAGCGCTGCTGCTCTGCCCTGGTTTGGCGCTTTCCCCCCAAGAAGTGCCGATGCTTTTCCAGCCCAATAACCCCTTTCCCATCCATGCACAGCCCCGGGAGCCGCAGGCAGGGTGCGGCTGCCACAGCACAGGGACGTGGAAAGGATGAGTTGGGAGGAAGTGGGGATGGTTTAAGCTAAAAGAGGAGAGATTTAGATTGGAGATTGGGAAGGATTTGTTTCCTGGGAGGGTGGGGAGGCCCTGGAATAGAATTCCCAGAGAAGCTGTGGCTGCCCCTGGATCCCTGGAAGTGCCCAAGGCCAGGTTGGATGGGGCTTGGAGCAGCCTGGGATAGTGGAAGATGTCCCTGCCCATGGCAGGGGTGGCATTGGATGGGCTTTAAGGTCCTTTCCAACCCAAACCAGTCTGGGATTCTGTTAATCCACTGGGAAAGACAAATCACTACTGGCCCTTCCAAGGAGTCTCCACCAAGGAATTTTCACCAAGGAGTTTCAGAGGTTCAAACCCTGCCAGCTGCAGGGAGAATCCCCCAGGATCCGCTGGCTGAAGCCCCTTCTGCTGGGACAGGAGGTGGCCTGGCAGTGGCTGCTCCATGGCGTGCTGGGTGGGAAGGCAGGCGTGGGATGAGACCCACACTTGTTCCTGTGGCTTCACTTCGGAGCCAGCAAACCCAGGGAAAGCCTGTGGAGCCCCACAGGGGACGCTGCCGGTGTCACCGCGGCAAGGGCGGCACAGCGGCCCCGCTCTCCTGCAGCTCCTGCCCTGGCACAGGATGTTTTTTACTGGAAAGTCGCTTGTTTTGGGTCAGGCCGGGACATGAAAGCTCCCGCGGGCCGGGTCGTGCGCGGCCACCGCTTCCTGTCTGCGCCCGCCTTCCTGTCGCCTCCGCTGCCACCGGCCCCGCAGGAAGGACGAGGTCCCAGCCGCGCCACCGACGGTGGCCGTGCCACCGGGAACCCTCCTCTTCCCGTGCCTAAGGAACGGCTCCTGCTGTGGCCACTGGAATGGGCCTCAGGAGGGTCTGGGGCTGGCCGTGGGAGCTTCTGGATTTTGGCCACGGAAGGCTCTGGGTTTTAGCCATTGGAGGGTTCTGGATTTCAGCCCTGGGAGGGTTCTGGGTTTGGGCTGCGGGAGGTTCTGGGTTTCAGAAATGGGAAGGTTCTGGGTTTCAGCCATTGGGGAGTTCTGGGTTTGGGCTACGGGAGGTTCTGGGTTTTGGCCACAGGAGGGTTCTGGGATTGAGCCGTGGGAGGGTTCTGGGTTTCACCTGTGGGAGGTTCTGGGTTTTGGCCACAGGAGGGTTCTGGGTTTGGAGGGTCCCACTTTCTGTCCCCCGAGCAGTGGTGACAAAAGCCTCCCGAAGAGCCGCAAGCTGGGTCATGCTTTCATTTATTCACTTCATATAAAAATCTCTTAAGAATGCATCTGAACACAATATAGAATACTATAACATACATCGTGTGAAACTTTGGGGAACAATAAAATAACCACCTGGAACAATGCAGTGTTCAACAGACAAACAAACCCATTGATCATGCACAACTGTGCTATTGTCATGAACTAATTAGTCACGAGTTGGACCAAAAAGCTTGAAACATATTTTACAAACTCAGATTGACACCGCTCACGATGCCGGACAAGCTTTGTCAGAGGAAGTTTCACAGCACAATTATTACATCAGTTCACATTTTGTTTTGTCATAGAAATTCACATTGGGTTGTTCAGAAATTGGAACATTGTGACATTGAAAAGCCGGCCCGGGCGTGGGGAGTTCTTTGTTCGTTTCCCCCCTCTCTGCGTTCCTGGCAAATTCCCAAATTTGCTGCCCTGGGATGCGGTGTCCCCTCCCCACGGGCGGCTGCCACCCGAATGCCCTTCCTGGGTTGTGTCTGTCTCTTCAGCTATGTTCAGGTTCTTGGACTTTATGCAATACAAAAGGTTACAAGAAAAAAAGGCAACTCTTATTCCGAGTTTTCTACCCCATTAACATCGCCGCCGACAGGCGATGCTAATTCATATAAATTAATAACTTACAAAACATTACAGTATGTACAGTAGGTAATAAATACACTGTTATAAACAGTAATGGAGGTGGTAGAGCTCGAGGCAGTGCAGGAGGAGGAGGAGGATGGTGGAGCTAAACCTAGGGAACGTGGACGAGAGGCCAGAGAAACACAAATATCCGAGCGTGCAGATTCCAGGGAGCTGCCGAGGGGGAAGGCGTGCCACACGCTGCCTTGCCACGCTTACTCAGGGATGGACTGAGCTGTGCCAGGGAAAAAAAAAACTGCCCTCTGTCCTGCTCACCACAAACCCAAACCCCGGGGAGGAAAAAACCCTGCTGTTCCTAGCGAGGGAACGGTGCACGACGGCACCGAGTGACTCCCGACGGGTCACCGGGGGGATTAAGAACACATTAAAGGTGCAGTAATGCAAAGCAGAGGGTTTCCCCTTCTGTTTAGTCTGTCAAAGTGATTAACTGCAATAAAGTGACAGGTATTGCCCATGAAAAAAAAGGAAGACTGCTTCTGGTAACAGGAAGAATCCAAAAAGTAGCCGTCAATTCCGAAACGCTTTGTGTCACTTCTGAACTACCAAACTCCGTGTGTTGAATTAAGAGACTCTCGAAAAGACATGAAAGTGTTTACAAAGAAGGCACACAGGTCTGCAGACAGGTGGTCGGGTGGACAGGTTGGATATGAGTTATTGATCAGTAGTTTCTATCAGTCTAACTGGTATAAACTCCAAAACTAACGGTACAAAATCTCTCAGTTGTGTGTCAGCGCCGCCTCGGGCCCGACCCAAGCCAGCTCCAGGACACCGCGATGCTCTCGGCTGACAAGGCTCAAACCACAACGCAAATCACCCGTGCATTTCCTGAGCAATCATTCCCTACCCCATCTGTAACCCTGACTCCAATCTCAAGTAGCTGGGAGGATCTGTCACCCCCGTGGCAGAGGCCTCGGCCCCGGCTGCAGAGGCTGTCGGAGACCGCTCGCAAGCTCCGCAAGTGTTTAAAAGCCACTCCCGCGGGGCCGGGGCATTATGTGTCCACAGGAGATGTGTCTTCTGTCACAATCTCGATGGTGGCCTCCCTCTGGGGCTCCTCCTCCCCTGGCTGGGCCACGCAGAGCGTCTCTGTATTGCTGAAGTAGCCGAGGCTCTCGCCGTCCTTCTCGGGCCCATCCGAATCCTCCTCCTCCAGCGTCAGTTCAAACTGGAACTTCTCCATCAGGCCCTGGCAGTCCTGGCCCCGCTCCTCCAGAGGAGGGGATGGGCTCTGAGGTATCATGCTCTGGTACCAGTTCCTGTTGTCCTCCAGAGTATCCAGGATGTCCTGGGCGTCGGGCTGCACCAGGTCAGCCCACGTCTCCCAGAGCGGGTGGACGATGTAGTCAATGAATCCCACCTGGAAAACAAAGGGACACACACACTCAGGGCAAGGGAATAAATAGGAAAAGGTGGCTGGCTGAAAAGTTCCTATTATATTCATTTTACAAACAAAATGCCAGGAGCAAGTCCCCAAACCAGCAGAGCCTGATGCAGACAGAATCTGCATCAGACACCCAGAGCTGCACCCACACACAGCGTTGGGTTGGGCTGATGTCTTGTCCAAAATCAAACCTTGGATGGAAGTTTCACTAAAAGCTGGAGCCAGCAGGAAATTGAGGACACAGAGTCCTGGGCTGATCCCCCAGGGTGGGCAGCAGGAGAGGGGGGATTCTGCCCCTCTGCCCCGCTCAGGTGAGACCCCACCTGCAGAGCTGCCCCAGCCCTGGGGCCAACTGCAGGAGGATGTGGAGCTGCTGGAGAGAGTCCAGGGGAGGCCCTGGATCTGCTCCAGGGCTGGAGCCCCTCTGCTCTGGAGCCAGGCTGGAAGAGCTGGGGGTGCTCACCTGGAGAGGAGAAGGCTCCAGGGAGAGCTCAGAGCCCCTTCCAGGGCCTAAAGGGGCTCCAGGAGAGCTGGAGAGGGACTGGAGACAAGGCATGGAGGGACAGGACACAGGGAACGGCTTCCCACTGCCAGAGGGCAGGGATGGATGGGATATTGGGAAGGAATTGTTCCCTGGGAGGGTGGGGAGTGGCTGGGATGGAATTCCCAGAGAAGCTGTGGCTGCCCCTGGATCCCTGGCAGTGCCCAAGGCCAGCTTGGATGTGTTAGGAGCAGCCTGGGATAGTGAAAGGTGCCCCTGCCACGGAGCTGGAACTGGATGGGACTCTCAGAAATAAGAAAGTCTGTTCCTCTCAGATAGAATTCCCAGGTGACTAGGGACAAGGCTGGTGCATTTACAGCCTTATCCCGGGATATCCACATGGCTGACAGCTGGGAATACCCCAGAGCTCCCACGGGGAGCAGCCTTTATGGGCCGAAATTCACCCTTTGGGTGTATTTTCCTGCAGGGTGCAGTTTGTGCCTACTGTGAACTATTCCACAATCCTGCACTTTAAACATTCCCGTTTTCCACCTGCCCTGTGCCAAAGCAGCCTCCACGAGAGATCCGCTCGGGAAGAGCGCAGCCAGCGGGCCCCGCTCGTCCCGGGAACGCTGCCTGGCCCCCGCGGAGCGGCGTTCCAGCGGTGGAAACAGTGAGGGACGCGCGGCTCCGTCAGCCCTTCCGCTGAGCTCAACCCTCCGCCGACCGCCTGACTCAGGGAGGAACCACGGCCAGGACGGAGCCGGCGGAACGGCCGTAAAGGGGGTTGGAATTCTCCTGTCTTGGCAGAGCCCGTCCCTGCTCGATGGCTTTGTGCGGAGCTGGGAAACGGCTCTCCCAGGAGCCGGGCTCAGCGTGCAGATGTTTGCTTTGGAAAGCGCTGCCGGCTCCCTCAGACACAACAGGATGTCAATAGGACCACGAACATCCAATTGGAACGGGCTGGGGAGGCAGCTCCAGCAAAAAGGTGATGAAAAGTTCCTGCTGCACAGGGAAAAAGTGGGAATAAAAGGGGTTCGGGATGGTTGGAACTCAAAATGCTCCAGGGCTCCACGGCAAAAATGGGTAAAAATCAGCACTCATTAATCATAGCTTCTTTAAAATCATTGTTTCAGGTCATTGTTCCTTCAAAAACATCCCAAATCCTGGAATAACTGGCCACACAGCTCAGCACTGATCCTAAAATATTGAGGGGGCATCTCAAGCTTTGAAATATTTACTTATGATTTTCCAATCCACTCTTTGTTTCCCTCCAGCACGGACACAGCATTTCCCTTTCTCCTCCGCCATTCCATGATGGCCATTTTGTGTAATTCCTGTGGTTTTTTGCACGGCAAAAATGCCACTTTGAAGCCTCTGGGAAGTGCAGATGTGAAGCAAAGAATGAATTGGAGCTCACATGTGGAGCACGTGGGCAAGCCTGGCTAAAGGATTCATTTCTTGTTAGGTTAAGAAATCCGACAGATTTTTCCAACAAAATCACCACGCGGTCGAGTGAATAATTTTGAAAGCACTTGGCTGAGCCCAAGAGGACATTTGGAAATAATTATCATCAATTTTGTTACTTATTCAAGCTGAAAAACCTCAGTGATGACTTGCTGGAGTCATTCAAAAACAACAAGCAAGACAGCATTATATAAAAGCTGGAATCTGTTTGGACAAACAGAAATTCCTGGTTTCATTCCAGACTACCCAGGCGAGATTTTATGGCCTGTGCTACACAGGTCAGAACAAAATCTGACCTTGAAACCATTTTATGAATCAGAACTAGGGATGAACCAGCTCAACCCAAAAAAAGAGGCAAATCCAGCTCCTTGGAAGTTTTGCGTGGACATAAATGAATATTTCTGGGATTCGCCCTGCACAGGGCATCTCCACAGGCCTCTCATTCAACTGGACATGTGCACGGCAAAATTGTCCTGGATAAGGAGTGACATCCAGAGTTTTCCAGGCTCCTGAGGTGGATCTCAGCTGGGAGAAGCTCCCAGTCCTGCAGGTCAGTGGGGCTGGCACTGGGGTCCAGCACCAGTGGGGTCAGGGGGGTGTGAGGGCAGGACAGGCCTGGCAGGGGTGGCAGAGCAGCATCGCCCTTTTCCAGCCTGGGGAACAAAAGGACACAACTCCCTCTGGAAGCTGGGACACAAGCAGGGAATGAGGAGATGCTGAGGGGATGGAGAGGAGCTGGAAGAGCCTCTCCAGGCTGCGAGAGCCCCAGGCACAGCTGGATGTCAGGGTGGGTCAGAACCCACGCTCTGAACCGCTGGCTCCTCTCCTAACTGTGCTGCAAAAGCTGAATTTTGTCTCCGCTTTGAAATCCCGAGCTTGGGCAGGAAAAGCTGCAGCTCAGGGCCAATTACCTGGGATTTTTCCACGGAGGCCGTGTGTTTGTCACACATTGGGCTGATTTCCATGCCTCTCTCCCGCTCTTTGTCTCCCTGCTGGAAGAACTCCTCCATGATCCTGTCGGTCCACTGCCGGTAGAGCTCCAGAGACTTTGTGGGATTACTCAGGTCTGCACAATGTACCATATTCCGGAGAACCTGCAATTACATCCACCAGGAAACTCATAAAATCAGCTGGAAAAACAGGAGGGTTTCGAGCTGGATCTGCAGAACGTTGCACCAAAAGACTCTCTGATTATGAAACAGGCCATAAAATATCAGAAATATTCCATTGGAGCACGTTAAAGACGTGGAGCTTCTGGAGCAAGCCCAGAGGAGGCCCCGGAGCTGCTCCAGGGCTGGAGCCCCTCTGCTCTGGAGCCAGGCTGGGAGAGCTGGGGGTGCTCACCTGGAGAGGAGAAGGCTCCAGGGAGAGCTCAGAGCCCCTTGCAGGGCCTAAAGGGGCTCCAGGAGAGCTGGAGAGGGACTGGGGCCAAGGGATGGAGGGACAGGACACAGGGAATGGCTTCCCAGTGCCAGAGGGCAGGGATGGATGGGATATTGGGAAGGAATTGTTCCCTCTGAGTTCCACAGGGTGCCCAGAGAAGCTGTCCCTGGATCCCTGGAAGTGTCCAAGGCCAGGCTGGATGGGGCTTGGAGCACCCTGGGACAGTGGAAATTGTTGGGGTGGGATGAGATGAATTTAAAGCCACTCCCAACCCAAACCAGTGTGGAATTCTGTGATTCCATCTCCGTGGATGAGCTCAGCTGCCACAGCCCCAAAGCCAGACGTGCTCCCTGGTGCTCACACAACTCAAGCCTCACGCCTGGGGCAGTTGTGGAAATGTCAATGACATCACACAGGTTCGTTTGGGAATCCAGCTGCTTCCCACCATTCAAAATCCACTTCCACACTCTCAGGGGAAGAGGTGAAATGCTCCCACTTTCTGGAATGAGTAATATCCCTTCCACACACTCAGAACGGGCCTGACTAAGTGGCCACAAGGATTTAGGCAGCACCAGAGTGTCTGAAATAAAAATTTAAGGAGTTTTCCCAGGAGTCTGTTCTTAAGGAGTTGGTCATCAAAGCACAGAGCAGAGCAGGATGTATCTTGTCCTGCTCACCACCTAACCCTGTTCCTGCATTTCCTGGGCACTTCTGTAAACCAAGGATTAAATTATTCAGGGAACAGACTGTACCTCAGTAATTCCAGCTCACTCTGAGTTGCTTTAGATATGAAGTTCCGAATTAAATTCTTGCAATATTGTAACGGGAGAAACAAATGCGAGGAAGCAGCAAGGAAATTTAAGAGCCCTCAAAAACTGACCTCAGAGTGTGCCACGTTTGCAGTTCCATGATCCAAGTGTTAAAAAAACCCCCTAATTCTGGTCACCTAAAAATATGGGACCTCCTTGTGCTTCTTTTTAGTGCAGAAGAAAAGGACTGCTGAGAATTTCTCTGTATGATCAATTTAAAAGCCACGGTAAAAACAGGAGCGTGGCTTCTTCACCCTGACCAAAACCCCCCAAACCCAGGGAATCTGGCTGCCTCACCTGTATTCTGTCCGTGTAGTTGTCCAGAAGGAGAACTCCTGAACTGGTCACCTTCTTCGTTTCCACCATAGTCTTCAGATCAGCCAACAGACTCATGTGCTTGGACATATCAGTGGCCAACACCTTTCCAGAAGGGGAAAAAGCAGGATTTCAGGAGGGCAAGCCACAAAAACAACCAATTTTGGTTAAGGAGAGGTCAGGGGGTGGCCATACCATGTCGATCACCATCTTCCTGAGGGTCTGGCGCTGCTTCTTGGTCAGGTTCTGGAAGATGTCACAGTGCTCCTCCTGGAGCAGTTTGAAGCCCACGGCGAGGTGGTGGTTCTCCAGCACGGATTCGTCGTTGTACATCAGGGCCAGCTCGGAGTCTGGGGAAGGAACAGCAAACGTGGGACTCCAGCCTGGGAAATGTGGGATTTGCAACAGGCAGCGCTTGTCCTGGGCACTGGAATGTGTTAATGGGGGAAGTTCCCTTGGCCCATCCCTGGAAGGGTTCGAGGCCAGGGTGGATGGGGTTTGGAGCAGCCTGGTCTAGGGGGACGTGTCCCTGCCCATGGGACACTGGATGATTTTAGGATTCTGGGATTCTTTTCAGCTCCATGAGTGCCAACCCCAGCACTTAACCAGCCTTTGCTCAGTCCTAGTGACAAACTGTACAAATCACTGACACCAGAATCCTGCAGAAACCCTTCCCAAAACACAGCAATGCCCATATTTTGGAATCCAGATCCATGCTCAGCCTGTGCCAGAACACAACACGAAGCCCAGTACTTGGTTGTCAATAGCAATAGGATTATTTATCTTATCTTAATGGCAGAGTTTGCACTCAGGGCTGCCAGAATGATCACGTGTTAGCAGGTGCTAAATATTGACTTTACGAATTGTGCTACAATGGCTCCCTTTGTCAGAGACTGCATTTTAATTCCTGCTTGGTTCCAAAATGTCTCCTTTACTGCACAATATTTGGAGAGCTCAGCACAGCCTGCAAGGTGTCATTTGTGGCACGGAAAAAGCATTCCCATTGCTTTCCAAGTGAAATTCCGAGTGATTCAGAACCAAACTCACTTGTGTTAATCAGGAATTGATTGGAGACCCCGGGGTGATCCACGTCATGGATTGCAGCTGCAAAAATGGCAGCGAGGATTTCCAGATCCGTGAAGACAGCCTAGGATGGAACAACAGGAACCTGTCAGAGGGGTTTTACCTCTCAGCAGCTGGGGAAGCTGATTGAGGCCAACAAACTGGGCTCTTTCAGTTGGTTTTGTGAGACAAGGCACTGCCTCAGAGGAAAGGTGAAGGTGAAACAGATCCCAGATGCTGCTGAGATTCCCTAGGGATGAAGGCCCTGGAGCGAAGCGAGTGCCCGGAAGAGCCACCAGTGCCCACCCCACGTTCAAAACCAAGCCAAGCAGGACACTCACATCCAGGGCAGGGGTGGAGAGCAGCACGTGGGTGGACTGGGCCACGTCAGCAGCGTGGAGGCTGTTGTGGTAGGCCACGTCCGAGTGGTAGTGGTCCTCCAGGGTCATCATGTACGTCACGAACGTGTCCGACGAGATCTTGAAGGTTTTCAGCAGATCCCGCTCCTGTGGGATCAGAGCACAAACACCCAGCTGAGCGTCAGGTCAGGCTGGACCAGGCAGAGGAGCAGAGAGGAATTAGGAATGGAAATAAAGCTGGAAGCAGCAGGGTTCAGCTGGGAATACACACCTGGAATATGGCGTACATGATGCAGGTGAGCGGCCGGTTGTGCGAGTACCTGGCCACGTTGAAGATGTTGAGGCCCCACTTATTCAGGTCTTCCAGTTCCTTTGGGGAGCACAAAAAGAGAACGGTTTGAATGTTTTTCCAGGCAATTCTGCATTTTCCAAAAGTTCACGAATATGCAAATTTAATGGTTATTGTAATTATGTAAGTGCTGAACACGAGAGCTTAATGAACACTGAGTAACTGTGAAGGGCTGATTTTGTGTTTCATCATTGCTCTCCTCAGCCTTCATCACCTTCTTTCTTTTTATTTTAGGGCTATTTTCATGTATTTTTAAATACAAAATATTTAAATATAAATTTAAAATATTTAAATATAAAATATGCTCTTAAGGCCTGCTACCATTAATTACAGAATTTGTAATGGCCACATCATTAATTCCAAGGGGGAACAATCCATTCCCAGCTTCCAGATCCTCCCAGAAGAGCAGGAATCTCTCCTACCTTGGCCAGGTGATCTTCCTTTTCTGTCTTCACCCCAAACCGTGAGATGCTGGTGTTGTTTAAGCTCGAGCTGTGCATTAATTTCTTCACCCCGCTGATCTGTGTCATGAGCTGCTGTTTTTTCTTCTTCTCCCTGTCCTTCTGGGTGGGAGAAGGAATCTCCACATCGTTCTGCTTGTCTGGAACAGATCAGGGGGAAATGAGTCAGCACGACGTGAGCTCCCAGCACAACCCCCAAAACCAACCCTCGAGCTGCTGCCTCTGTTCACACCAAGGGGTTTCTGCTGGGCGTCATTTTGGGACCCAAAAATAAAATTAAAAAAACCTCAGTCACAAAAGCTCTGGTTGCTCTCTTGCAGCCACTGTGTGGTTTGGGGACACGGGACATGTCCAGGAATGTCTCTCTGTGCATGGATGTGGCACTTGGGGACATGGATTAGTGCTGAGGGAATGGTTGGACCCCATGGTCTCCAACCCCAATGATTCTGTGATTTTTCATGCCTGAAGGGCACCAGGTTCTGCTTAGGGATAAATCCCAACTCATTTTATTCCCGATTTTCAGGAAAATAAAAGATACGTTCAAACAACACATTTTTTCCTGAATAAAGTAAAACCACATCTATTCTCCCTATTTTCACTTTTTAGGGTCAACACCCCCTGCTCTTAAAACCAGTAACAAATGGGTGTCACTGATTTATTAAAGACTTTTGCCTTTATAAATATGTATGGAATAACATCCAAAGCACAGGCCAAATTCCCACTGCCATTCTCAGGGATAATCACGATTTCAGTGCACACGAAGGGGGCCCAAACTTGACTGTGCAGATGTGTTTAGTAAATAAATAAATAAATCTTAAAACCTCGTGTTATTTACTGCCCTACAGCTGATTTATGAAAGTGCAGATCCAGTGGCTCATTACTTCCACCCAAACCATTTTTCATGGATTTTACCACAACCTCTGTGCAGCTTGAGGACCTCCAGAGGGACGAGGCTTCCAGGCAGGAGTTACTTTTGCCTGGGCTTAATTAAACCCCTCCGAAAGCCCAAGGAGAGGAGTCATTATTCACAGCAGAGCCTGGCTGACATCAGCGGGTGTTCCCTGGATTTTGCTGAACCGCTGAGGGACTTTCCTCTCCATAATCTCCTTAGCAATGACTGAGGCGGCACCAAATGGCCATTCTGGAGCAGAAATCCCGGATTTGTTGCATCCTGTCCCCGCGGGGGTGGCAGTGCCGTCGCTCAGCCCTCGGGGCAGAGCGTGTGACCCAAAGGATCGTCCCCCGTGACGTGGTGTGGAACCAGTGCTGCTCATCCCTGACCTTCCCACGCCGTGTCCGTGCTGGACAGGCAGAGCTGGACCCTCTGCTCCTTCTTGGAGCCTTCTCAGCTCATTCCATCATGGAATTACAGAACGGGTTGGGATGGCAGGGAGCTCAAAGATCATCTGGTTCCATCCCTGCCATGGCAGGGACACCTTCCCCTGTCCCAGGCTGCTCCAACCTGGCCTTGGGCACTGCCAGGGGTGATGGGCACCCCGTGCCAGGGCCTGACCACCCTCTCAGGGAACAATTCCTCCCCAATATCCCATCTCTCCCTGCCCTCTGGCAGTGGAAACCATTCCCTGTGCCCTGTCACTCCTTGCCCTGATAAAATCAAAAGGCTGAATGAAGTCACATGATCGGGGTTTAATATCTCTGAATGATCCCCATCTCTGGAGATAAATGAGTGTCCTACCCACATATTTCTGTTTGTTTGTTTGTTCAACCTCCTCACTTGCAGACTCCTGTTATTTTGGGTGTTCATTTAACTTAATTAAATTTGAGGGAGGAAAAAACTAATTCATAAAACCCATTCCAGCATGACTTCCTGAAACAGCTGATGATCCTTTTAAAAGCTTCCCTCATTTTTAAGATGAGCAATCAGGCTGCAATCTGGCCCAATCTGGAGAGCCTGCCCCCCTCAGCAGTGCCAGGGCCCCGAGTGGCCTCACACGGGGGTGTCACCTCACACGGGGAATGTCACTGTCACCATCACCGGGCACGTGAGAAGCAGCAGGACAGCAATGAACAGAGCATTGCCCAGCCCTGCCAAGGTAAACGGAGCTGCCTGAGCATGGGGAAGAGCAGGAATTCAGAAATGGAGCTGCTGGAGCAGGTCCAGAGGAGGCCCCAGGGCTGCTCCAGGGCTGGAGCCCCTCTGCTCCGGAGCCAGGCTGGGACAGCTGGGGGTGCTCACCTGGAGAGGAGAAGGCTCCAGGGAGAGCTCAGAGCCCCTTGCAGGGCCTAAAGGGGCTCCAGGAGAGCTGGAGAGGGACTGGGGACAAGGCATGGAGGGACAGGACACAGGGAATGGCTTCCCACTGCCAGAGAATGCAATTAGATGGGATATTGGGAAGGAATTGTTCCCTGGGAGGATGGGGAGTGGCTGGGCTGGAATTCCCAGAGAAGCTGTGGCTGCCCCTGGATCCCTGGCAGTGCCCAAGGCCAGGCTGGACGGGGCTTGGAGCAGCCTGGGATGGTGGAAGGTGTCCATGCCCATGGCAGGGGTGGCACTGGATGGGCTTTGAGGTCCCTCCCAACCCAAACCATTCCAGGATTCCATGGATGAAACAACCCCAGCAGCAGCAGCTCTGGCTCACCAGCCCCTGCTGGCATTCAGGCTCCATTAACCTGAGCGTTTGTGGGGTTTATTTTTGGTGGCCACACTGGCAATTCCTGCTGCAGCACATCCTGCTGCACACTGACGTGGCTGCTGGGAAGAGCTGACCACCAGCCAAATCCCTGATTTGCCCCTTTGTGCATCCCAATCTGGGCAGCCTGGCTCCTGTTCCCTGTTTGAATCCCTGCTCTGGATTTAGCTGAGCAAGGAGATCGATGCATTCCTACAAAGCAGCTCTGAACTTCCATGGATTATTAATGCCGTGCCCTAAATGCAGGCAGCAGTTCCTGCTGCAGCTGGATATTGGGATCACTTCAAAATCCTTAATGGGAATAATTGTGTGGCACACAGGGAACGCATTCCGGGCCATTCCAACCTCAGGGCATGAATCCCCAGCATCCACAGACACTCAGCCTTTGGAGCTGTTGGATTCAGGGATGTCCATAAATATGAGGCTCCTCATTTTATAAGCAAATGGTCACAAATCCTGAAGCTGCTTCCTGAGAAAATCCCATTTCTCCTAACAAATGCTGACACAGAGGATTCATTCATGTTTGTAGAGCTGTGAGCTCCAACAGAATGAATGAAATGCAACATATTCCCTTTTTTTTTCTGACTTCTGGTGCAAAATGGCCAAATTTACACAAGGTAATGAATAAAATGTTGGGGATGGTTTAGTCTGAACCCCATCTCTGAAGGGGAGACGCAGCTGAACGAGGCAGTGGTTGCAGCTGCCTCTGTGTGACTTTGTCCTTTCCATAAGGTCACCACAAAACCCCAGCGTTGCATAAGGCAGCCACCACCGGCCCCACGGAATCCTCCCAGAAACATCCCCAGGCTCGGGCAGGAATTCCTCTGTGGATAACCCCATCCAAACACCATTCTTGCCCTTCCCGCAGCCATTTGAAAGTGAAAACCCAGAGAGGGGAGCTGTGAATGGGAGCAATCAGGCTGCCCTTAACCCTTCCTTGAGTCCCAAAAAAAGCTCGGGATGCGTTGCTTACCCAGGAAAGTGTTGGAAATGTACTCGGACACCTGGTTGCCGGAGCGGCTCATCTCGGACAGGTGGGTGAGCTCCCGGTTCAGCATCCTCTTGAACTGCGAGGGGGAGAGCACACACAAAAACGGCATTTTTATGGAATCCTTTCCCAAATCCACGCGGCGTTAGCACGGGAGGCTCCCCCCAGCACGCAGAATTCCGGGGATATTTGGGATGGAGCCGGTAGCAGATGGTTTCATTTCCATCCTGCTCGGCATCACCGTGACTGGATATCTCCTTTCAGCCCACGCAATTAATTTCCTCTAAAGATGCTTATTAATTGTTAGTGTCACAAACGAGGGGAGAACGTTTCAGATAAATCTCTCTGAAAGCTCAGATTTTTATCTCAGGTGGAGATTCCCCATCCCCAAACCTTCTTTTGTTCTGGATTGTCTAAATTCGCTCCATTTTGTATTAAACAAACAGACAGCTGCATATCCAGAGGAGAAATATGCCCTAAATCTGAAGATCATCCAGCAAAACATGGGATTTGGGCATTTATTCCCTTAGAAATCCACGCTGTGACCCTCCTGATTTTAAAATCCAGCATTTTCACTGCTGCATCATTTTATCCTGCAACACCGAATTCCCCCCAAAAAATGACATCCATGGACTCTGCATGCACGCTACACACATGATTAGCCAAAACCACACAGAAATCAGCATTTTTAAAGCATATTTTCCTCACAGAGGCTTTCTCCGAGCAACACAGCACAACAAAGCAGCCGTTAGTAATTCGGTAATTAAGAATCCTTCAGGAATTAAACCCACCTTGATGTAACCCCAAGACACAGATAACAAATAGTTGGCTTCAGGCATTTTGGAAAGCTCCTCGCAAGGCAGCACAAATCCTCCCGGAGAAATCGCCGCTCCGACGGGAGAGCTCCCGGGGCACACGGACACCCCCCTTTCCCAATCCCAAAAAAATCAGCGTTCATCCGAGGCAGAGATCCCGCAGAAGCCGGCAGCTGCTGATCCCAGCCCAAGCCAAGGCTGGCAGCGCATCCTCGCCGAGGCTGCCCGTGGGTGGATGCGCCCGCCCGGGAGCGAGGGATGAGATCCGGGAACGCACAAAGGAACGGGAATCGATCCGCACGGATCCAGCTGCGTGCCTGGGAGCGCTGGGGAATTCGGGATCATGCTGCTCGCTCAGTTCCTGAAGGGGGTCCCCACTCCACAGGAGCTGAGCCGTGCCAGGAAAATGATGCTGGTTTTGCCAGCTCTGCTAACACAGCCATGTTTTTATGGGAAAATTAAAATGGAGGAAGCTCCGGGAATACTTAAATAAGGGAAAAGCAGGCAGCAGCCTCCTCTCCATTCCTGCTTTGCTTTAATCCTATTCCTTACAGAGACTTTCAAAGTATTCCCAGCTGGATTTTTAAAAGCATTGTTCACGTTTTTAGTGTGATAGGTTTTTCCTCCTCCGTGGTAAAGGGCAAAATGCAGCAAGGCAGCAAAATTTACAAACTGGAAATATCCTTTGGATAAGAGGTATAAAAAATAATCGCCTTAAATCTGAAACTGCGATTCATAAATTCATACATCCATTCTTAAAAGAACGCATCTGTAATGTCCCTGCCCAAGGCAGGGGGTGGAACGAGATGAGCTTTAAGGTCCTTCCCAACCCCAGCCCTTCTGGGATTCACAACCCAAATCTCAAGATTCAATCAGTTCTGCAGTTTTTACTTCAAACGGACAAGCAATCCCCTTAGGAGGAAGCTGGAGCTGTCCTTGACACGGAATCCAAGGAAAATCCCCTCGTGCCGTGCTCTCAGCACAGGATCACTGGGATGCGCAGCTCTGCTGCTGCTCAGGACGTCCTCGGTGATGGTGCTGGGAACACTGCACATGCCAGAGGCCAGGATTCCCAAAATAAAAGGGCCCTATCTTTGCTGTGAAATCTTTTCCCGTCTCCAGCTGCCTTCCCAGCTCTCAGCCTCTCCCGGAACGATGGCACGAGGCCGCCCCACGTGCTGTGGGACACGTGAGGTGGGGGCACAGCCTGGAATCCCGGTCCCTGCTCCCACTGCCAGCCCGGACCGGGCAGGGCACGGCTCCAGAACGCCCAGATGGGGCTCCAGCTCAACCTTCGGCCACGCGGAGCAAAGCAAGTTGTGACCCACCTTCTCCTCTGCTAAATTCAAGATGAGCACGGGTGGGAGGCTGAGGGCACCTCCCTTTCACCTGTGCAGCCCAAAGGGGGGACAATGCCACCTCCACCCCTGCTGTCCCTGCCCTGACAGTGTCACAGGAACAGGGAATCCTGGAATGGCTTGGGTTGGAAAGAACCCTAAATCCCATCCCATTCCACCCCTGCCATGGGCAGGGACACCTTCCACCAGGGTGCTCCAAGCCCTGTCCAACCTGGCCTTGGGCACTGCCAGGGATCCAGGGGCAGCCACAGCTGCTCTGGGCACCCTGTGCCAGGGCCTCCCCCTGCTCCCAGCCAGGAATCCCTCCCCAGTATCCCATCCAATCCTACTCTCACCATCACACAGTGAGACCTCACTTTCCAGGTAACTCAAGCAGCTGAAATCCTGTCTCACGGGATAGAGGAAGGAGAGGGATGTGAGGTTGGTATCCCACGGGATCCAGGAAGGATTGGGATGTGAGGCTGGTATCCCATGGGATATGGGCAGGAGTGGGATGTGAAGGATGGTATCTCATGGAATACAGGAAAGAGCAGGATTAGAAGGTTGATATCCCATGGGATATGGCCAGGAGAGGGATGAGAAGGTTGGCATCCCATGGGATCCAGGAAGGATTGGGATGTGAAGGACTCTGGCTGCCCAGGAACACATCCCACAGCGCTGGACCATGGATTTTGTCCCACAGGGTCTCCACTCCACCTCCTGCCAACCACGAGGGACAAAAGCCCTTTTGAAATCGCCGAGGAAAACCTTGGAGAAGGAGCAGGAGGGGCGGCCGGGGTGAAACCCGAGGCAGAGCGAGCCCGTGGCAGGGGAGGGGAGCCCTGACCCCGTCTCTCCTCCCAGTGACGTCTCTGCAGCGGTCACAAGCAGCAGCCAGGACACGGGAGCCCTCCCACAGCCTGACAGCCAAGCATGTGCTGCAACATTTCCCTGCATCCAGGCCTTGATCCGCACCAGGAAAACACCGTCAGCAGATGATCACACAAACCACTTTTAGTCGGTCGAGGTTTCCTTACAATGGCTCCTTTCAGGTCAACGAGCCCAAGTGGCGCTGGACAAACAGCTGATAAAAATGGCTTTACCTCACAAGTGGCCCCACAAAGCACAAAGGGCGGCCACGGCCTCTCCGCAGAGGCACGGAGCAATCAAGTGGCCTCCACAAGGTCACCCGAGCCATCTGCAGCAGAGAAAAATCCTCGGGATCCTCGTGTCCCGTCTGGAAGCGGGAATCTGCCCCCCACAGCCTTAATCTCCCTCAATTTTCCAGCCCTTTAATCAGCAGCCCTGTACAAACACAGGCAGCAGAAGCACAGCACCGCTGAAAGGACTGCGAGGGTCAAACCCAGCTGAGCTTCCCGGAGCTGTGGGAATTCCCACGGGATTTGCAAAGTTTACTGGGATTTGCCATCCCGATGCTGCTGGCCCCCAAGCAGGATTTACACAACCACACGAACCCCTTTCAGAAACACCGAGGCATCCCGGATGCTCCACGGATCGTGGCGGGTTTTTGGGATTTTTCCTCGATGTCGGGATGCTCTGGAGCGGCGCGGCTCCCCGGGAATTGCTCTGCAGGGAGCAAGCAGGCTGCTGCCTCTGCAGGGATCAGTGGCTGATGGCACGGGCAACCCCCCTGTAGCAATCCCGTCCTTAAATCCACGCGACAGCGACAGGGAAAACAAACACATTGCAGGGAATGAGGAGAAAATTCCAGCTGGAGCAAGCCCCGGGATTGGGGCTGTGGAGAGCGCCGCTTGCAATTACGGTAATGCCCAGCAGCCGCGCGGGTAATTACGGTAATGCCCATTAGCAGCACGGGGCCCTGTGCCGTTATTTTCATTATTTTCGTAATTAATAATCATCCCTGCACCTTTTCCAAAGGAAATTAGCGCTGATAACCTCGGTAAGAGATGGGAATTAGGGGTGTATGGATGAGGAGGGGATGCCCACCCCAGCTCCAGGGGGTTTCCCTTAAAAATCAGAAAATCAGGAAATGGGCTCAGTGCTCCTTTTGCTCCACCCCAAACACTGACCACAGGACCACGCAGCGAGCACCTTTCACTGGTGAGAGGAGTGCAGACAACACCAATAAGACGAAGCCCAGGTGCCATTTTCCACATCCAAAGGCACGTGGCAGCACAGCCGACATTCCCAGCGAGGCTGGAAGCATCTGGAGCGTTGTGTGAGGAGCAGCCCCGGCACCGCACAGAGCTTTCCTGTTCTGCCCGCTCTGAAGCAACTGCAGAGCTCATCTGCACCAAATTAAGTCTCCCAGAATTGAATCATCCTTTGATTGCCAGCAGTGACCCTGTTCCACGCATCCCCTGCTCCAGGGAATCACAGTTCCTTCCCAGCTCCTTTCCAGCCGTGTGGGCGGGCAGGAATTTCCTTGATTACCAGTGGGAAAGTTCTCTCCCAGTTCCCCTCCTGCTGCCCACGCCGAACCCTTGCTGCTCAGGGCTTCTCCCCACCTTTATTCCTTTGCTGAGCTCTGGTTCCAGACACGGAAATCCTCGGGGAGGGACCGTGGGAGGGTGGTGACGTTGGCACCAAGCGCATGGCAGCTCCTGGAGCCACTCGGCAGCTTCCCTGTCACCCCATCCTAACCAAATGTGCTTTATTTTCATGCAGAAGTAGAAAATTTGGCCTAATTTATAATCGAATTTGGCAGATTTAGGAGCCCAGCCATGCTGGAAGGGCTGGGGTGCTGTTATCACAACCTTCCAGGGCCAAAAGGGGCTCCAGGAGAGCTGGAGAGGGACTGGGGACAAGGGATGGAGGGACAGGACACAGGGAATGGCTTCCCACTGCCAGAGGGCAGGGATGGATGGGATATTGGGAAGGAATTGTTCCCTGGGAGGGTGGGGAGGCCCTGGCACAGGGTGCCCAGAGCAGCTGTGGCTGCCCCTGGATCCCTGGCAGTGCCCAAGGCCAGGCTGGACAGGGCTTGGAGCAGCCTGGGACAGTTGGATGAGATGGGCTTTAAGGTCCCTTCCAGCCCAAACCATTCTGGGATTCCATATGACCCAGATGGGGATTGGGAAAACCTCCCTGATTATTTAGAGTGGAAATTCCCACTTTTCTGGCTCTTTATGGAAAGAACAACTCTGCTCCTCTCCTCAGGAGAGCCGTGAAGAAGCACTCACAGCCCTTGGCCCTTCCAGTTCCTCACTGACTCCAGTGATGAATCCTGCTGTTATTCCCGTTCCCGTTCCCTCTGGAGCTTGGAGAGGTGTTCCTGGCAGCCCTTGGCCTCTCCAGTCTCATTTCAGTGATGAATCCTGCTGCTATTCCTGTTCCCTCTGGAGTTTGGAGAGGTGTTCCTGGCATACCACGGGGAGAATAAAGACAGGAGCAGGGATCTGCCGCTGATGGAAATCCTTTGAAGTCGATTTAGACCAGCTGGGGTTCCCCGAGGCCGAGTCCTTATGCAAAGAGGCTGCTGAAAACCAGCCGGAGTCATTTGCAGGAGCTGAGGGCGATCCGGAGATAAAAGAGCAGCTCCGATGCTCGGGGGCTCCGGCCGGAGAAGCTCTGGAGAGAGGGGTCCCACCCCACACTTTGATGGAGGAATCTCGCTGCAGATCTCCAGTGTTTATAAACTCCGTTCCCGACCCACCCTTCTGACGCAAAGCTCCCATCCCCGGCTCTCCCAGCGCTCCTAGAAATCCCCGGAACAGAAGGGTCTGTGGGCCCAGGGTTACTTTCGCTCAGGCGTCCGGGCTGAATCCTCCTCGCTTAATTACCCGGGTAATTACTGCAGGTCCAGAGGCGCAATTAAACCTTGGTGGGACTGCACCGAGCAGCTCTTTTGCGGGGAATCGCGGGAATTCCCGGGAATCTGGGAGCTGGGAAGAGCCGCCCCCCACCTGCCCGAGTGCCGGAGCAGGGCCGGGAGTCCCGTCGGAAATGATTTACGCACAGGAGGGAAATTACTCAGCCGAGTAATCGGCTCACACGGGGAATGTGGGATGCTTCTGTCTGGGATGGGGATGGATGTGACACTCTGCTCACTCCAGGTTAAAAAAAATGGGATGAACAGCACCCCACTGAAGGGATATTCCTTATACCCAGCCCTCTCCTCCTGGCATCCCGTTCCTGCATTGCACCGCTGAACCAAACTCCTGGATTCTGGAATTGTGGAGTATTTCTCCGAAAGTTTGGAAGTTGAGAGATATAATTCCTGGATTTGGAGCAGCGGTAAACCCGCTTATCCGTGTTTTCCTGCTGTTACATCACTTACAGAAAGCACCATGGCAAACAAATTTGCAGCTGTCCTTGTTACTTCATAATTCCCATCGATTTTCCTTCCTGGTCACTCCATGGAGAACGATGGGAGATGCACTTAACGCTTAAATAAAAAAAGAAAACAACAAACCACGAGCCTGTTTCACACCGAACAGCACTAAAGGAGAAAGTTTTCAGCCATATTTCAGTGCCTGGAGAAAAGTGGAATGGTTGCCATCAACTATCAGTCATTAAAAAAATCAAATTTCTTTTGCAGCTCTTTCTAGTTCTTATTTCCTAAAACAATATCGCATTTAATGCGCTAGAAACTCTTTTTAATGAGATACAAAGTACTATTTGTTTTTTGGGGTTTTTTTGTTTTCCCTTCAGCTGATTTTGGAAACCCAAAAGTAAACACAGGCTTATGAAATCTCCAATTTCACATCAAAGCAGCCTTGATTTATAGAGATGTTCAAAGGAAGACTTTAAAGGAGCAACATCATGACCAACTTGTTGGCCTGATGTTATTAGAATAATTTAGAAATCCACAATGTAAATGTTGATAAATAAATAGCAGGTTGCCATAAATCAGCATGCGGCTGCTCATGAAAGCGAGAACATCTATCTGATGTAGACAGAACAATATTCAGATTTTCCCCCTCCCGTGAAGTTTAGCATTTCTGAGAGCAGCAGAACCTCCCTTGGGTGGGACGGGATTTACGCAACACGGGGCTTAAAAAAAGTGATGAATTGGGAGCTCGAGCTGAGTGTTTGCAGCACTGGGGCATTTCCAGCTCATTTCCAGCCAAATGAGACTCGAAATATGCAAATTGCTCTGAATGCCGGAAAGGAAAAACTCCCTACAGGAGCCTGCCCAAGGAGAGCGCCGGGGGTTTGTGCTGCTCCACAGCGAGACTGGATTGCTCCACTCCCGAGAATTCCGGGTGTTACTCAGTGCTGAGGGAGGAAAATCCCCCTCAGCCGCCGCGGGGAAGGGCTCAGGTCATGGAGAAAGCAGCGCTGGTGCTGCCCTGAAAATCCGTGTGTCATGTGCGGGCAAGGTGTGCCCGCCCGGGATGGTGCTGGCACCCGGAGAAATAAATCCCTGCGTGCCCTGCGGGGCTGGATCCGCTCCTGCCTGCTCCTGCAGCCCGTGGAGGCCAGCGTCCAACACCACTGCCCGTGGATCCTGATCCCAGAGTGTCCAACACCGCTCCCCGTGGATCCCAGTGTCCAACACCACTGCCCGTGGATCCCAATCCTGGAGTGTCCAACACCATGGCCCGTGGATCCCAGTCTCCAGCACCACTGCCCAAATCCCTGGGCTGGGTTTCCATTTGTCTGGATCGATGTGAATTACCAGGGCTGACAGAGTTTAAGATCTCAGAGAAGCCCAGACTGGTTTGGGTTGGAAGGGACCTTGGAAACCATCTCGTTCCACCCCGTCCACTATCCCAGGCTGCTCCAAGCCCTGTCCAGCCTGGCCTTGGACAGTTATTTCTCGCTGTGTGATGTGACAAAGCACAGATTGTTTGGGTGGAAAAACCACAGCAGGGAGGTTTGGGCCAGTCTGGAGCTTTGGGATCCTTCGGAGGAAGCTCAGGTTGGTTTCTGCTCCATCCAAAATGCATTTCCAATACCCAGAACAGGTCTCTCCTACCCAATTATTTTGGCAGCTACATCTGGACTCTACAGCTCATCTGGCTGGATTTTGTATGGATTTACTCTCTCCCCCCCCACTTAAAGGTGCATTTTATAACACAAATTGCTCTGCTGGGAGGAAGAACCACACAAAAGGCACATCCCAGGGCAGGGATGACTCCTCAGATCAGTCCCACCTTTCCCAGAGCAGCATGGTGAGCGTCCACACCAATTTCTCATCCCAGCACCACTTTTATTCTTCCCTCTGAGGAAAGCAGAGCAAACAAAAGCAGAAACAGGCCAAAACACTCGTTCTGCAATGTCATTTTTAGAATTTTCCCAGCTGGGAGAATGTTGGATGTGCTGAGAGCAAAAGGAGACTGAGGAAGGGGAGCTGCTGAGAACCAGCCCGCGCTGAAGGCGAGCAAGCAGCACGAAATGCAAACCTCCAGCAGCTCGTCTGGTGACGTGAAGTTGATTAAAGAAAGCCCTGACAACATCTGTGGCCCCGAGAGCAGAGAGTGCTGCAGGAGCTGCAGATCTCAGCCCCAAATCTTGTGTCAGTCACACCCTTGCAAACCACAGCGCCGGGGCCTCGGTGCCAGAGGAAGCCGAGCGACTGCGTCAGGAGAGCCTACAAACCAAACAGCTTTCCCTGCGCTCACAGAGCCGTCCCTGCTCCTCGGGGGAGCCACGAGATGCTGGGAATTTGGGTGGAATAACCTGGATTATACCCTCAGTCAGAAACAAACACCCCCAAAACAACAACTAACAGAGGGGGAAGAGCGTTTGTCATTTAACAAGAGAGCAATGCAATTAAACATGGGATTTTGTTAATCGTATGAAGCAGCAATTTAAATCTAATTTAAATTTGAATCAAGCTCTGCAGTCATCATTTAGGCAAATCCAGCTGGGGTTTTACCTGAGTAGGAGAACAGGCTTTGGAAAATTCAAATAACTTTGTGCCCTGAGATGACTTTTCCAAGATGCCCGTGTTGGAAAAAAAAAAAAAATTCTGGCAACTTTGAATCAACAGAAGTTTGTTTGCTTCAGAAAACACGGGATAAAGAGGGAGTCCTGGGAAGAGGGCAGTGAAAATCCTGGGAAGAAGCTGGTGTAGCTCAGCACCCCCCAAAAAACGTGGCAGCTGGTCCTGCCAAAATGAAAATGAGCCTAATGCAAGCATCAAACCCATAGAGAAGGCACTAATTAATGGAGATAAAATTAAATGAAAACTCCTTCTCACACAGAGATAGGCAAATGCTCCTCGGAATCCTTTTGCTGCAGTCGGCCCAGCTGTGCTAAACCGGCAGCAAGGTGAGGCACTTCTGGTTTGTTTGCTTTAAGCCAGGCTTTAATCAGGGGAATCTCTCCCTCTCAGAGCTCTGAGGGTGAATCTCCATCCCAGTCCATCTCCACAACTTGTCCTGCCTTTGATAACTCAGCATCTTTCCATTCATTTCACTTAATGCAAATATTTCAATCGGCAGCTGCTCCATGGGACACAACTGGGGACAAAAATAAGGGTTTGGACTCGTGCTGTCCACAAAACCACTCAAAACCAGAGTGAGGATTAGGACTGCCCTGAAATCCTCCCCCAGCTCCTTCCTCCCAAGTGATGCTGCTCCTCTGGGATGTCACCAGTACTCTTCACTCTCGAAAGGTCCCTGCTCCCAACATTTAGTCACTCTCCAGTCCTGCCCTCAGCTCATGATTCATTTTGAACCTGCCTTTGAGCTATTATTTATTTAAGCCCCACCCTGATGTGTTATAACGTAAAAGTCTGAGAATGCAGAACTTTTAAAACCCCATCACGTCCCAGGAAAACCAGAATTGGTTAAGGGACATGCCGGAAGGTCCTGGGCACCGCTGTGGCCTGGAGGATGGGTGACAGCTCCCCAAAATTCTCCTGGGGAGATGGATTTGAACCAAAATTCTACCCTCAAAGCCTTGATCTTTGCACCGGCAGCGGCCAAGGGATCCCCCTTGGATGGGCTTTTCCCACAACGCCCCGGAAGATGGGAAAGCAGCCAGCACTCCAAATCCCTTTGCTCCAGGAGGGTATCCCAGATGGTGCCACTGTCCCCTAATCCCGTCCCCACGCATCCCACAGCCAACGCTGCAGCTTCCCAATAGCTCGATTTTTAAAATATCTGAAGCAGTTTAACCAAGACATCGAGGCAGACAGCCCAGAGGGCTCGCAAGGACAAAATATGAGATGATTAAATACATACAGCCCCAATATTCCACCCCGCTTGTAGGGCATCTTTGACACCCCCAGAATGATTTACTCCAGACGCCAATGAGCACAGGAGGAGGAACAGGATGGAAACAGAGACAGCCACCCTAAAGTCCATTCATGATGGTGATGAGACTGATACACAGGAGCTGACTGGCACCAAGCTCCCCAGATCCCGAGGGGTTCCCAGCCTGGGACAGAGCCAGCACCCAGAGCTGTTCCCTCCTGACCCAGCAGCTTTCTCTGGGAGCTCCTGCTCACCCCTCCTGTGTGGCAAACCCCGCTCCCGCAGCGCCGGAGGAACGCAGTGCCCTGTCCTCTAGCACAAGGACACCCCCGGCAAGGACCGAACCCACCAGATAACAGCCAGCTGGGGGGAACGTCCCCAAGCCGAGCCACAAACAGCTCCTACCTCCTGGAGCATGCCGATGGCGCGGGGTCCTGCTCGGCAGCGGCGGCTGCGCGGCCAGGGAATGGTTAAAGAGCGACGTCAAAGCTGCCCGATGTGCGCGGGGCTCTGCGGGAGCGGCGCTGCGGGGAGCGCTGCCAGCGCGGCTCTGCCAGCCCCGCCAGGGCGCTCCGATCGCCGCTTCCCGAACGCAAATCGCCGGGCGAGGGGAATACCGGCGTGCGGAGCTCAGTGATTCATCCCGCCTTGGAAAAACAGGAGACGTGGAAGTGTCTTTGTTCCGCCGGCTGCCGCAGCGAACAAACCTCTCTTTGTGCGGCGATTAAACAAAGGAAGTCCCAGCGCAAAGCCAGGGGAAGACTAAACAGCTCGGCACCACTCAAGGGAAACATCACGTAGGAAGGGGACAGGGCTGGGGGCTGCCGGGCTGGCAGGAGGGAGGGGACGAGCGGGACGCTGTGCAGCCCGGCACATCCACCGCTGGCACTCGGCCGCGACCTCCGGCGCGGCCCCGGCGGTTTACATCCACGGCCAGATGTTTGTTCAGCCACCCTCTCCCGAAAGCGAGGTGCGGCCTTGCTCCGCTTTTCTGACCGAAATGCCCTTTGAAACCCAAGCAAAATGAAATCGGTTGTGTTTATCTTGCGGCTCACAGGAGACAGAGGAGCGCGGAGCGGTTGTGCTGCTGTCCCGGGCCGCTAGCTGGGCAAGGCTGGAGTTATCCAGCACTTGGGAATGACGGAGACGCCTTTAGGAGTTGCAATAAGAGAGCTGAGGGATCTGCAAGGAAGGGTCCCCCAGGGAACAGTCTGGGTAGAGACACGAGGGTTTGCAAAGTCATGAGAGGACACCACTCACACGCTATCTATTTAAACTTGGAACATCCACAGAGACCACAAATTCTGTTCTCTGGACTTGATGGACTGCAAAAAGCTCTGAATTAGCCTGGTCTAATTTAAGGAGAGGCAAAGGTGCTGCTCAGGTCCATGCAGGTATCTCCGTTTGGGCTGCACCCCGCACGGACACGGATATTTACATATTTACATATATAATACATAAAATATTTACAACTCCAGCTCTGCAGAAACAACCCATGTTCTCCATCCCTCCATTTTATGATGTGATGGCCCCATAAAAACCTGGAGCTGGCCAGGCCAGCATTTCAGCTGGGAAAAAGACCTGCTCCTTCTTATGATGCAGGGGATGCACTGAGCACATCCTGCCCCAGATCCCAAATTAGGGACAAGAGCAGGTCCCATCTGCAGGAAAGTGAGGCTAACGACAGCTGCCTAATGCCAAGACAGAAAATATCCCCTTCTTTATCATCACTGACTCACAAACCCTTCTGACACAGCAGCTGCCTGAGCTGCAAGCTGGACAGGGTGATAAATGCAGGGAAAATCGAGTATATATGTAACAATAATGTAAATAAGTGTGGTTTGCTCCCTCAGGCAGCACCGAGTGCCTGCAGAGCTCCTTGCAGGTTATTTTGTTTCAGTGCAAAGCTGCAGGGCCCTATCAGCTCCCAGCAAAAGACGTTAGGAAATCCAGCGCTGGGAAAATAAACTCCCTTCGCGGCAGCTGCAAACAGGTATTTTTGCGGGTTATTTTTTTTTCTCCAAATTTGAAAGACAAGGGCACTGTGCACGGTTAGCTCTGCAGAGAACCTGCGCTGGTTTGCACTGGGAACGCACCAGGACTCACAAACACCGCCAGCATCCCCGGGACACAGAGCTCCCTCCCTGCCAGCTTTCCGTGGGATCCCTGCGGGTGGCACTGCAGGGTCCCTGGGCTCCCCGATGCCAGCACAACCCTGAGCCCGCTGCGAGCCGAGCCGCTCATTCCCTCGCTCCTCCTGTCATTAACTCCCGGCTTAACGAAGGATACGCACATGTTTTAAGCGCTGCCTGCCGACCCCCATCAGCTCAAAGCCCGGCTGCCGTCCCGCATGGCTCTTCCCCCTCCGCTGCCTCCTTTTTTTTTTTGCCGCAGCGCTGCCGAGAATCCCCCTGCGCGCACGGATGCCGAGAGCCTCCCTGTCTGCCTCTCTCAGCGCTGTTGTTGCAACTCTGGATTTTCTAAACTACGTCTGTCAGGAAGGAGACAGGAAATTCGAGTCACACTTGCAACAGCTGTGCCATGCCTACTATCAGGCTCAAATGACGTAGTTTGGCTTGGGTGGCGCGGGGCCAGGAACCGGCGAGAGCGGAGGTCAGGAAGATAGGTCAGTGTTTATTCTGCTCCTGCGCTTGGGAGCATGCCGAGCCGATTTGCTTTCTTCCTATCTAGACCGTTTCTCTTTCCGTTTTTTCTTTAATAACGCGCAGCCCGAGCATCCTGTTTTCAAAACATCTGCCGGCTTCTCTGTTCGCCGGTGACAAACGGAGATGCCGGCGCTGGGACGGGATGCTCGCAGCGGGGAAGGGCTGCCGCAGCCTCCTCCTGGAGATCGGGAGCGACCCAGCAGTGCCAGACCGCTCTGCACATCGTCTGCCACCAAACCCCCACGAAAGCCACCAATCCCCCAAATCATCAGGCATTCAAACGAAACGATCCTTCAAGTCCTTCCCAACCCAAACCGCGCCATGATTTGTGACAATATTTCCAGCTCCGGAGGAAAGGCAAGCGAGGTGTGAGGCCATTTTACGCTTCTCTTTCACAGCTGAAAACTGTGAAACTGGAAGTTGACCAGAACGTGCAGACATTTCAGAAAGGGGTTATGAAAGAACAAAGTTTCAGGAAGCTTTTGCTCGAGCCAGCTGCAAGCCATCTGCACCCCGAGTAATCGCAACTTTTAAGCGCTACAAAAGCAATTTAGTTTCACCTTCACGAGGCCAGATTTGTCATTCAGCAAAAAAAAAAAAAAAAAGAAAAAAAAAAAAAAAA
>VZTF01006885.1:353115-435968 GCA_013397755.1 Cnemophilus loriae | reverse complement strand
CCAGCCCCGCTCCCGGCAGCAGCCAGAGCCTGCTCCCCAACAGCCCTGCTCCCAACAGCCCTGAACCCCAACCGTTCTGCTGCCAAACATCCCTGCTTCCCAACATTNACCAAATCCCACTCCCCACTGCCTCTGCTTCCCAGCCCTGCCTGGTCCCATTCCCCACCCCAGCAGCCCTGCTCCCCAGTTCTGGCCCTGCTCCCTGTCACTCCTGGCCCTGCTCCCTGTCACTCCTGGCTCCCCAGCTTTGCTGGCCTTGTCCCCATCAGCCCCACACCCCGCTGGTCCCACTCTCCCCGTGTGCTCCCCAGCAGGCCCTGCACCCCAAACCCTCCATCCCTGCTCCCACCGAGCTCAGCTCCCTGACCCTGCCAGCAGGACAACGCGCTCCCCAGCAGCTCTGGTGTAAAAGTTAAGGTTTCCACAAGTGGATACAGTGAATCATAAAATCTCCCCGTGAATGTAACTGCTTCTCATAATCCCGGTGACATATGCTCATCCCATAAATCTGTCAGAGCTAATGGATTCAGCATTTCTACTGGCAGGTACCAGTGACATCACAGGGCAGGATTGCTCAGACACACTCAGCAGCTGAGCTGCAGCTCCAGACGTGTCCCCCTGCCCTCCCCACCTCGTGTCCCTCGTGTCCCGGTGTCCCCAGGGGAAGGAGCTGCACCCTGTGCTGGTATCTGTTCCCCAGATCCTCTCTGTCACTCACCACGTCAATAAAGCACCACTGGATAGAGACCTTCCATTCAATGTTTGAAGCAGAAAAAAACCCTGCCAAAGGGTAATGCAGCAATAAACCTGGCACAGACACGTTTTAAAGATTTGGTGAATCCAAATCTTTGTGCCATTGAAAGTTAATGGTTTTTTTTCTCTGCTCACAGAGCTCCAAACATTGAAAGTTCGCTCATTCCTGCATAATCAAAAAGCAGGTGAAAACAGCCAAAACCACACAAAGATCAGTGTATTTTCCTTTCTACCACGAGCATTCCCTCTCAACTATTTTATCATGTAAATTAGCTGACCTGGAAGGGCTCGAATCCCTTGTTACAGCAAACGTTGGGATCAATAAAACCAGCACAGGTAAAATAAGTTTAGGAATAGGTAAAAATCCACCTCCTCAGCCAAACTAAAAGCCGTATGTTTAAATAAAATCCTGTGTTCTCCTGCTCCAAGGCTCCCCAGGAAGCACAGCCACAGCATGTGTGCATTCCTGGAGGAGGAGAAGGAACAGGTTCACAGAGACTCTGACACCAGACCCTAATTTTAGCCTTTTGGGGGATTTCCAGCCTTGCCCAGGTCTCCAGGACCCGCTGCCACTGTCACTTCACTTCCAATCTTCACCTCGGAGAGAGCCATCAGGGCAATGCAGGACCAAGAACAGAAATCTGCTCTTGATATTGAAGGACTTACGTTCCCCAGAGCTGATATTCAGGATATTCCCTCACTTTGTAATCTGAGTTTTATGTAATAAAAGGGAAAAAAAAAAGCCAAAACAAGCAAAGCTATTACATATTAAGGATATTGAGGTGAATGAGGAAGCTTCAGGGATTAGAGGGTTTGGCTGTAAGTATTTGATATTTATTTTTGGGTTTCAGAAGATGAGCTAAATAAAGAGGGAATATTTTACACATTCGCAATGTTCTTCGGAATTTTTAGCAGGGTGCATCAGGACCCTCCTTCCCTCTGCTTCTGCCTCCCTGCTTCATTCCAGTGAGGATTCCTGCAGGAATCCTGGGAGCAGCGGGGATCCCTCCGTGGTTTACTCATGTAAAACACGAGCATTGTCACTTGCCTGAGCCTTTGCACCAAAACCATTGAGAGGCCAATGGATTCAGATTCAAACTCGGATATTTTGAAAATGGCCACTTAAGATACCTCAAGTCATTTCAACGGCAAAGACACAATAAAGTGAGAGCAAACAGCTCTTGCTAAGGATCATTTTAAGGGGAAAAGGGTGAGTTCTGCTGCTGCTCCAGTGCAGAAGTGGATTTTAAAAAGCACCATTAACATTTTCTTTCTGAATTTGCTTTTTTCCTGACACTGGCCAGCCTGCCCACAGCTCCCTCTGGTCTTGGCACCCAGCGAGATGCAGCAGCTGCATCCCTGAGCAGCTCTTCTTGGTGTTTTTGGGGTTTGAGTCATCCAAACCTTGTTTCTTCACTCATTCTCTCAAGTAAACAGCCTGGTGAAATGATGCCTGATGGGTGTGTTCCTTCCAGCTCCTCCTGCCTGCCCTCCGTGGTCAGCGGGCAGTCATTTCTGAACCTGCTGCTGAGCTCGGGCTCCCTGTGCTCGGCAGAAGGAACGTCACAGACGCCGCATTCCCGCTCATTTCACGGAACCACACAGGCAACTGAAGAAGAGTCACTATCCTTGCCCACAGCAGGAAGAGAACCTAGTTCAACCCTTCTTAGAAACTCAAAACTGTCCCTAAAGCCACTGAGTGACGCAGTCTGAGCCCATCACCCCGGAAACCCCAACTCTTATCAACCCAGCCCTCCTCGGCTGTGTGCAACTCCACGAACTCTCTGTGATGAACTCGGGGCTATTTACAAATAAATTGTGAAAGCAGAGGCTACAGTCCCACTCCTAAAGCTAAATTTGCTTTTAAAACCAGCATGTGAAATTAAAATATACCCTCCAAGGCCCCCGTGAAATATTTTAAGATCCACGGCTACCCTAAAATAACAGCCAGATATAGAATCCATTAGGAGTTGCTCTTCTACCAATCTAAAAACTTTGTGTGGGAATGGTCTTAAAATAACAAATATTTTCTGGCTTTCTTCATATTTAATATTCACGGATATCAGAGAAAGGTTCGGGTTGGACGGGACCTTAAAGCCCATCCAGTTCCACCCACGGGCAGGGACACCTTCCACTGTCCCAAGATGCTCTGAGCCCTGTCCAACCTGGCCTTGGGCACTGCCAGGGATCCAGAGGCAGCCACAGCTCCTCTGGAAAATCCATTCCAGGGCCTTCCCACCCTCACAGAGAACAATTGCTTCCCAATAGCCCACCTAATTCCATTCTCTGGCAGTGGGAAGCCATTCCCTGTGTCCTCTCCCTCCAGGCCCTTGTCCCAAATCCCTCTCCAGCTCTCTCGGACCCACTTTAGGCCCTGGAAGGGGCTCTCAAGAGCCTTCTCTTGCCCAGGCTGGCCACCCCCAGCTCTCCTAGCCTGGCTCCAGAGCAGAGGACAGGGATGAAGTGCCCTGGGATTCTCTCCCTGAGTGGTATCTGCTGTTGCTACAGCGACTCCCACAAACAGTAAACACAAGTTTAGATGCTCCATGACTTGTTCTTTCCCTGAACCCAATGTGAGCGTCCCACTGACATCAGCAGAGCAACTCCCCCTGCCAGAAAGGCTCCTAAAGCCCGGCCAGTGGCTGACTTGGATCACCTTCCTGGGACAGCCGAGGCACATGGTCACTGACAGAAACACTCCTGCGATTTCGGGATCTGGGCTCCTGGAATACCTCAGGATGCGTCTTCAACCGTCTCACATTTCAGTTTATATTTGGGGGTTGCATAACCCAAACCCGTAAATTATAGCGGTGCTTTGGTCATGTTTGCTAGGGCCCTGCGTGAAATCGTTGCTGACACAGAATAGGGAAGTGAGGAACAACAGGAGTTTCAGTTTTTAAATCCTGCCCAGTGTTTGCGCAGGAGGTTTGGTGCTGGTGGCGCTCCAGCAGGAACTGTGAGGTGACATTTCCTCACAAGACCTGAGCTGCTGCCAGTCCCTCCGAGGACAGAGGCAGCCCTCGCCTCGTGTTTCTCCACTGGCACTTGGAATGCTTCAATGTCCTGAAATGCAGCTCCTTTACGTGCCAGGATTTTGCAACAATTGCATTTTTGGTAGGTTTTGCCATCTGTGCCTTTTCCAGCTCTGTAAGGTGGTGGAACACATGGAATCTCTCACTGCAGAGGTGATTCAGCAGCCCCTTTTTAGAGGCTTTTTCCCACTTCCTGACATTTCTGTGCTCTCTTTTTCTCACACAATTGTTTAGGTTGGAAAAGCCCTCTCAGACCATCCAGTCCAACCATCGCCAGCACTGCCAAGGCCACCCCTGCCCCATGTCCCCAGGTGCCACATCCACAGGGCTTTGAAATCCCTCCAGGGATGGGGGCTCACCACTGCCCTGGGCAGTTGTGCCAGGGCTGGACAGCCCTTTCTAGGAAGGAATTTTCCCAAATATCCAATCTAAACCTCCCCTGGCCCAGCCTGAGGCCGTTCCCTCTCCTCCTGTCCCTGTTCCCTGGGAGCAGAGCCCGACCCCCCCAGCTGCCCCCTCCTGTCAGGGAGTTGTGCAGAGCCACAGGGTCCCCCCTGAGCCTCCTTTTCTCCAGGCTGAGCCCCTTTCCCAGCTCCCTCAGCTGCTCCAGCCCCTTCCCAGCTCTGTTCCCTTTCCTGGACATGCTCCAGCCTCTCAATGTCCTTTTTGTCACGAAGGGCCCAAAACTGACCCCAGGATTTGAGGTGTGGCCTCACAGTGCTGGGCACAGGGGAAGAAGTGAGAGCTGCTCATCAGTACAGACTCGAGGCCTTTTTTCATTTTTGAATACTCGGAAAGTGAAAGGTTTTGGGGAACATCCTCTTTTCTGGGAGTAGTTCAGTGTAAGGACAAGCACACACTTCATCAGGAGGCCCGTGAAGTGTCACAGATGGGAAGGGGTTCATGGGACAAACTCTCACCCGTGGCTCCCCCAAACCCCATCTGTGCCATCCTTCTCCCAGCAGAGCTCCAGCCTCTCGGTGCCTGCAGGGATCTGAGCACGAGGCCAACGCTATCTGGAGCTGCAGATTTCCTCTCTTAACCCACAAACTGTCCCCATCCTGTGCCCAAGGGCCGCAGCAAGGCAGGAGGGTGGGCAGAGAGTCCCCAGCCTGCAGGAGGGATTGGTGGCTTTGCCCTCGACTGATGCAGGAGACAAACCGAGTTGGGAAACGTTTTGAAATGAGATCCAAATGTCAAAATTTCAAGTGGGGTTAATCTTCTCTCTCCTGATTCCCTCATGATTCTCTCTCATCATTCCAGCTCCAAGAAATAAAAACACTGGGACTTCTTCTGGAGGGAAGTGCAAAGGCCATAAAGCCATAAGAGTTTTAAGGACAAAATACCATATCCCAACCAGGTGAGTTAAAAAACTTGGAGAGCAGTTGCAGTTCCCTTTCCAGCTGCCAAAAAACTCATCTTTCCATAATCTAGGAGGAATATTCCCAGTGGGATTGAGTCGTGAACAGATTGTCCAGTCTGGTGGACAAGAAATGTTGAAGACAAATATTTGCCAACATCTTTTCCAACTCAGCTCTCCTTAACTCTTAAAGATCAAACTGTGGGCTCACCGTACTGGTAAAAATCTTCATTTCTACTTCTGCATGGAAAAAGAAGAATTTCCTCTACTGGATCACAACTTTCCTTCTAAACCTTGGGCATGTGGAGCTTAAGACTGAAAAAAAACCAAACTTTGATAGACTCTGCTGAAAATTCCAAGAGAAACTTTCACATGGAAGGTTCAAAGCAAGGCCCTGCAGCTTCCAGCAGTTTTCCCAACTTTACCCAGTCTATCCATCCTACTCCACATGCACAGCACTTGTTTACAGTGTCATAAGACATCTTCTAAGTTATTTACTCTTCATTGCATCCTGGCTGCAATAAATTGGGATTATTTATAAAGTTCTGCAGTGTTTGGGGCTGTCCTTCCCACCCCAAGCTCCAGCTGCCTTTGAAGCAACAACAGCTGAGACTCGAGGTCACCAAAGTTATTTTCCAGTGATTCCAACTGATTTATTAAAATATTATCACTCCATCTAAACCTTACCTCAACAATTTAGACTCAGGATCAAACATATTCCTTTAAAAGGAAAATTAATAGGAACAGTTGCTCCCTTTTACCTTGGAAAAGTTTTGATGCTGGATTTATTCCCAAATCCAGTGTGTACAATCTAGTGTGTGGCACTGAAATGTTCCCCCAATGCTGGACAAGCTGATAAAATTCAACAAAACATGAAGCAGACAAACACTCATAAACCCCCAAAGATGAAAATCCAAGTGTTACAGGGGAAAATGCTTCCTTCCCTGCAGGAGTGACAGGGAATTGGGTGAAGAGGGAGCAGATTTGGGAACCTGAGCCCCACCACGGCTCTTGGGCGAGATGAGGATTTTGGAGTCCTCGTGTCCGTGTATGGGAAGGTGGAAATGTTTATCCTGGTGCATGAAAACTCTGCTTTAGGAAAAGTCTGACAGCACAATCCCAGACTCCCAGCTGGAAAATACAATTTTAAAATGTCCCTAATTCCCAGGTGAAGCCATAGGACACAAGCCCAGAGTTTGCATTCATCAGAGGACCTTAAACCAGCCCATTTTTAATTATTCTCTATTTATTATAGATTATCCCAATTGTTGTCATTATTGCAGATGACACAAAAGATTGAGAAGAGAAGGCAGATGCTGGAGCTGGTCATGTGAATGGCAGGTGACTATTTGGGAGCTGATAGATCTCATTAATGTCACTGAAGGCCCCATTTGCATTTCTCACTCCTTGGCTGCTCGTGACTAAGAGCTTGTGTGGGGGGAAGGTGGGAGAGGGCCCCTCTGTGGGAGAGTCCATCCCAACTGATCCAGCAGCTGATCCCACCCAGGCTTAGCTGGGAACTGGGGGATCTGAACTCCTGGGGCAGGTGAGAGGGCAGGAAAAGAAAGGAGAGAGGACAGGGTGAAGGAGAAGAGAAAGGGAAGGAGAAGGAGGAGGAGAAGGAAATGGAAAAGAGATGGGGAGGGGAAGGAGAAAGAGGAGAAGGAGAAGGAGAAGGAGAAGGAGAAGGAGAAGGAGAAGGAGAAGGAGAAGGAGAAGGAGAAGGAGGAGAAGGGTGCTCTGAGTGATTTACCAAGGCACCCATGTGGCCATGGCTCAGATAAAAGTCCCACAGATCCAGGTGACCAAAGGCCCTCTGTTCCCCAACAGACAATGGCTCTTTCACCTCCCCAACACGAGTTTCATTAGCAGGAATATCACCCCGCATTAATTACTAACCAGTGTCAGAAAATGGCTATTTCACCTCCACAACACAAGGTTCATTAGCAGGAATATTGCCCCACGTTAATTACTACCAGTGCCTAGCATCACTCTAAAACCCTGGAGCACGCTGAGTAAAACAGGTTTATCAACAAAGGACATGCCAAAACTTGATGGAAAAGGGCCTTGTGCAGGCTGGGAGCCATTCACCCTTTGCCTTCCCTAATGGAGCTGTGGTTGCTCACGGATCGTGTGGACATGTTTACATATTTATCCTTCACAATGCCGAGGGAATAACTGACACCGAGTGATTTATTTGTTTAATGTATCCTGTTAGTGCATTCTGAGAGCTATTTCCTTGAATTAAAGCATTGTTCTACCAGATCCAGAAAATATTCCTGTAGAAATCCTTCTGTTAGGCGGGTTTGGGAATTCTCATGGAAAACAATCAAAGGCATAGAGCACAACCCCCGGGATTCACTTCAAATCTGCAATGAAATATCCAAATCTTACAGCACCATCTCCCAAACTGCAGGCACCGAAAAAAATCCTCTAATTACAGCTTTCTTTTCTAGATCCCCCACGCGCCTTCCAATATCCGGGGAATCTACGGAGCAGATTCCCAGCCTTTTTTTTCCGAGCACAAAAGCCACACAAGCACCTGAGGAAGGTGTGATTGAAAAGCAAGCTGCAGCCAGCAGAAGCACCCAGCCCCACACGCGCCCGCACCGCCGCCAGAGCCCAACATGTTCCCTCTTGCAGCTCCTGCGGACACTTGCGCACTCCCGAGCTGCCGGACCGCGGGGCTGGAACGAGGAGCGGGCTAAAACCATGGGAACCACGGAGCCTTTGGCTGCACTCCCCCTCCTCCCCATCGTGTGTGCAACGCAGCCTAATTATATCTTTTGCAAAGATAAGTGCAGATGTGCTAAGAAAGGCACAGAGCCCGCGGAACAGGTGGAGCCACGATGCTCTTGAGCAACTCCCCAACAAATGGACAAGCCTGCCCTTCTCCCCTCGTTGTATTTTTGGGACTCCAGTCCGACCAGTCAATCGAGCTGTCCCCTCTCAGGTTTCTCACACCTGCAGCCTCCCTCCGGCGTGCAGGGGAGGTGGCAGTGAGAGGAAGGGCTCTTTGCTGGCTGTGGAGTGAGGCCAGCGGGTGCTGGAGTTCGGCAGGAGCTGGAAATGCTGCAGCCAGAGCGGGCACGGGCACTGCATGCAAATGAGCATAGAGTTGTCTCACAGTTATTCTTTCAACAAAGAAACACTTTGGAAATGTAGATTTTTTTTCTGTTGGCCAGCGTTAATATACGAGATGTGGGCAGAAAGGACTGGGAAGTGAAATCCCTGCGGAGAGAGGCGATGGGATGAAGTGGCAAAGCCACCGGCAGGGGGTCACTGCCGAGGTGGCACTGGAGGAGATCCAGCTGTGGGGGAACGCGGATAAAATCCTAACAGGGGCTCCGAAGCTGCAGGAACAATGGAGCCTGTATTCAGGCTGGGTTCAGAGATGAGAGGGGAAGATAGAGACAAAAAAATGAAGCGAAAGCTTTCTACCGCTAATTGCGAAAAATGCCAGGAAATGAGCGAGCTGGAGCTGCCAGGAATAATGTGGGAGACTGAAATTGGGGATGAATGTTTGACATGAGCTACAGCCTCTGGCAAAATACAGCCAAGATTTCGGGGGGCATTTTTATTTTCTTTTCTCTTTTCCAAACAACAGGGAGCAGGAGAAATGAACTTTTTTGCTGGATTGCTGAGGAGCCTGGCATTCTAAGTTCCCTAATTAAAGACAGGTCCTTTCTGGGACACACCATTCCAGCTGCTGGGAAAACTCAGCCCCAAGAAAAACGGCTCCAAACTGCTGAAGACGTCATGGCAGCAATTAAAGAGCACTCGCCAAGAACGTTGAGGACACATCCAGGTTCAAACTGGAAGATTCCGGGAAGCAGGAGGAGATGGCTCACCAAGAGAAGGCACAGGGAATGAAAAGGAGAAGGAAAAACCTCCTGGATGCAGGGAATGCCACAAAAATGGTTGCAAGAAGGAAGAAGCCTCAGCTTCTGTCACTACGGGGAATGAAAAGGAGAAGGAAAAACCTCCTGGATGCAGGGAATGCCACAAAACCAAGGGGCTGCAGCATCCCAAGAAGGAAGAAGGCCCAGCTGGGAAGCAGAGGCTCCCAGCGAGGGGAGGAATTCCTGCAGTGTGACTCGGCTGGGCCAGAAGAGTGGCAGAGACTCCCGGGGAGCCACTCAGTGCCATAGTAGCAGTGATGTTTCTGAGTCAACAGCGAGCCCTGAGCTCTGAGCCCCGGGCCAGCTGCGGGGTAATCTGAGCAGGAATCTCAGCCTGCAGAAATGTCACTGCCGTGGAGGGGCCAGCTGGGCTATCTTTAGCCAGCCCAAAGCCAATCACCTAAGCTCCCCGCACAGCAGTGGAAAGAGGCTGGGAGCTCCAAGGGGTGATCCTGGTCTATTCTCAGCCCCCTGGGACGGGCTGAATCACCCTCTGGAGGTGCTGTCACTCTCTGCTCACTGCAGGAGGCACCTCTCTGCCCCAGCCATGGGAAGGAACCCCCAGAGGTCACCTGCCCCAGCCTCCCACCCGCAGCAGGACCATCCCAGCTGAGCACCAGCACCAGCCGGATGCTCCAGCTGCTGTAGGGCACTGCTGGACACCCCACAGCCTCCCTGTCATCAGCCACCAATGGGGCACGTAGCCTTCATCCCCACTCTGGGAGCCTGGTGCCCAGCCATACCCAGCCCTGCCAGCAGCTGCCATGTGGGAATGCTGTGGAAATGGTGTCAAAGTGCTCCCTGCACACCCACCCACGGCCCTCCACGGCCCCAGGGCCAGGCCACCCTCCAGCCCTTGGAGGAGGAGGTGGGGGCTTTTCAACACAATTTGCTTTGGCAAGTCTGCATCCACCATTCAAAATTTTCTTTCTTGTCTTTCACATGTTTGGAAATAGACTCCAGAGGACACCCTCAGTGACCTCTCAGCGATGAGGAGAGTCTGACCAGTCCATAGTTCCCCTGATCAGTTCCACCTTTCTCAAAGATGCACCTTTTTCCTGTTGTCACCTTCCTAAGCACCACAATTTTCATGAGCGACTCACATTGAGCTCACAGCTTTTCTAGCCTGACCCTTGTCCGATGATGTGGACTTGGACACCTCCACCTCCTCTAGGTTGTCCCTAATCTGCTGCTCCCTCATTGTCCTCCATCCCTTATCTTCCCAAGCAGGTTGGGGGATGAAGACTCAGACAAAAAAAACACTGAGTATTTTGGCCTTTCCTGCACCAGTCATCATTAGGTTGTTTCACCCATGGATCAACACTTTTTTCTGTATTTTCTTTCCCTGCTCCATGCCCACACTGGGGTCCCCTCACCTCTCACAGCTCCATCAGCCTTTGGTCAGCCCAGATCACCCCACATTTTCAAAGTTTTCCACGCCTCCCTTGTTCCCAGTCTTTCTCACTCTTTGCCTGCTCTCTTCTTGCATTTTGACTCTCTGGGAAGCTCCTTGCTTCACCAAGTTGGCTTCCACTGAAATTCCTGATCTTCCTGCACAACAGGATGGTTTGCTCCCGAGCTCACAATAGGTTTTCTTCAAAAAGCAGCCATCACTTAAGATCGGTCTATAATTTTTAGGTGGCTGAAGTGGGATGAAATGACTCTTATGACAATGACAGTCTTGAGAAGAAGCAGGAGTGGAAGGCCTGGGCAGCAAACAGAGGAGTTCTTGCAGAGCCGTGGTGCTGGCCAGTCTCGGTTTGATCCCAGTTCCTGTAACCCACCCCAGCGTGAGCAGCAGGACATCAGTCATGGAGGCCCAGCCGCTGCTTGGGAGCAGAACTGAAGCATTTCCAGGGAGCTCATCCCAAGAGGTCAGCCTGGAGCAGGAACCAAGCCCTGAGGAAGCCGGTTAGGGCAGAACTGGACAAACCTGCAGAGTCCTGACTGTACCCACCAGTACTGGTTGGGGTGGTGGATCACCACCCAGGTCATGAGAATCGGGTCACCGAGGCCACCAGCACGGGCTGGCGGCTCACTGACAGCCCACTGACTGTTAGAGGAACCAGAATTGCTCAGCAGTTAGTGCACAGTGCGGTGACTGCGGTTCATTATCTCCAGAGCTGGAGAAGTCTCTCCATTTGGCCAGGCTTGGTGGGAATGGCACTTCCCATTGGAGCCAGTCCTTCAGTGGCCTTGGCCGGGACCCCCTGGGGTGGGCAGCAGGGCACTGACACTGCCAACAGCATCGCCCCTTCTACGTGAGGATGGGGATGCTACTTCTGGGAGAGGAGGAGGACATGGAAGAGGCAGCCAAGAGCTGGACAGCCACTGGGGTAAGCCCAGCAGCTGGATCCAAAAGTGGAAGCTCCGAACCGATGTAGGAGTCATTTGGGGGGTCCAGCTGCAGTTTTTCAGGGAGACCCTGGGATATCCCCACAGACACCTTAAAAACAGACTGAAAAATGCAGAGATGAGGCTACTCAAGTACTGTATTTCCAAGATCTGGATGTCCCAAATGTTACTGGGAGCGAAGGACCTGAGCTTCGACAGGCATTGCAGAAGATGTTTCACCAGGAATCTTCATTCCCACACAACAAACACTAACATCTCCAACAGAGCATTGGGAACACTTGCAAAGGAGCAGCTAATAAAAAGTCTTGGTCTTGAATTAAACTCAAAAAGCACTTTTATATCCATTTTGTGTGTTTTAACGTGTCCGATTGTACGTCAGCCATGTAAAGCTCAGCTTTGAAGATGCTACAGGAAGAGATGAAAGCTCCAGATTCCCAAAGCAGAGCTCCACTGCACCTTTCACATGACAATGAGGTGCAAAAACGAGGCGTGAACACCGAGAACACCTAAAGGTGGCTGATAGAAGCTGATGAAGCTTCCCAGAGAGGTAATTTCTGATGTGGAGATAAGCCTAAAGGTTTAATCTGAAATGCTAACGAGGAAGGAAAACTGGAGACGTTCTGAGGAAGGATTTCGATTGGAGATAGCATCTCTTGAAGGGTGGGATGGTTTTACCACAAGGCAATCCCGTTTCCCAGTGTCCTTCCCCCTGCAGGGAACAATGCAGCGGAGGTGCCACAAATCAGAGGGGTAAGTGACAGTGCTTTTATGGTGCCAAATGGAAGTCACAAAATGCAGGAAGCATCCTGTCAGATGTCACTTAGCAGCGCTATCACCGGGAATCTGGGAACGGGATTTGCCTGCATAGTAGGAATTCCTCGGTCCACCGAGAGGGAGAAGCAGAAATGGCAAGAGGGGAGGAATCTAATCTTGGCCTGTCAGATGAACGGGAAAGATTCCTCAGTTCCAACTTTATCTCAGGGTTTGGCACATTATCCTCTTACTGACCACGCTGATTCCTCATTGCCTTGTAGGATTCTTGCCTTAATCACAAGACGGGAGGAAAAATACAAAGTAAGAGAGGAATTCTCCTACTCAGGGTCTAACAATGAGTGCAGAAGATGGACAGAGCATACAAGAGAGGGAGCTGCAAGGAGAACACTGGGAATGATTGTGTAGGGAATTTAACACACTTTGAACACATTTCTGAAGACAGAATTTCCAAGCTCGCGATGGATTTTTAGATCGAGTGAAGCCCCATCACACCTTTACTCCACATGGTCCTCAAAGAGCAGTGACAAGAGCCCCAAGAGCTGCAGGCTGGGATGGAGATGTCCATCATTTTGGATGGGAAGGAAGCTTCCAGCCCAGCCCCAGAGCTGAGCCTGAGGATTTCAAATCCCAATCCCAACTTCCTGCCAATCACAGTGTGCCCATACTGTGTTTTTGTTTCTCTAACTAAACGAGGCCAGGCTGGGTCACAGCAAGAACATTTCACTGTGTGAGCAGAAGTGTTTTCTTCCCGAGCACACGTGAGTGCAGGAGTGTGAGAAAGCCCTGGAAAACTCAGGATATGATGATGCAATCACCTCGGTACCCACCTAGGATTTACCTGGGCACTGCATTATCTCATTTGCTCCATGTGGGCTGGCTCCGGGAGCGCTGGGGAGCTCACACGTGCGGGGAAACCAACTTGGATCCTGGAAGCAACATCCTTGTGCTAACGAGGTGCTCCACCTAAACTAATTAGCCCTGCCTTTCAACAGCCTTAATTAGGTGGGGCACCATCCTGGGCTGTTGTGGCTGGACAGCTTCCGGTTCTGGAGCTGGCTCAGCCACAGCCCGGCCGAGGATTCCTACCAGGAGCTGGGTGTGCTGGAGAGGGGCTCTGCTTGTGCCGAGCCCAGGGGCTCTGCCCATCACAAACTCCTCCATCCCGAGCTCCCTCTGTCCTCATATCTGTGCAAAAACACCTCCTGCACCCCTGCAGGCACCCCAAAAACTCCTCCTCTGAAACCCCGAGCTGACTTTCACAAGAGGCCCACGGCACGGAAGGAACTCCCCAGCCAGACCACACAGCAACGATCTGAGTCCAACCAGAGGAAAAAACAACCCCAAAGTCTGAGAGACGCAGAGGATTAACTGTGCTCTGTGTCACCGTTTCACAAGAGTTTGGCAAACCACGAGCAGAAAGGTCCTCGCTTGGATCTGCCCCCAAATCCAGGTGTTGCTTTCGCCCCCAAATCCAGGTGTTGCTTTCACCCCCCGACCCTTCTGGAGCCATTAAATCGGGTTTTGAACCGGGTTAACCTGGAGATAATAAAACTTGTGGTCTAAAGAGTCTGTCAAGAGAGAAAGTCCTTTGTGGTGAAATAAATGCAGGAGTAGGAAATGGAGGAGGAACCACAGGGATCAATCCTGGAAGTTCAAAGCACGATGCTGGATCTACCTGAAAAGCTCCTCTTGGCCACTGGCACTGGATGCAAAGATAAAGTTTATTAATCCTTAGCTCTTCATGAGGAAAATGATTCAGAAATGTTAAACAAGGGGCAGAGCAAGGCTGCTCACATCACCTGAGCCATGTAGAACAGGCCACTGGTAAAATGTTAGACCTGTTGAAATCAGCTTCCTTGGCTCCTGGGAAGGTTAAAAGGTCACAATTTAACACTAAATTGGCCTCTATTTCCTCTCTATTTAATTTCCTGGAGTTTTTCAATATGAAAGTTAAGAATGTGCTTTCTGGAAGCATCCCAGCTATAATCTATGGGAATTCTTTAAGACACATAGCACCCTTTGTGTCCCCATGCCTTGCTCGAGCCATGGAAAGACAGGACACAAAGTCACCCCTTACATTCTGAGCGAGCATTTCAATGATATTAATTAAAAAATAGAATGAAATGGTGGTTCTTTCATGGCTATATGTAATTACTTGAAAGCATTATCCTTTAGGATGGCAGCTTAAAAACCTGCTTTAGTTTGGAATTTTAATCTGTTTTCCTCCAACAGATATTTTATTTACTCAAAAGGGAAATGTCAACCTCGCTGGTTCACCTCAGTCGAACTCTGTGCCCTTGGTTTGCCTCTCAGTGAAATGCCTGGCACTGTCATCCCCCAGCTGAAATCCAGGGATATCTGCACGGAGCAGAGTCACCCAAGAATGCAGAATGTTGCAAAAAATGGCCTGTTTGGACCGATTGGGTTGTGGAGTGAAGCCGTGAGTCAGCGCTATCGGCGGATCTGGGATTGCAGCGCGGGACACGGCGTGAAGTCAGGGAGCAGAACCAGCACAGAGAGCTTGGACAATCTCAATTTCCTAATCCACAACTCTCCAGCTTTTAAATATGCAGAATATTTTGCATGTGAGCTGCGTGGTGGCTCCCCAAAACGCACAGGTTTTGCCCACCCCCACACCGTAACTCGGATTTTGGGGCGAGCCTCAAGTCCCAAACTCAAACTCCTCAGTGGCTGACAGCAGAGCTAAAACATCCCCGTGCTAATCCTGGGTATTCACCTCCCTCAGTGCACAGCTTGTGACTCACTGGCCTTTCTGTTTCCCCAAGTGCACGTAGAGCTTTCAGAATAATCTGCTGAAAATCACGGAGTGAGTCCCACGGGGAGCGGGGTGGGGAGGAAGAGGGAGATGGCAGGAGCCTACAAAGCAGCATCATTTGTTTTGACAGCTTTTAATGTTCCATATTAAACCCTGCACGTGCTGATCGCCACCTGTGAGCTGAGGACAGCACACCCTGGCTGTTTAAAAGGTGTGTTTGGGACGTGGGACCAGATTTTCCCTGAAATTACCAGGGAAACAACATCAGATTCATTCCTTAGTTATCCATAATCAGAATTTGATATTATAGAACACTAGATATTAATTTATTTGTAGGTTTTTTTTTAGATCTGGACTATTTTAGCCAAAGGTGAGGATTCTGTGCCCTGTATGACAACATTCCTCAAACCTGGGGTCAGTCCTGACTCAAATCAGGTTGTTTACACCACAGAGATGCCTGGAAGGGGCAGATGGGGACAAAAGTGACCCAGTAATGACAGGCAGACTTGAAAGTGTAACCACTCCCCAGATGGCTGCAGCCAGCAGCACTAAGAATAGTCTTTCGCTCTCAAAAACCATTTGATTAAAGCCCTCAAAAATACATTTATTTAAGCACCTCGATCTGAGTTCAAGGAAATCAAAATGTCAGCATTAAAAGCACCTCTTATTAACAATCCCAGTTCAAATATCAGATTGAACGGCCATGGAAATGGAAACGTTCCCTGCTGAAGGTCAGCTATGGCTTGGCCTGCTGGGGATTATTCCAGGGGTTACTTTTCCTGCTCTAAGTTTTATACTCTGGGGCACCTTCCAGAACTTCTTACATTTAGCAGCACAAGAGGCACCTCGTGTCAGCCTGGGCCAAGGCCTGTGCGCTGTCACTCACACTGTCATTAATTCTGTGCAGTAAATTCAGCACAATTCACACAATTTCTGTGGATTTCAGGCAGCACACGACTCCCCACTCGAGGCAATGTGCACCAGGAGCTGTTCTAGCAGCACTCGGAGCCACATTTGGAAGTGTTACAAAAGAGGGAGCAGCTGCTGCTGGAAAATGTGGTGTGAGCAGCATCCCTGCTTGGGTTCCTCCTTCCTGATCTGGAGAGGGGGAGGAGCAGCTTTTTGGCTTTTACTTGCACGGGACCTTCCCACTGGAAGGGGATGGAAATGTTGAAAAGCTTCATGCAATAGAGTTGAAACCCAGGAAGCTGCAATAGGAATTTTGGGAAATACCATGCCCAGAGAGCTGGAATTCAGATGGAGGCTCAGCAGTATTTGAGGAAGAGCTGGATGGGCACCATGTCCCATAAACCAGAAACACTCCAGTTCAACTGTAAACTTCTCCCTGGAGTTCTCTTCTTCAAGAGGATCTTTGGGAAGAAAAGGGAGTAAAACATTTCACAGCTGCCAAACGCCAGCAATGTCCATTTCCAACAAACCCTGCCCTTGTGTGTGTTTATTCTTGGAATTTTGTTAGCAGGACTGGCCCCACGCTGTGCTCAGTGACAATCCCCATGGAACAGACGTTATCCCACATCCTCTTGGGCCGTCCCAGACCAGTACAAACGCTCCCAGCATGGATCCAAACGTCCTGTTCTCGAGTCAGTAACAGCACGAACGTGAATTTGGGTCACTTCTTGTAAAGTTTATCCACTGAATGAGGCAGGGAGGGAGGGAAGAGGCGCAGGAAAACAGGCTGGCCTTTCCACTTCCCAGAATTCTCCTCTGTTTTTTCAGAGAACACAAAGATTGCTCTGACCAACTCCTGCTTTTGTCAGCCTAATATATGGTATTCAAAGAAAAAGACATTGCTTGTAAAATGTGACATTTCAGAAGCACTTTGGTATGAAGTGCTAAGCTTGTCAAACCTCCCTAAACACACACTTGAGGCACGAAAGGTCTGACTGGATTCAGCCCACTTGGAATGGAAACATTGGGGTGTCTGGAATATGCTCCAAGGGACCTGGCAGGCTGCATCCAAAGCCTCTCTCCAAACACTTGGAACCTGGAGGCTTTGAGGTACAGGGGAAAAGTCTGTTTCAGAAAGCTTTTGAAGAGTGTGAAGGTGTGGTGGAGGAGTTTAGCATGCACAGATGATTAATTCGCTCCTGGAAAGGGAGATTTCTGACAGCAGGATATTTATACTGGAATATGTGCATTAAAATGCACAGTTCCTTTAAAATTCAATTTAACCATGGAGCTCCTTAGCACTGAATAACGGATCCTGGATCCCAGCAAACCTTGGGTCAGGTCCTGCTCCCGGCTCATGTTTGTCACTTCCAGAGGCACAGTCCTGATTATAACACCAAAGTTATTAATTGTCAAATCAACACCCTGCAGGATTATGGAGGATTTTTCTATTCTGAATTCCTAAAATGATTCTCTGCTTGAATGCACAGCAAAGTCAATCAATGCTACCTTTAGATGTGAGAATATATCCCACAGGGAGAGGTGGGATATATTCTAATTTAGAATATATCTAATTTAATTATTCTAGTTTTAAAGGCTACTGCTTAAAACATTTAAGTGTTGGTAATCATACATATTTACAGTGAGCTGAATGAACTTCGAATAAACTGACAGGTTTGATTAATAACCATAAATAATTAGCAGCTGTTTCCTTTCTGTCAAAAAAGGTATTGCAATTATAGCATCCTTAAGGCTGTCATTTACAGGCACTTCTTAGAGCAAATATTACAACGAAAGGTTTCATTAACTCTTAGTGTAACACTCCTGCCCGGTTGCACAACGATGGTTACATTAATTAGCACACCTTGCTTGGAGACAGAAATCCTTTTTAGTTCATCAGGAGATGAAAATGGTGATAAAACCAGAACATTTCTGGGTGATTTGAACATCGAAACAATCAATATGTCCATTGTTCAGTGCCACTGTTTGGCAACTGCTGAGCATGAATCAGAATAGATGCAACTCCATATGGAATAGAGGGAAAAGTTCCAGAGAAACCCTTTGCTTCCTCTTTTAATTCTACCTTGATTTAAAGCTCTGAAAGTCTTAATCTTTGTAATTGTTATTTTGTAATTGTAGAGTAAAGTTTGGTGAGCAGAATGTTCCTGCAGAGGAGGGCAAATTCCAATTCTGTCCTTCAGGAACAGCGCTTTTCCCTCTGTATATTCCCTTCCAACCTGCAACCAACCCTGCTCCCACCAAGACTAACACATACAAAAAAATATTTGGGAATTCCTGCCCAACTACGGACCAAATGACTCAGCCGCTGAGAATCAGAACAAAACTTCAGAAACGCTTTTAAAAACACAAGAAGAAAGCAACTTCCACTGGGAATCAGATCCTGTAGGAAGACAAAGGTTTGGCCATTGGGGCTGGCTGTGGGATTTGAGCAGTGCATTTCCTTGGGAATGTCTCCACACGGATCTTGGATGAAGCCTCTCCCGCTCCCACGGTGTGTCCAGGACACAACGCTCTGCACTGGGCTCAGCCTCGGGGAGGAAGGAGAAACTTCTCCAGAGCTGTGGGGCCGAGCTGCTGCTGGGGGCTTTGGGGAGCCCTCTCCAGCTCCCACCACCTGGAAATGCTGTGCCATGGAAGCTGAAGGGGCTCAACCAGTGGGACAATGAAGGACCTTGTTCATCCTTAAGGCATGCACAGACTGTGCCCCGCGACCTAAAAAATAACCAGGCCTGCCAGAGGTTTGGTTTGGGTGGTTTTGTTTGGTTTGGGTTGTTTTTCCCTCTGAGCGAGGACACATCTCTCATTCTCATCTGGAACTGATTCAGGGTGCTGAGGGCTGCGCTGTCAAAATCTCCCCCCAGCAGCCCTGATGATTCTGTGCAGCGAACAAAAGAGACACAGATTTTATCAGCACTGATATCAGCGATGGCAGAGCCCAGTTGTCTCCGCAGGGCCCTTGCGCAATGCAGCGGGATGGGAGCGGAGCCTGACCCGGCCTTACGGAGCAGAGTGGAGTCAGGGACACAACGGGACCGTGCCCCTCCGAAGGTCCCTTCACCGCCACCGTGGGGCTGCAGCTGCCTGGGTCACTCTGAAAGAAGCCACCCATCAGATAAAGCCCTTTTAATAACCCGGGCTGGACTGATGGTTTATCCTACGTAGCTGAGCGTGGGATCATCAGTGAAACGACAACCTCACCAAAACCCAGAGGTTTGGCTCCGTGACCTTTCCAAAACGCATCGCTGCTGCTGTTACACCAGACCTGCTGCTCCTGGCAAGGCAGAGCTGCTCCCTCACCCTCCTGAGGACGCCATCCGTGTGTGACCTCAGAGCTCAGCTCCCAGTCCCTCCTCTGTCCGGAGCCATTCCTGACCGGGAAAAGGGACCAGAGCTGCCTCCAGCCCTGGGTATCTCCCACGAGGGTTGAATGGCTGTGCCAGGCAGCCCAGCCCACCTCGGGAGTACAGCAGGACAGCGGGAATGCTCAGGGAGTCCCGCTCAGCCACAGGAGGCAGCTGGCCCTGGGGAGTGACAGGCTCCTGATGGCAGCAGCACGTGGAGCATCTTCATGTGACATCCACAGGTGGGGCGGAGGGGAAAACAGTTTTTATCCGTTGCTATGGAGTCATGATTAGCTTGTGTGTCTTCAGAGCCTGCCGAGCAGAAATGAAGGCTATTTTCTTATATAGATGTCATGAAATCAATCCTGGCAGAATTTCGGGAGTCAAAGGCTAAGCAGGTTTGCCTGAATGCCTCCTGTCACTTGATACCCAAATAAATCTAGCTGGGGACCTGAAACAAGTGTCACTTGTCAGCCAGAGCTGGTCACAAAAACGACATTTTAGTCTCGTTTGGAGCTGTTTATGCACACAGCAACGTAACAAACGTGTGTTCAATAAAACACAGCAATTATCTTCAGCGAAAATGAGCCTTAGAAAATGAAGCAAAAAACCACCCTTATTGCAAGGGGTGACTTCAGAAGAAACTTTTCCCTTATTCTCTCCAAACGCTAAAAGCAAACCTGATGTTCTTCTTTTAAAATGTGTCTGCCTCTAGGTCTTTGGCACAGGTTTGCTGCTGGGAGGGCCGGCAATCTATTTAATGACTGCATTGACGTCAATAGCATAACTGAAATACTTACTAAGATGCATGAGTCCAACTTTCGGGGGGTGTGTTCGAGGCAGGCGGGCGCAACACGCGGAACGGATTCTCCGCAGGAATGAACTCCCCCCGGAGAGCCGGCAAGAGCCCCGGCACGGCCCCGTGCTGGCTGGAGCTGCCTCAGCCCCGCTCTAAAACTCGCTTTGAAACGCTCTTTTAGTCTGACAAGCGGCAAGAATCACTTCAGCACCAGCCCTCGTTTAGGCACGTCATTAAGCTTGTTATCTACCTGATTTCTTAGACGGTTTTGTTTGGTTTCTGAATAATCTGCATGATGCCAGCGCTGCATCCTTTAAAAATAATATCTGTAGGTGCTAACAAGCCTCCATTTGTGCACACAGCCAGTTTCTCTGTGGCTCAGCTGCTCAGGAGCTCGTGGTTCCTCTGCACTCCTGTTAAAGCCCAAAGCACCACAACCACTTGACTTTTACAGTCGGTCTCCAAATCAAAAGGTCAAATCTTCAGCCAAACTCCCAGCAAAGAAACAGAATTTCAAAATGAATCCTCTACTCTTGTGTGTGCCCAGAGCCATTCAGCACGTGCCAAGCAGAGGAGAATGGTGCAAGAGCAGCAGCTCTGTGCTAATTACCCGGGATTTAGAGATATTTGTAACCCAGAGCTCACTTGGATGCACAAGGCTCCTTAACTCCTACAAGAAGTTGGGGCTCTCATTAGCACGAGCATTATCCAGTCTTTGTTTATGCTTTACACAAAGGTTCGTGCACGAGTCTGTGTACGTCCTACACCCACAGGAAAAATGAAAGAGTACGAGTTTGGAGGTCGTGTAAAGGCATGTGAGAAGTGCACACAAACGTGCCGAGGTACAGGAAAGCAGAGCTGAGGCACAAGCAAGAAAAACACCGACCCTTCCCTCCCATCCCCAGAGAGGAATTCGAACAAAGCCTTAATTCCGTGAGCCCTGAAATGCTGTGGGTGACATATCCCAAAGGGCTGCACCCCCCCAAGCCCGGGGCTGCAGGCAGATCAGCAACCTTGTACCATAATCGTGAGGAGCACTGTCAGTACTGAGTGCTGAGAGTATCCAAGGGGCTCCTGAGAAGAGTCTCTGCAAAGCCCCACAGCCTGGAAGAACTCGGTGCTGTCTGATCCATAACTGTGCTTTGTTCTTGTCACCATCGGTGACATTAATGTGGCAGTGCATCAAACAGGAATGGGACAACATGGTCCATCCCAGGCTTGATGGTGCAGGAACAAAACAGGCTGGGAAAAGTTTGTGCCAAATTAGTGGAAGAACAAGAGGCTTCGACTGATGGTGGCAGCCAGCGAAAGGCGATTTAATTCAGAGGGAATAAGGGTCACCGAAAGGAATAAATATGGAAGAAGGAAAAAACCAAGCAGGAAAAGCCAGACTTGTTGCTGGTTAAAGATGTTATTGGTTGAATCATTGGGTAGGAACTGCAGACCTTTCACTGGGGCCAGGGAAGGGGAGAGCTGGATAGAGAAGGGAAGGCACTGAGGGATTTCTGAGCCCAAGGTGGCGCAAAGGTCACCGAAAGTAACTGTGGCAGAGGCCACACTCGGCAGAAACAAAGGGGAACAGCAGAAAGAAACACCAGGGGAAAGAACCCTCCGGGACATCGTGTGACAATGTGTCTCCCATTGTTTCTGTAACCCAGAGGTGCCTGGGCAGCACCATCCTGCCCTGGCCCTGCACAGCTGCTGGGGATGCCACACACCACGCAGGAACCCCACAGCATTCCCATCATCCTGCCCAGCTGCGGCCTCACCAGCTAATTAAGGATTGATGGACTTTTGCTATGGCTTTGTATTTCCATGTTATGGTTTCTCAGTTAATTCATAAAAGCAATTTTGTGCGTTCCTGTGAGCTGCAGTTATAACAAAATAACAGGAAAAATCTGCCAGATTTACTTCAGCTGATACCAAGGACAAAACACAGGATGTACAATCCATATTCCCCTTCCTTCTCTGGCTGTGCTCGCAAGGTTAAGAAAGCTCTGAAATTCACAGTGACACCAGCAGTGCCTTTCAAAGCCCTTTGTCCCAGGAAAAACCTGGCCAGAAGCTTTCCTACTTTTAAGAAAATGAAAGCAAAAAAGAATTTCCTCATTTCACCATAGCTCATTTATTCCACCACGGGCCTGGGTCCTCAGTGATGCAACACCAGCAACAGATTTGGCTGCTGTTGCTTGGAAAATCCTGGAATATTCCAGCTGGAGTAAACAGCTGGCGTGTATTCCTTGCAGTGCAAATGCTGGATGTAATTTGCCTCCCTCCAGGGTAATTTCATTAATGCAGCCTTGTTTGCTTTAAACCCTGAGTTCTGTACTTCTCGGAACAGGATATAAATCACCCCACTAATGACAAATCAAAGGAGACATCCACAAGGTGCTCACAGTGATGTCAGTGGGTTGTGGTAAAGCCATGAATCAATGGGTGACATTGGAGGGTTAAAATCAAACTCCAAGCTTCAACAAATCTCGAGGACCTAAACCCAGTTCTTTCAAAACACAGTCTTTTATCTAGAGAGATGTGAGGCAGCCTAGTCCCAGTCAAAACACGACTGCTTCCTTCTGCAAAGCCTTCAGGAAAAACACTCTGCATCCTCTCAGCCACTGGCACAGAACTGGAAGGGTTCTGATAGGAAAATCTCTCTTTCCATTTATAATTTCCAGGGCAGAAGCCATCAAGGATTGAAAAAAAGGTGCAAACACTGAAAAATATTCCTTAAAATCTCTGTTCTCGCTGCATTTATATGGAAACTTCCTTAGAAAGTCAAGGGTTGTGATTGTTTGCTGCTGCCTGGAAAGGAATTCAGTGTGTGACAGTGGCTGTGAAGAGACAGAGGAAGTCAGTCACTTGAATTTAACCAAGAACCCCAGGATTTTCTACCAATAATGTCAATATTGGATGGTTTTATGTAGGAAATCACACAATTTCCTAATTATCTCAAAAATACCTCTCCTTCCTACCTACAAAGTGTCACAATTTACTGAAGCTATAATGATCCAGCTCGCTTTTTAAAATTTTATTTGAAGGTTTCACCTAAAAGCAGTTAAGATTCATGGTTAAAAATCTATTTACTTGAGGGGCCACAAATCCAGCCTTTACAAGGTAACACGAAATTTGCCCTACAATTCTGTGTGTCAAATACTTCATTCCAAAAGGAGTTTTCATGTACTCCCAGCATTAGAAGCTTGGATCAGCTAAAAAGTACCAAGTGTCCTACAGCTCACATTGAAAATACTGTAGAATATCCCCAAAGTGTTAAAAAGTTGAAAGCAATTTTTTCCATGGAAAGTGTTAAGAAAATGAACCTAAAAATTCCTGGAAGGGCATTCTCTCCTCGTTATTAGATTGTCTAACTTACATAAACAGATCTATGGAAAGCCTAGGAAATTTTCCATGATTTTTTTTTTTCACACAGGCACAAATTCAAAGCCTTGCTAGACCCAACTTTAAATCAGGTGATTGAGTTGCATTCCTGCCAGCTCTGACAGAAAGAGACGGAGTTTAAGATTGTGTTGTCCAGTTTTGATTTTGCATCAGAGGTTTCCACCTCCCATTAACAAGTTTGGAGGAACCTAATCTGGAAGTGTCCAGGACTCTGTGTGTCCCGTGAGAATAAATAACACACAGCAGGAGAGGAAATGATAGTTATCCAGGCTTCACATGTTGTGAAAATTAAGCTTTAGTAGGCCCTCCAAGCATGTAATTATTGGAAAGGCTGAGATTAAACCTTACAAATGGGCACTGCTCCAAATCTTATCTCCTTCTCTCCAGAGCAACCTTTGAATTAGTCCAAGCAGGGCCAGCTCTGATCCTGAGCGGGGTTCTACAGCCCCTCAGCTTGGCTAAACCCAGGTTTTGAAACAAATAAACCTGTCCTAAGTAATCAGCTTCTGCTGCTCACCCTCATCCTTCCCCCTGCCCGAGTGGCCCTCATGGTGCTGCCCACCCCACCTTGCCCTGCCACCCCCTTGCCAGCAGGAAGCCAAGGAAGTCTCATCCAGGAACGGTTAGAGTACACAGATCACATGGAAACAAACTGAAATAAACAGAATAAAAAAGAGACCCAGCTGTGTCTGAGCCTGTTTGAGGCTCGTAGGCTGGGGCTTGTCCAGGCCTGTGCTCACAGGGACTCACAAGAACAGCAGCCACCGCGGCCCTGACTATCAAACCAAAATCATGTTCATCTCCTGTGCTAATACACCAGCAGAAACCCCAAACCAAACGATTAAAATAACAATATTAGGAGCCTGATAGTTGTCTCCTATTGGTTTTGCAGGAGGAACCCAGAATTGCACCGGAGAGGGGGCAGAGAAGCAGCTGTGAGCAGAACTGGGCAATAAATGCTGTGTGCACTTGGCCTGGCAGCCGACCCCCAAACCCCACACGTACCTTGCAGGTTCACTCTGGAGACAGGTGGCTGACTCGTGGCTGGAGATCTCCTAAGAGGGATAAAGAATACTCTGTCAGGAGGTGGGATTTTATCTTTCCAAACCCTGCCAGCTCCCTCAGTTAAAAATCCTTTTTCATTCTCCCAGAGAAACCCAAACACTTCCCAATGATTTGTCGAGCAGTACTGACGGACCTGTTAGGAAGAACCAGAGATGGCTGTTCCCTGCCTGCTCCATGAGCTGGAAATGAGGAGAAATATGCCACCATCCCATGCTGCCTTTGCAACCTTCTGCTCAAAATATGCCTGAAGGCAGCAAGGACCAGGCTGTGGTGGCTCCCCCACGATAAAGCTTTTCCCATAAAGCTTTTCCCTACAGACTCTGGAAGGGACCCTGAAGTTATGTCAAACTGCTGCAAGGCAATGCCATAGGTAAAGTCAGAAATGTGCCTTTCAGCCCTCCAGGTAACACTGGAATTGCTCCTGAAGCAAGGAGGAGAATGCTGCAGTCACTATTGTTTAGCTCTGAAACAGCTGAAGGACACTTTTTGGACTCTGAGCAACAATTCCTGGATTTTGGAAGGGCCAAAAGCTATTTGAAAAAACTGGTTCAAGTCAAGCCAACAGGGTCTGACTAGAAAAAGGTGCAGATTCTCTCCAAATGTCAACTGTTCCCTGTGAGGCTTGCCAAACAAAACTGTTAATTTTTCAAGTTGAAACCATCATCAGAGACTTGTTTTGTAAAGGAGTTAAAAAGAGCTGACACCAAAATCAAGACACTTCAGTTTGGATTGACTGCAGCACTTCAGGCTGACCAAAAACGAAACTTTGGGCTTCTGCTTCCCTAAGAAGTTTCAGATCCATTTTAACCGAAGCCAGATTTCCCCACACTCTCCCTTTGCCAACCTCCTCGCTAACCCCAAATTTCGGAGTCAACCACTGAAGTGCAACATCCATTATTCGCCAGCTCTCCTTTGAAGCTCGAATCAAAGCAGGCAGAGCGGCTCAATTGTGCTGCAATTGTAGCTCCGGGGGGTTCTTCAGAAGTGCTCCGGGAAGGCCTCACTGCCCAGGTGAGGTCTGCGTGAAAGGAGCGCAATTGCAGCCCTAATTCCAGCACTCCGACCCGCCGGGCTCCGCAGCCTGCTCCCGGCAGGAGCCTCCCTGGGATTCAAAGGCTGTTCTGGCAGGATGTGCACGACCCAGGTTCTCTGAAGGGTTCAGCACAGGGCACACACGCTGGGTGCTGAATTCTCTGCAAATGTGCCCCAACCTGCCTCTGCTGAGCCTTTGAAAAGCCAAATCTTGAAATCTCTCAAAAACAGAAACTCCCCGACAGGGACACCACACCACGGCTGCAGCACTCCCAGAACGGAGGGATCCATGCTCCAGGGATCTCCAAACCCTGAGCTGCACAGACATGCCTTTGGGGGGGTGGGGAGGGATGAGCTGCCGTTCCGTAGGGTATTCCCTGCTCCAGAGCCGGCACTGCTCCTGCCATCCTCAAATCCATGTGCTGGCCGTGCCCATCCTGTTTTCCCAGCAGCCAGGGCGCAGGATTCTGGGTTTTGACAGCACTGTCCTTTCTCAGCCACCACTGTGCTCCAGGGGACGCGGCTCCTGCTGCCCGCTCCTTCCCTCCTGCCGCAGGGTATTACAACGAGCAGGCTCCGGATGCTTCCCGACCGCGTCCTGGGCTGCAATTGCCAAACTCTGGCACTCCAAACCCATTAATCATCCTCTCCTCTTTTCCAATCAGGAAACTGCCTCAAGAACCCTGACGTTAAAGTCCAAAAAATATGACTGCCAGTTGTTTTTTTTTCCTCCAGGCCTTAACATTCGTATTTTCCAGCAAATATGTGGGACAGCATCTGCTTTTTCCTTGCTCGGGCAAGGAGGGGTGGACGAGGAGGAGAAAAAAAGACAGAGGAGGGATTAAAGAAAAGCTGAGTTTCTCATGATCCCCAGAGCAGAAGTTTAAGTAAAATATCACATATCATGAGACAGATGATAAAATCATGAGCCGGCAGCATGGCTGTAACCCAGCAGAGCTCTTTGGAAATTGTGCGGGAAGCTCTGCGGCACCTGGAAGCACATTCCACCACAGACTGGGATGTTTGGAATAGGATGGTTTAAAAATCTAATGACTTTTACTTTGGCCAGGCAAATGACTTTATACCTCAATCAAATCTGGGAATGTTTTCCAAAGGACACTGCAAGATGCCTGTGTGTCCTACAGGTTACGCCCTCGCTTCCTTCCGGTCCTGTCCAATTTCAGATTCCTCATTAGGAACTGCCAAAATGCCCGAGCTGTCCAAAAAAGCAAAGCTTAAGAGAAAGGAATATTTAAGCCATCCGGTTTTTTATTAACCTCCATCTTGGAATGTGGTGGTTCCTTCCCATCAAAATTTGCCAACGGGAATCAACCAAAGGAAAACCTCATGCCTGGATAAAATGCTGGGCTTTATGTAAAATAAAGATTGTGAGCTCATGGTGGGCACCCAGGTGATGCCACTCACACGTGGAGTGGAGCAAGCCCGTGGTGTCCCACTGGGATGCATCCCTGCACCTCATCCTTCCCTTCTGGAGCCAGCTCAGAGCGAGCAGTGCCTGCCAGTCCCAGGGTGGGATCAGTGGGATGGGTGGGTGCACAGCAGACCTCGCCAGGAATGAATGATGTTGGTTAGAGGCAAAACAGCTCTCCTGGGGCCAAGCAGGCCAGAGGATGACGATGACTGGCTTAGTATAAATAGCCAAGGGGAAACTGTGGTTCCGGACAAACCAAAGGCGTAAAAAGGAGTTTGTTTGGTTTCTCCTGTTCAGCAGGTAGAAAAAACAACATCCTCCTCCTGAGTGCATCACCTTCCTCATTCAGAGCAATCTGTGTCAAAGGAAGTGATGTGAGATTCAGTTCTCTGGGCAGCCCTCTCAGAGCTGAGCTCCAGGATGCTGCTGCTGGGAAATCCTTGTTCTTCCCAGAGCCTCGCGCTTGGGGTGCCCCCCTCGGCATCTGCCCTTTGGCCATGAACAACTCACGTGAGTTTGGCTCAGTTGGGTAGAGCCTGGTGCTGATAACACCAAGGTTGTGTGTTTGATCCCTGTATGGGCCAGTTAAGAGTTGGACTTGATTCTGCTGGATCCCTTCCAGCTTGGACAATTCTGAGATTATTACTGCTCTGTGAAACAGCGGTGGAAATGCAGGGCAGGACCACAGCTTGACTGCTCCGAGATGGGCACCTATGGAATGCCTGGGATAGCCGAGGTGGCAACGTGATGAAGATCATGGAATTGTTTAGGTTGGCAGAGACCTCTGAGATCACCAAGTCCAACCCAGCACTGCCAAAGCCACCACTGGCCCATGTCCCCAAGTGCCACATCCACGTAGCTTTTAAACCCTGCCAGGGATGGGGACTTCTGCCCTGGGCAGCTGTGCCAGAGCTGGACAACTCTTTCTGTGTAGAAACTCCTCCTGATATTCAAATAAACCACCTCTAGTGCAGCCTGGGTCTGTTCCCTCTCCTCCTGTCCCTGTTCCCTGGGAGCAGAGCCCAACCTCCCCCAGCTGCCCCCTCCTGTCAGGGAGTTGTGCAGAGCCACAAGGTCCCCCCTGAGCCTCCTTTTCTCCAGGCTGAGCCCCTTTCCAGCTCCCTCAGCCTCTCCTGGGGCTCCAGACCCTTCCCCAGATCCATTCCCTTCTCCAAATACTCTCCAGCCCCTCAACGTCTTTTTTGTGGTGCGGGGCCCAAAACCGGCCCTGTGATTCATGGCGGACATTGCACAAGCCGAAACACATTGCTCGCTCCTCAGGGAGGACCTGAGAGCTCAGGGGATGAGGGGATGAAGGGATGAAGGAATGAAGAGATGAGGGGACAAGGGGACGAAGGGACGACGGAATGAGGCGACGAGGGGACGAGGGAATGAGGCGACGAGGGGATGAGGGGTGAGGAGGTGAGGGAATGAGGGGACGGATGCCACGAGAGGAGAGGAGATGGCGCCCCCTGGCGTCCCGCGCAAACCGCGGCGGCGCCCTGAGGCCGTGGCGGAGCCTGAGGCCCCGCGGCCGCGGCTCCCCGGCCCCGCCGCCCCAGCTCAGCCCCGCCGGCTCCTCTTGTGTACGAAAGGAACTTAAAAAGCCAGGCTTACTTGTTGGAGGTGCCGTGTAAATTGGTGAGGAGCGTGAAGTTGTTCCTCACGCTTCTTAGGCTGGCCAGCACCTGAGGGAGACAAAACCGCAGGCGTCACCTTCTCCGCTTTAATGCTTTATAAGAACTATTTTAGAGGCTGATATGCCACCAACTCACCTGGGCGAAAGGTGTGACAATCAGGTCATCGCCATGCCTAAGGAAAAACAGAGAAAATGTATAAATTTCTGTCTAAATTTACCTTTAAACAGAGCGAAATTCACCTCAGGGAATGAGTGTTTTCCTGACGGGGTTTTCCTCACGAATGAACCCACGCAGCATTTAGTTAACACCACAAAAAAAACTTGTTCCTAATGGAAAGGTCACCATGTATATCCAAAACAACCGGCTGGAGCGAGTGTTCGGGCTGGGAACACCAGGCAATAAAAGCCAGGAAATTCAAAAGTTAAGGCTCGCGCTTGCACCGCGGTGGAAAAAAACCAACTGTAGTTGTGCGGGGAAAGGTCACCTTTGAATTTCCTGGCTTTTGTTGATCTCTGTCGCAGTCTTTAATCTTGTTCAGACGCCGGGTTTTGTCCGGCTGTTTTCATCATGGAAGATTTGAGCAGAAGCTCTGAGCAAAATACATCATTGCCAGCAATAGGAGGGACGTTTGTTTTTTTTTTTTTTTTTTGATGGTCTTATATATGGTACTTGTGCGTGTATGGAAAATCTTGTATGATATACCTAGCTGAGAGATGGCAGGGTATAGAATCATCGAAAGGTTTGGGTTGGGAGAGAGCTTAAAGCCCATCTAGTGCCACCCCCTGCCATGGGCAGGGACACCTTTCACTATCCCGGGTGGCCTTGGGCACTGCCAGGGATCCAGGGGCAGCCACAGCTGCTCTGGGCACCCTGTGCCAGGGCCTCCCCACCCTCCCAGGGAACAATTCCTGCCCAATATCCCATCTATCCCTGCCCTCTGGCAGCGGGAAGCCATTCCCTGTGTCCCGGCCCTCCATCCCAAGTCCCTCTCCAGGTCTCCTGGAGCCCCTTTAGGCCCTGGAAGGAGCAACGTTGTAGTCAATTCTATTATTAATCCCATAATTAATAACAGGATGCACTAAGCAAGGGCAGCAGAGCCAGCTCCAGGCTGCCTCAGGACCCTTTGGAGAGAGAGACGTCCTTCAAAGAGGAATTCTCCCTGCTGTGCTGCCACAGAGCTCATCCCCTTGTCCTGACTCAGGTATCAGTGCTATTAAGTCTAAATTTAATTAAAATTGTCTCCACACTGTCTCTCTCCCAAGAGACTCACAGACTCTCTCCCAAGTGCTAACAGAGCCTTGATGCCCACAGTGGATGGACACTTTAGCTGCAGAGAGCCATGAATTTGGGGGAAATTATGAATTATGGGATTCCCCCACCCCAGCACACTGCTGGGAATTGTTACAACCCACCGTTTACACCAAACATTATTTGCATAATTTGGAGTGGTTCCTTCAATAAATATTTACTCTGTTTTAACTCACAGCAGGGATATTTTCTTGCAGAATTCTCGTGGATCTGGCTAATATTCAGATTTCCATTCCATGACAAAACTTTCACAACAGTTCAACTTCCTTTTACGAGCACTTTTTTTATAGCTTAATGGCCACTTTAAAACTTTAAACTACGCCTTTCAAAACGAAGGGCTGGGAATCCAGGACATTCTGTGGGTATTGATCCCCTTGAGCTCAGCCATTTGTCTCAGCTCATTTTCCCCTCAGTTCTAGGGGACAGCCCACAAAACAGGATGGGGAACAGCAATACTGTAAACAGAAGTACAGCACAACCTCTCTATTATTCCAGGATATGGCTTTGAAAGCTCTTCTGCTAACTTCTGGAGAAAATGGGAATATTTGAAGGATGGGATGGGAGAGGATGTTGGATCAGCACCTGTTTTGTGCATTCCAGCTATGAAATGTGCGAGTACCACCCATAAGCTCTTCATAACAGAGCTCTGAGGATTAGAGCAGCACGGAAAGCTCTCAGAGAGTGTAAAATACGAGCTGAATTGATGCTTACTGTTCACTCGGGAGGGAGGAGTTCCTGGACATGGTCTTTGGTGAGAGGTCATAGTCGCTGTCGGATCTGTACAGGAATGACTCCCGGCGCTGGCTGTGGCCCGGGAACGTCGTGTGCAGGACGAGTCCTGACGAGGAGCTGGCCTGCGGGTCCAGCGGGCTGCGCCCCGGGGACGGGCCATTCTCCACATCGAAGCTGCGAACGAAACACAGAGCGCGTGTCACACGTCTGCCACAAGAAGGCTTGCAGGGCATGTGTCACCTCAGCGTGGCTCTCACACCGTGTCACCTCAGCGCGGCTCACACTGTGTCACGGGCTGCGGTCACCGGAGCCACTCGCTGGCACATTTCTCTTGTGTGCAAGCAGGACTCACTGTGTGACCATAAACATTGACCCCGGAGGCTCCTGACTGCCTCTGCTCACGCTTCCTTCAGCCTGAATTTCTCCCAGCTCAGCACAGCTCTCAGCATGACCACACAGCAGCTGGAGAGGGCAGGGTTAGATTAGAGATGACGGAGAAATTCTTCCCTGTGAGGGTGGGGAGGCCCTGGCACAGGGTGCCCAGAGAAGCTGTGACTGCTCCATCCCTGGCAGTGTCCAAGGCCAGGTTGGACAGGGCTTGGAGCCACCTGGGATAGTGGAAGGTGTCCCTGCCCATGGCAGGGGTGGGAATGGGATGGGCTTTAAGACCTCTCCTAACCCAAACCATTCCAGGATTCCATGATTCTAAACACCCCACTCCATCCTCAAGGCCTTTTGCACAAGCCCTGGGCTTCAATTTGCCAAACCTCACTCCAAGTCTTACAAGCACAACAGGGACTAAAGACACCATAACACGACACCACTCCCCAGCCCAGCCCTGTCCCCATCTGCTCTGAAGCCAAAGTTTTGAAATCCTGCAAGATGGGCGAGCACTTGGTAGTTGTGGGAGCTGGATGCCCAAACCGTGTCTTAGCCATTCAAGGTATCTGTTCAGTGAATTTTAAACAGCTGGGCTGCAAAATGAAGGGCTGTTTAAAAACTCAAAAAAAAGCACTAAACTTTCTGTCACCTTTTCCATTTTACACCCGCTTTCTTGTGGTTTCATAACTTGGCTGCTGCAACCCGTGGCTGAAGTCACCCTGGCTGCTCTAGCAAGCGACACTCCTCGTAAACGCTGAAAAGAAGCAGGTTGGCCTCCTTTGCCTGGGCATTTGGGCCTGATGGAAACACCACATGTGTGACCATGGCCCAGCGAAGCCAAGTGAGGTACGGCCACGCTCAGGAGGAATTTCCTTGCCTTTGGAGGTCAGGTTTTGTCTCCTTGCAGTAGGAGCTGAGTGCCTGCTCCAGTGCCTCTTACCATGCCTGATGCTGTCCCACTAGGACACCAGGCTGTGGTCCCTGCCATGCCGTTCTCCATCCCTCCACTCTTTAATCCAGAAGATTCCCCAAGCACAGTGGCAGGGAAGACCCCAGCTGTCCCTCCTCTCTGCAGAGAGTGCTTTAACTGCAGCAGCAGGAGCACATAAAGTAATAATGCCTAAATTTGCCTGAACCCTGCAAGTTTTCCAGATTTCTGCAGCACTGGGATGAGCTGGACACATCCAGGCTGCCTTAGTGAGAAGCCTGGCACAGCCAATGCCCAGCTGGGAATACTGTGGCTGCTCCAGCTCGTGGCTGCTCCAGCTCCTGGCTGCCCGCTTCCCGCGTTCCCTGTTCCAGCACCTGGAATGCTGCCGTATGGATCACGTGGTTAATGCAACCGAAAAGTGCTTTTATTCCTTTCCTCAAGTTCAACGTGCAGCCACGCCAGCGTTCCTCAGGCTCTTTGTCCTTGGCCTTGATCCAGCACTCAGCCACCCGTGTGCTCAGCCAGAAGTTAACAGAAAATTCCCCAAAAAGTGATGGATCTCAGAGTTTGGAGCTACCTCTGCCAGGAGTGAACAGGCACTCCCAGAGGTACAGCCTGTGAGCAAGATCCTCAAAACCCAGCAATAACTCTGCTGTCGTGGATTTTTAATAGTTACAAGAAGTGGAATATGGGAAAATATTCCCCTTGGATCATCCAACGTTAGGAAAACAGGACCTGAGATACATAGAGCGAGAGCTTAACCTTGTGTTTGTCACCAGTTGCTCTTGGTTTGCACAACACCCACTTGGAACTGTGTCCTGATACCAAAAATATCCCTCAAACAAACATTTGCTGGGATTGGTAAGAATTGTGATGGGATTGTAAAGTTGCCCTCTCAGAGCTGCATTTCCCACTAGTTTTTTTTTATTGGAAGTTAACTGCTGAGCTCTGCTGGAAAAACTTCATCACCATGTTCAGAACACTGCACAGACTATGAGGGTCCTCTCCAAAGTTTGCACACCCCACAGGCTTTGTCCAAGTGGAAAAAAAGCTGCATTTCCCCAGTTTAAAATAAGGATGGCAGAGTACAAAGCACAAAATAACCCCAAAATTTCCTTTGCAGTTTATCCTCAAGCAATAGCACTCACAGCAAGACGCCCCACTTGTGATAAAAAAAAAATTGTGTTATCTAAACACATGGGCCAGAATTTTGATATCTAAGGTCCCTAGAAATCCTTCAGAAATCCCTGTCTCCATAGGAGATCTCTCTAGGACATGTGGGAGCTGCCAGCACTCCCTGCCTGCCTCCAACCTGTGTAATCAGATCTATTTACCAGCATTTTGCAGCGCTGGACACTCTCAGGGGTGACTGTGTGCCTGGACGCCGCCAGGCGATTCCAGGGAATTGAGCCCTACCAGAGCCAAATGGGCTCCACAGGGGAAAGGTGACAGCAGCACTGGAAGGGCTGCCCAAGGCAGTGGTGGAGTCTCCATTCCTGGGGGGATTTAAAAGCCGTGGAAATGTGCCACCTGGGGACACGGTCAATGGTGGGAATGGATGGACTTGATGACCTTGGAGATCTTTTCCAAACTGAGTGATTCCACGATCCATGTGGGACGGGCCATAGCCCAGCCAGTCCCGTCTCTCAGCACTGCAGAGCTGGGAAGGAAGGTGGCCTTTCCCTGGATTTCTCTCCAGAGACTCCACAGCCAGGCTCTCTGGGATGCCCGGTGGGATGGAGGAGCAGGTGAGGCGCAGGGTGGGCAGAGGGAGGGGGCAGCTGCAGCTCCACGTCCTTTATCCCTCTGCATCCCGAAATAAGCCAGGATCTTAGGGAAGCGAGAGGAAGGAAGGAGACAGCAGGTGGCAGGAGTTAGCTGCGAGCGGCCACCGGCCTTGGACCTGTGCAAAGCTGTGCCTGAGCCACGGTAATGAACCGACAACGGCGAGCCAGGAGAAATCATTGTAAAACACAGCGAGGCTTCGTGAGTCACTCTGCAAACAAAGAGAATTCATAACAGCAACCCCCAACTGTTCAAATGCTGCAGTGTTACTGTAACAGCTACAAGATCAGAGAGTATCTGGAGCTGGAAGCGACTCACAGGGATCATCGATCCAACTGCTGGCCCTGCACAGACGCCCCGGCAATCCCACCCTGTGCATCCCTGGGAACGGTGCCCAAACGCTCCTGGAGCTCTGGCAGCCTCGGGGCCGTGCCCATTCCCTGGGGAGCCTGGGCAGTGCCCAGCACCCTCTGGGGGAAGAACCTTTCCCAAAATCCAACTTAAACCGCTGCTGACACGGCTCCAGCGGTTCCCTGAGATCCTGTCCCTGGTCACAGACAGAATAAATCAGCCCCTCCACTGCCCCTCGGGAGGAGCTGCAGACGCTGGTGAGTCTCCCATCAGTCTCCTCCAGGATGAATAAGCCAAGTGCCCTCAGCTGTTCCTCATATTTCCACTCCAGGCCCTTCATCAGCTTCAGGAACCGATGTCCCTGGATTAGCATTGCCCACCAGTAGTCTTGGAACATGGCAAAATTTGGCAAAAAGATTGAAAAACAGGAATGCGCCATGATTTGGATATAATTCACAGTCACTCAAACAGTCACTGCCAGTCAAGTGGTTTCCATGAGAGCTGCAGCCCCACAGTTTGCTCTGGAGTATGAAACACAAACACACTTCAGCCCAGCAGACCAGGCAGGCTCCGGGATTTTTGTTTACGTTGGGAATTTACACTTTTCCCGAGGATGACAGCACTGGCTCTCCAAGAAGGTTCACCATCTGCTTTGCCTTCTCAGAGCCATTCCTGAGGACACTACTCCCCATCTCCTAACTCCAGTACCACCCTTATGATATCAAATATGTTTCCAAAATAATTCCAGAGGTTTGGGCAGACTTTGTTAATTATAAAGATCCTTTTTGAGATTCGTGAATCTCACCAAGACATCCCTCAGAATTCTTAAAACCATAAGCAAGGAAAAATGCTGTTCCTTCCACTGCCTGGCCGCTCTCTAATGCTGTGCACCTGTTCCCCATTATCAGAACAGCTTGCTGCTTTTCCTAAATAATCTTCCATGTGGAAAGGGCTGTGCTTGAAACCATCAGCACTTAATGGCCCAGGATGGGACACACGGAGCTGAGCACAGCCCTGGCACAGGCACAGGGCTCCCTGGGGTGACAGCTCACAGCTCCACAGCCATTACTGACCTTCTTCCCCTCCTGACCTTCTCCCACTTAGGGAAAACCGTGTTGCTCTCAGGAACCTCTTAAAAGTTCAAATCCCGCTGCTGGCTTTGTCCCTCATGTGGCCCCTCACTTTTTCATCCAGGTGAGCTGGCTCCAGTTCTGGGACCCAATATCAGGAGGATGTGGAGCTGCTGGAGTGAATCCAGAGGAGGCTCCGGAGCTGCTCCAGGGCTGGAGCCCCTCTGCTCTGGAGCCAGGCTGGGACAGCTGGGGGTGCTCACCTGAAGAAGAGAAGGCTCCAGGGAGAGCTCAGAGCCCCTTGCAGGGCCTAAAGGGGCTCCAGGAAAGCTGGAGAGGGACTGGGGACAAGGGCTGGAGGGACAGGACACAGGGAATGGCTTCCCAGTGCCAGAGGGCAAGGACGGATGGGATATTGGGAAGGAATTGTTCCCTGGGAGGGTGGGGAGGGGCTGGGCTGGAATTCCCAGAGCAGCTGTGGCTGCCCCTGGATCCCGGGCAGTGCCCAAGGCCAGGCTGGAGGGGGCTCGGAGCAGCCTGGGATGGTGGAAGGTGTCCATGCCCATGGCAGGGGGTGGAATGGGATGATTTTTAAGGTCCCATCCAAGCCAAACTGGTCTGCGGTTCCAGGATCCTGCAATCTCCAGAGCTCAGTGTCCCCACGCAGAGCCAGCAGCCCCTGCAGCCCCTCCCAGCGCTGTCACAGCTGCCTGGCACAGGAACCCGGCAGCACTGACTGAAGTGTTCGTAACAGAAGCTGTCAGCTGCTGCTAAACACATCATTAAGCCTCTGCATGTATCCAAAAGCAAAAATATGTGTTTACTTGACTTTGTAATCTCTGAATAAAAAAGTTCAAGGCCAGGTCGAACAGGCCTTGGAGCAAACTGGGCTGGTGGCAGGTGTCCCTGTCCTTGGCAGGGGGTGGCACTGGATGAGCTTTAAGGTCTCTTTCAATCCAAACCATTCTGTGACTTTAATTCACTCTCTGTTGCTGTTCTCCTGCTCAATGGGTACAACAGAGGCAGAATAACCAGAGCCCCCGCCCTGCTCACACCCGGAGCCCAAACCAGACCTGACGGCTGCTGCTGCTTCCTCTGCAACCCAAATCCACCTTCGGCAGAGCCCCAAGATAAAAATGAGTCTTCAGAGCCCTCCCAGCTCTCAGAACTCATCAGCAGCACCCTGGGGAGGCTCCTGGCTTGCACAGCAAATGTCAGGGATTGCATCCAGCACCGTGCCGGGTTGGAGCAGCCACGAGGAGATGGCTGGAAAAGTACAGCGGGAGGTAAAAATGAGTTTGAATTCTCTCTTAGCGCGAAGAGTTCCAAAAAATTTAATCCTTTTCGTGTTTACTACAGATAAGCAGCTCGACATTATCCTGTAACAAGTGAACATCAGGGGGTTGTTTAAGTCCCCCAGAGAAGGAATCCTGAATGCTAAAATCCAGTTGTTGCTTTTCCAAATGTACATCCTGGGCTATTTTATCCTCTTCCAATGGTTCACTGCCATTAATCTCTGGAAAATGCAAGGCACAGATAAACAAAGCAGACACCCCACCTCTATTTTTACTTCCAGAGCTTGGAAAGACATATGGATGTGAGAGTGATCATTCCCAACATGGGCAGCAATGCCATTTCCTAAGGGCTTTTTCCTCCTGAAAATATTCCAGCTAACAACTGACGGAGCACTTGCTTCCCTTCCTACCCAGCTAAGGTATATCAAGGTACTACTGGCACAGGGTGCCCAGAGAAGCTGTGGCTGCCCCTGGAAGTGACCAAGGCCGGGTTGGACAGGGCTTGGAGCAGCCTGGGATAGTGGAAGGTGTTCCCACCCATGACACTGGGTGGAATGAGATGAGCTTGAAGGTCCCTCCCAATCCAGAGCACCCCAGGATTCTGTGATGCCCCTCCCTGTGCAGCACTGGCGGCTCTCCTCACCCTCCAGGTGTTCCTGCCCAGCACCCTCCACCCACCCTCATCTCACCAGGACCAAAACTCCAGCACATGAGCCATGCTTTTGCTGCATGGAAGGACCCAGCTGGGTCTCCCCAGGGAGAAAACTGCCACTTTTCCCTACTGGGAAGTGCTGGAATGGCTCGTGGCCAGTGGGACAGGTGGCACAGGGACAGCACGGTGCTCCGGACACAAGAATTTGGCAGCACCTGCTCTGTGACACGCTGCTGTCCCACGGCACAGATGTTTCCATTCGAGCCGCAGGGCAGTGTTTACCCCAGCCTGGCCTGGCTGTTCTGCTCTGTTCAGTGTCACTTCAGCTCTTCCAGCTTTCCCAGCCCCAGCCAAGCCCTGGAGCATTTCTCAGACTGTCTCTCCCAATCCATAGCACACGGATGTTGCCTCCCATGGAGGAGGCTGCCCGCAGTGGCCTGGCTCGTGTGACAGGGACACTGGTGCCTTCTGGTGGGGCTCCAGGACACCTTCCAGCCCTTCTGCCTCTGAACAAGCCTTGATCCCTGCCCAGAACCAGCTTGGGGGGGATGATTCCACTCAGCAAGTGGGAACACAGGGTCCAGCCCTGCCTTTTCCCCACCGGGGTATTACTGGCAACAGAAGGAGAATTCCAGTCCTATAGTCTATCTTTTATTGATGCATCTTCAAGTATCTCCTACCCCTCTTAAGTGCAAGCTGCACTTAACTCCCTTCCCAGAGCACCGATGGCAAAGCCAAGCCTTTAGCAGGGGTCTCAAGGGTCCCATCCACAAACAACCTCTGCTTCCAGCATACAGGAAAGCATTCCCGGATCTGCACAGAGCCGGAGCATCAGGAGGCTGCCGGCCAGAGCCAGGCTTTATTCCATCCTGCCCTTAAACAGAGCATCTCCTGGCATGGCTCCAGAGGCACTTTTGCCTTTTCAAGCAGGGGGGAAGCTCTGAGCTGCTTTGCTCCATCCGGCCCCACTTCACAGAGCTTCTCTCATCTGCTGTCAGCCACACTGGAGACAGGAACAAAGTGACAATCGTGGTAACAACTTACAGACACTGCAGAGTTTCCATTCCACCTGAGCTGCACAGGCAGCCTTTGAGGTGGAAGATTTACACATTTCCTGCACTAATGTTTTAAACTCCCCCTGGCCCTTCCATGGTATCCAAAAGTCCAGCAGTGGGCACGTGGAAAGCTGCTGTACTCGGAAACGCATCCAGCCTTTCCACTTGATTCATGGAATAATTATTTGACCTGGTTTTTGGATTTATCTCCATAATTGGGATCTGTGGAGCCTGTCAGTAAAAAGACAGCGAAATGTCCTAAGATGGTATTCAGATCATTAAATCCTTTGGAGACGCGGACTTTAACAATAATTAATCCAGTTGGGTACATTTCAGCAAAATTTTCCTTGCTTCACATCTCTCAAATGCCTGCACTCTCCATCTTTTCTATCCACGGGAAGGGACACTGCGATAGCAAATGTCAGAGCCCATGGATGTGATTCCAAGGGCAATCTTTTTTATAGCTCTCATTGATCATTTCAGGGCCAGCAGAAGCTCGATGCAAAAGTTACCTCATCCAAATCGTGAGCATCTGCCACCTGGTGCTGTTTGAGGGGAAAATATGAAGGATGGAAAATCCTGGCCATTTGGCACAAAGTGTTGGCTCTGTCCGAGGGGTTTGGCACATGGATCACAGGGATGGTTGGGAATGGCACCTGCTGCTCCCCCATGGAGGGCGTCACAAGTGCCAGAGGCAAAGGCCACCAAAGGAAACGGGATCTTTGCGCTAAAGGACAACGCTGGTGTAAAAACAAGAGGGGATAAAATGGACAGGAATAAACTGAGGTTGGAAATCAGAGGGAAATCTGTGCCTCGAGAGCAGACAGAGCACTGAACAGCTTTCCTGTGGGAGGGATGGGGGTAAACACCAACCTGATGTTATTCCTGGTGGGATTAATAGTGTAACTCATGAAACATTGCTCCAGGGAGATCCTAAAGCCCCTTGCAGGGCCTAAAGGGGCTCCAGGAGAGCTGGAGAGGGACTGGGGACAAGGGATGGAGGGACAGGACACAGGGAATGGCTTCCCACTGCCAAAGGGCAGGGATGGATGGGATATTGGGAAGGAATTGTTCCCTGGGAGGGTGGGGAGGCCCTAGCACAGGGTGCCCAGAGAAGCTGTGGCTGCCCCTGGATCCCTGGCAGTGCCCAAGGCCAGGCTGGATGGGGCTTGGAGCCACCTGGGATAGTGGGAGGTGTCCCTGCCCATGGCAGGAACAAGATGAGCTTTAAGATCCCTTCCAACGCAAACCATTCCACGATTCCGGGAAATGCCCAGCCCAGCTCTGGCGCAGAGAGAGCCAGGGAATACAAAGCCTGCCAGCCCAGACACTATTTCCATAAATTTGCATTTTCCCCAAGGCCAGTGAGGCGGAAGGGACCCCTCAGCAGGCGGCGGCAGGGACAGCTCTGCCTGCCCACACTGCCTCACCTCCTCCTCGGGCTGCTGCAAAACAGAACGGGGGAAAAGAGGGTCAAGTTAAACCCCAGATTTCGATTTTCTGCTGTTAAATCACATGATCTGCAACGAGCTTTAATCACTCAGGACAGCAAACTGGATTTAGCAGAAGGAAAAGCTTCTCCAGCCTGGAGAGAAGACAGGTGGTGAGCAGCAAGAACAAAACCTTTTAAGGGAGTGACTGCGAGCCCAAAAATCCAGGCAGGGCAAAATTCCTGCAGCACATTTCATGTGGTTTCTGCCAAATAGGGAGGCCAGGCAGCAAATACAAGGCCATGGATTGTGCAGGTGTTCTTGGGATATCGATCCTTGCAGGACTGACAGCTATGGAGCACTTCAGGAAGGAGGGAACACCCCCAACCTGTACGCGCAACATCCTTTAGCTGCTTTCATTTCCCCTGAACCTTTCCAGCACCCTTCCAGCTCCTCCATCCAAAGCAAATCTTGCAAACCCTCCTGGAGCCTGGATCTCCATTCTCACCGCAGTTCTCCCGCTGTCCCCGACACGGCGCAGGAATCTCCGCTCCATCCCTGGAGCTCAAACTCCCTGTTTGCCCCTTCCTCTCCACCCAGTCTCCCAACCACCCTGTGACTCCTCCAGAACATGTTTGTGCTGGCAGCAGTCCCCAGCTTCTCCCTGGCAAATCATCTCCTTGCTCAAGCCCTACCTCAGGCGATCATGGAAAAGCTCCTGCAGCCTCCTCACACCCCAGCTCCACCAGCTCCTTCTCAAACCCTCTTGGGAAGGGATGATTTCACTGATGTGAAAGCAGATAGAGCACTGCTGGCACCCAAAATATCATTTAATAACACTGTTAATGTTCCCTAGACCTGCAAATCTTCTCCAGACCTGCTCCGGGGCTCATTTTGATCTTTCTTAATTAATGATCCCTTAGAAGCTCTGTTTCATGTTGAAAATCACTTGCTGGAATCACTGTTTTGGAGTCACTTCCTCCAAACCGTAAAGCTTTTCAAAAGAAAGAAGAGATGTGAGGGCACTGAATAAAATCAGCCCAAAACTAAAATCTAAAACAAGTCATCAAGTCCAGGAGCATCAAACAACACAACAAAGCAGCCACAGCCACTTGGAGATCTGGAAAAAATACGAGCAGAGCACTTGCTACGATTAGTTACTGCTTAATTACACAGAAGGTGAAGTTTGCAGTGTGAATAAGCACAAACGTGTGGGCCTGGCACAAAATCATTGTATCTGATTGCAGTTAAAGCTTTGTTCCTGAGCTAGTAAGAATTGAGCCATCCTGGGTGTTTTAGGGTATCGATAAAGGGTTTGACCTGAGCTAATGAAGAATGAGTGAGCAGAGGTAATCGATGGCCAAAGTGGATCCATTTAAAAATATTGACTTGCTGTGTGGAAACATTCGGTGTAGTGAAACCTGTGGAGAGGAGGCACTGAGGGGCTACTCCCAGGAGGAGGAAGAGATGTTTGAGTCCACTGGTGAAACACAGGAGAGAAAACACCTGAAAACAGCGGGGAGCTGCTGGAAACACCTGAAATTAGTGAGGAGCTGCTGGAAACACCCAAAACTGGAATAGATGGTGCCAGACCTTTTGGTGGTGCCCAGCCACAGGACAAGGAGCAATGGCCATAAACTAAAACACAAATTCCACCTGAACATAGGGACGAACTTCTTTACACTGAGGCTGGCAGAGCACAGGAACAGCTGCCCAGGGAGGTCGTGGAGCTTCTCTCTGGAGATATTCCAGACCCACCTGGATGTGTCCCTGTGTCACAGCTCTGGGTGGCCCTGCCTCCAGCTGCTCCATTCCAGCAGGAATCCATCTCCTTTGTCCTTCTCGGGCCAGCCCTGGGTTCTCAGCTCAGGAAACCTTTGTGGCACCGTGTGGCTGTTCCTGGGGCTGGCTGCTGGCCCAGAGGCCGATCAGTGCCGGCCCCGGCAGCGTCTGGGAACCGTCAACATCCAGAGCCAGGGTGGGAGGCAAACAACAGGATTCTCCTGATATCCCTCAGCCAGAATCCAATGTGACATTCTCTATTAATACTCTGGTGTCACCCAGCACAACAGCTGACCCAGGGGACAGCAAATGCCACGCAGATAGCCAGGGCCTGCTGGCGATCAAGTGAGGAGCAAACAAGATAAGGAGAGGGCAACAAAACCCTCGTGTCAAAGCCTTCTGTGCTGAGCACTCAGCCCAAAACAGTCAGGGGTTTTTGCCTTCTGCCAAGGTGCTGCTGTGTTTGGGCAAGGGAGGCTGTGCAGGGTTTGGTGACAGGAGCGAGGGCAGGACAGCGTGTGCCAGCCTGGGAAGCTGTGCAGGACTCACCCTGCTCAGGTGAAAGATTTATGGCCGCTCACAACACACTCATGATGGCTTTTACTGTGCTCTTGTAAGGAGTGTTCTGTGGGATGGAATCTAAACCCAGCAATGCTTCTCTGTGTGCTGTTAACTCGCCACTCACAAACCCCAAATTCTGGCTAAATTCATACCTGCAGTGAGCAAAGGCACAATGAACCCCAATCCCTTTTCACGAGGGAAGAAGAAAGCCACTGAGACAGCCAGAGAACAGAACCATGGACACACTGGTGGGTGTCATCCCCCTGTGCCTGTCCTGAGGTGGCAGAGAGGTGGCAGTGCCACCTCAAGCACACATGGGGAGGGCAGCTCTTCTAGGCCTGATGGAGCAAAGCTTCCTCCAGGAGCAAGGCCTGAAACCTTCTGGGTGCCTCCAAGACATGCAGAGCCGGCCTAATCACAGGATCACTAGGTTGGAAGAGACCTTTAAGATCATCAAGTCCAACCCTAACCCTAACTCCCAAAGCACAGCAGATCTGTGGAGTAGAAAACATAACCCAGCTCCTGATCGACTTGAGTGGAAGGGATGAGTTAATAAAGCCCGGCACTTCATCCCAGCAGAGCCTCCTGCAGTGCTCCTTCCTCACAGCAGCCCCACAATCCTCTGAATAGGATCCCTGCTACTTGAACCTCTTCCCAGCTCAATGGAGCCATTGAAGCCCAGAATAGCTGGACTGCCTGTGCTGCATCTTCACAAGAGGATGAGATTCCTGCTGCAGTCTAAGAAAGAAAAATCACTTAGCACAAATCAGCTCTTTTAAAACCACTGATTAAATAGATATTCACAAGACGGAGCACAATGGTTTGGATGGAGCCATTGCAACCCATTACACAGCTCCTCATTCATGCCCAGGAGAGCTTTTCCTTTGCTTCTCCAATAACGGGAGAGAAAATGAAGCCACAGAAAAGATATTAAATTGCATAAAAATAGGTGACTGGCAAATTCACAAGCTCGGAGAAGCAGAGAGAGCCAGGATTTGGGCTGGCAGTCCTGGCTGCCACTGTCCCCAGCTGGGAGCCTGGGGCCCTGCAGCACCAGCCTGAGAAATTCCACCTCTTCTGAAAGGAGGATAGAATTTCAGAGTTTACTGAAGGGTGACATGAGGGCTGGTCAATACTCAGAAACTCCATCTCTTATTCCATAAAGATCCAAGGAGCTGCTCCCAGGGCTGGAGCCCCTCTGCTCTGGAGCCAGGCTGGGAGAGCTGGGGGTGCTCACCTGGAGAGGAGAAGGCTCCAGGGAGAGCTCAGAGCCCCTTCCAGAGCCTAAAGGGGCTCCAGGAGAGCTGGAGAGGGACTGGGGACAAGGGATGACAGGACAAGGGGGAATGGCTTCCCAGTGACAAAGGATAGATGGGATATTGGGAAGGAATTGGTCCCTGGGAGGGTGGGGAGGCCCTGGCACAGGGTGCCCAGAGCAGCTGTGGCTGCCCCTGGATCCCTGGCAGTGCCCAAGGCCAGGTTGGAGCAGCCTGGGACAGTGGGAGGTGTCCCTGCCTGTGGCAGGGGTGGCACTGGATGATTCCATGATTCCATGAATGTTCCCCCTGCCTGTCAAGCCCTGCAGCCCAGCCCCTCCCAGCCTGCACGAAGAACTGACCTTTGTCAGCCTCACACAATTCATCCTCCACAGCTGCTGTGCTGGCACATCAGACCTCATGGAAGGTGACACTTTTCTTAGAGCTTTGACAATTTTCTGTGTTTCCTCAGGAAAACACTTTTTTTTTTTTTTTCCTGCCAGAATCTACTTTTTAACACTTTTAATCTGAAATGAATCCATCATATTCCATCTGTCATCGGCTGGGCTTTCTGTCCTGGAGTTAAACTGGTCTGGGGGAGCGGCAGTGAGGGCAGAGTTTAATGGAATTGTTCTTACACGGCACAATTTGGATGCAGCAAAGCAAAAGGGGGGCAGCTTGTTCTTCCAGCCTCCACTCCAAACAATTTACTGTCTTCATGGATGAAAAATGTCGGCAGCCTTTTGTGATCTGAGGGAAACTGGGACATTCAACACAGCCCCACTTCAAGCCTTCACTCCCAGACCTCTATTCCTTCAGCCAATATTTATTCTCTGGATTTTCCAGAAGTCCTTTCATGCACTTAAATGGAGAGACGCACACAGAGCATCTCCTGCAGTGCCACTCTGCCCCAGTAAATCCCTGTCCTCACGAGTGTCCCTAAGGGCCAGCAGCTGGGATCCAGCTGCTCTCCCCAGCTCCAGTGTCCCACAGCCCCGGGAGCTCCACGGCCCTGCCGAGGTGCTCACGGGGGACTGGAGAATTTATCCAGCACCAGCACTGAGGTGTGATCACACAGAACCACGGAACCGCGTCTGCTCCTGGCTCAGGGCCACCAGGAAATGTCTGTTTGGGAGAACAAGGAGCTCTGAGCCCCAAAACCGGGCTCGGATCAAACTGAGACACACACTGAGCCTCTCTGTGCGCTCAGCCTTGCCCTGCCCCGCTTTGCAAGGCTCGGCTCAGCCGCCAAAGCCCGGAATTTTTGCTGGCGTCACCCTCGCTGTGAATTCATTCCCGATCCTTGTGATGTCACCCGGCTCCAACGCCCCCGGGGCTTTCGCCGGAGCCGGGAAGCGCTGACGTGTGTGGGAATTCTCGTTTTAGCTGACACAGGGATGAGTTATAAGAAATTCCTGCCTGCACTTCCTCCGGCTGCCTTCAGGATCTTTCCCTGGGGCTTTTTCCGGTAGAGTTTGGCCAGGGCCCAGCCTGCCCTGCTCCCCTCACGCTGCTCCCACCCCACACGAGCTCAGCCGAGGCCGAGGAACATTCCAGGGGTGTCTGGAGCAGGGACACAGGTGGGCAGGGGACACCGAGCCACTGAGCCCATGGCTGGGATAAGGGGCTTGCAGAGGGAATGGCTCCCACAAGATCAAGAGCTGGGATCAGGGACTCTGAGACCATTGAGACTGGGACAGCTCATTCCTTATCCACCCGGGATATTGGGAAAATTTCTTCATGGAAGGGTTTTCCAGCCCTGGCGCAGCTGCCCAGGGCAGTGGTGGAGTCTCCACCCCTGGAGGGATTTAAAAGCCACATGGATGTGGCACTTGGGGACATGGGGCAGTGCTGGGGAAAGGGTGGACTCGATGGGCTGAGAGGGCTTTTCCAACCTAAACAATTCCATGATTCTACATGATCTTGGAAAAAAAAAAGTCTAATTTGAAAAACCCAACAGGACCTCGAATGCTGCACCTGAGACAGACCTGTTCCATCACTGCCTTCAGATTTTGAATGAATCTCTCCTTCCAAACTTATTGCTAAACCATCTTTAAACGTCTCTTCCTAAGGGAGTGATAAAAATTGACCAGCAAAGTCAAAACCAAGCACAGAATAAAGATTAAAGCCAAATTATCCACGATCAGTGTAAAAATAATAGACTTCCCTGAGATAACTGGACATTAAAATGTGATTTAGAGCTTTCCAAGAGCTTGGCCAGCTCACCCTCTGTGTGACTTCTGGAATTCTCAGGCTGTGCTGAGTTTATAGCACAGGTCTGAGATTATAAACAGGGCTTTTTTCTCTTTTAATGGGGATTAAAAAGAAAATATTATTAAGAAATATTTATCCAACCCCTCAGCAAAGCACGAGTGGAGCATGTCGGGAGCCAGCACTTTGGCGAGGTTCAACAGATCCCCAGTTCCCTGCTTGCAGCTCTCCTGGATGCCACGGAGCAGGATCCTGAACCCACTGAGCATCGGGGAGGATCTGCTTCCCTCACGGCTGGGAAGGGACACAGCAGGCTGGGAAGGGACACAGCAGGCTGGGAAGGGACACTCCAGGCTGGGAAGGGACACTCCAGGCTGGGAAGGGACACAGCAGGCTGGGAAGGGACACTCCAGGCTGGGAAGGGACACTCCAGGCTGGGAAGAGACACTCCAGGTTGGAAAGGGACACTGCAGGCTGGGAAGGGACACAGCAGGCTGGGAAGGGACACTCCAGGCTGGGAAGGGACACTCCAGGCTGGGAATGCTGCTCCAGAGCTTCAAGGGCTGTGGGTGGCATCAGGAGCATCCCCAGCTCCAGGCTCCCACCACACCCACGCTGTTCCAGGAGGCTCAGAGAGGGTTTCACACCCACTTTCCTCTCTTTTTTAGGAAAAAGGTTTTGCCAATAATCCTCCTCTCACTTGTGGGGAGTGGTGGGGATGCTTTTCCTGGGATGAGCACGCACAGGCGGTGCCGGCTGTTTATGGAAACAAGGACAGCTGGGGGAGGGCAGCACTCCCTCCCTAAAAACTCCTGGATCCCTTCACCCCTCTCTGGGAAGAGCCAGCATTTGGGAGGCATAAGGACAACTCCTCCAACAGCTACAGATCCAGCCCTTCTCCCACCCAATGAGCCGGGAACTCCCACATGGAATTCCCCTCCTGCCACTTTCCAAGACCAGATGATTTCACCCCAAACGTTCGTTTATAAATTTCCAAACCAGTAAATGACGAGTGAAACAGTTTCACAAAAAAAAAAAAAGTGAAGTTTGTGCAAACCCATCCCTGCTAAAGTCAAACAAAACAAACATAAACAAGGCAAGATCGAATCTTTCCCTTCTCCTCCCATTAAGTCATTCCCAGGATTTCATTTTACAATCCAGGAGTGTGCCGAGAAGATTTTGTAATTACAAACCAATAAGAGAAATCATCCAGGAGGAATAATTACATAATTCCTAGCTGAACTCGGAGCTCAGAAGAATTCACAGCCTGGAAGAGCCGTAATAAATAGCTCCTCATCTCCTGGCTGCTGCTGCAGCTGATGAGTCACCGCTGTTCCCGGGATGCAATCCCAGAATAGTCCTGCTCCTGTGTGTGCTGCATGGAAAATCAGCCAGCAGGGGCTCGCTATTAAACGGAACAGCTCTGGGGTCAGCACTGATGTGGCTGTGCCATAAAAACAAAATATCTCGCTGGAATGCAGGGAATGGGGCATGCCCGAGCTGGAGGGCTTTGCTGCCCATCCCACAGGATTGGCACGGCTTAAACTGACCCCAGGGGTTTGCAGGGAATGATTCCCAATCCCCCACTTCTGGTCCTGGCAGCAGAGGAGAGTCCTCCTGCAGTAAAACCATCGAGAGAAAGAAATGTTCATGGAATCAGGAAAACATAAGGGAACAGGTCCAGGGATGGGATACAGGGAATCCAAAAGGAAGAGACTGTCGAGGCTGGGAGAGCTGGGAATGCCCAGTCTGGAGAGAAGGCTCCAGGGAGAGGTCAGAGCCCCTTCCAGGGCCTAAAGGGGCTCCAGGAGAGCTGGAGAGGGGCTGGGGACAAGGGATGGAGGGACAGGACACAGGGAATGGCTTCCCAGTGCCAGAGAATGGAATTAAATGGGATATTGGGAAGGAATTGTTCTCTATGAGGGTGGGGAGTGGCTGGGATGGAATTCCCAGAGCAGCTGTGGCTGCCCCTGGATCCCTGGCAGTGCCCAAGGCCAGGCTGGACAGGGCTTGGAGCGGCCTGGGACAGTGGGAGGTGTCCCTGCCCAGGGGAGAGGAACTAAGGGATTTTTAAGATCCCTTCCAACCCAAACCGGTTTGCGATTCTATGATAATGCACAGGGAGTGGATTTTTATTCATCCAAATAGGAAATTCTGGATGTTCCCAATGTTCTTTCCAGTGAATGTGTTGGAAGGTAAAGGCTGCAGACGCACTTTGAGATGTGCATAAACAGCAGGAGATGAAAGAACAGAACCTGTTGGGAAATGAGGTTGTGAAGGCAGGTGGCGAAAGGCCTTTCTTAGCCCTGTCATCCTGTCAGTCTCTCCCATTGAGGATCTGTCCTACAATTCCAAAAGAATCCTGATATTCCCTGAAAGTGGCAAACACACTTTGGTGTGGCACATAAGGCCAGAGAACACATACAGAGAGCTAATAGCTAATTGCACAGGGATAGAGATTTTAATTGGATTATAGAGTTGGGACCTCAAAGCCCATCCAGTGCCACCCCTGCCCTGGGCAGGGACACCTTCCACTGTCCCAGGCTGCTCCAAGCCCCGTCCAGCCTGGCCTTGGGCACGTCCAGGGATCCAGGGGCAGCCACAGCTGCTCTGGGAATTCCAGTCCAGCCACTCCCCACCCTCCCAGGGAACAATTCCTTCCCAATATCCCATCTAAATCTACCTTCTTTCAATTTAAAGCCATTCCCTGTGTCCTGTCCCTCCATGCCTTGTCCCCAGTCCCTCTCCAGCTCTCCTGGAGCCCCTTCAGGCCTTGCAAGGGGCTCTGAGCTCTCCCTGGAGCCTTTTCCTCTCCAGGTGAGCACCCCCAGCTCTCCTAGCCTGGCTCCAGAGCAGAGGGGCTCCAGCCCTGGAGCAGCTCCGGGGCCTCCTCTGGGCTCTCTCCAGCAGCTCCACGTCCTTCCTGCGCTGGGCCCCAGAACTGGAGGCAGCTCTGCAGGTGGGGTCTCACCTGAGGGGGCTCCTGCAGGGCCCCCCCAGCCCTCCCCAGGCTGCCTCGTGCTGGATCTGCCTCGTTTGCTGCTTCCAGCCCTGAGCTCCCGAGAGCTGCTCTGCCTTCCCAGGAAAGACGTCAGTGCTGCCCTAGATACCGAGGCTGCTGCTCTGAACGGTCCTTCCCAGACTTCCACTTTATTTCTCATGTTATTCCCAGCATTTTTGGGTTCATTCTCATTTCACCTTTCCCGCTACCCATGTCCAGCCCTTCCCAGCTCCCTCTCCTTCTCCAACACACAGGAAACCAAGTGTTTATTTCTCATTTTTCCATCCTTTACACACCGAGAGTCCTGCTCATCCCCCTGCAGATCTGCATCCCTGCCGGCTGCCTGTCCTTGTGGGATCCCATGGACGCTCCTGCATCGCCCACTCTCATCCTCAGCTCCCAGCCCGAGCTCCCCTGTCGGGAGCCTCAGCTTGTGTACTCCAAGTTGTATTTCGTGCTCTCCTAAAAGCCAAAAATACCCTGTCTGCCAAAGGCAGCTCCTCTCCCAGTGCCCTGACTCCCAGGAACAATCCCACCGATCCCACTGCTGGGGTTGGCTCCTGCTGGGGCTTCCCAGCGTGGGCCAAACCCCTGAAATCCAAATGCTCCGGAGCCAGGGAGGCACCACGGAATCTGCTGTTTCCAGTGGAGCAAATCTGCTTTTTCGGCAGCTGTCCACGGCAAAATTTAATCCTGTGGGAGCAAGAATCCACGCCACTGCCTGGGCATCTTTTCCCACTATATTTGCTTTTCCCAGTCCTCTGTTTTTTCTATTCCTACCCAAAAAAATCATCAAATAACACAATAATTCCAGGAGTTTGTATCATCAACCCATCATGTTCCATCCATGGCTGTTAGAAATATTTTATAAAGGAATCCAACCCTTTGGATTAATTCACTTCAGTCTCAGCTCACCGGCAAACCTACACCTATGGCCTCCCTCTAAGAAAACTGGGATAAACATCAGGTTGGAATATCCTGGAGCTTCCAGGGAACACTGAGCATCATTCCCTCACAATGAGTGGGAGCACAGCCTGGGACATTTCCTAGAATCCCTCAATCCCTGTGATCCAGCAGCTCCCTGGGAAGCAAAGAGACACGGAAGGGAATTTAATCCCAATTTCCACATGTGCCACTTGTATTACAACCCTAAATTTCCCGCTGATATCCAATCCAGGCAAACCTAAACAGTCAGAAAAGGAAATGTGGGAATCATCCGTCAGAAAAGTGGGAATTTTTACGACGTTTCAGAGCTGTGGTAACCAGCACAGAATTTGGTTTAGTTTTGTTGTTGCTACTTACATGAATTGTTCAAGTTTATTTGGAATTCACATGGAAATATAAACACCTGAGGGAGACACAGCAAAAATCCCTTAAAACTTCCCACTGCAATCCCAGGGGTGATGCCAGGGCCAGGCCAAGCTCCCCCAGCTCGGGATGGAATCTGCCTGGGAAGCTCCTGCACAAACGGACCTGATTTCAGGAATAAACCCAGGAGCTGATGTTGGGAATAAACCCGGGAGCTGATGTTGGGAATAAAGCCACGGCAGAGCTGCAGTGCCACAGCCCCACCTGCTCCCTCCGAGCCGCAGCAGCTCCGGGCTTTGGTTTCTTTTGTTTTCTCTCCTGTAAAGGTTTCATTTTCCACTTGGCCGGAGAGCCCAGCGCTCGCCAGGAGCAGCCTCTTCCCGAGAAGAACGCTCGCGGCTGACTCATGGATGGTCTTTTGGAAGGGAATCCAAGCATGGACTGGAGCCTCTTCAGCATTCCCAGGAGACTCTGAGGAGCCCCAGGGAAAACCAGGAGCACCCCGGGCTGTGGAAGGTGTCCCTGCCCACAGGATGAGCTTTAAGGTCATTCCCAAGCCAGACCATTCCAGGATTCTGGAATGCCTTCCGAGGGGAAGGCAGAGGTTCCATCCCAACCAGGGGCATCCAGTGGGTGCTCCTCCAGCTTGCAGAGTTCTCCTGATGCCCTTCCCTGCTCTCTAACCTCTGTATCCCGTTTTTTTTGCCCTCATCACCAGGGTGAATAAACGCGGGAGTTGAATTTTCCATTGAAGAACATTTGATTCCTTCCTACACGATTTTCCCTCTTCCCTGCCATGTCCTGAGACCTCATCCCGACAACGTTTTCCCCACTAATTCCCATTTTCCCCTGCATTTCCCCCTCCCGTGTTCCATACAGGCTGAGGAGATGCTTCCCGTGCTCAGATTTCACAAGAAAGGTTGGACGAGCTGGGACAATCCCTTAAAAACCACAGGGTCTGTGGGATGAGGCCTCCCGGCAGGAATCCATCAGCTCCGTGTCATGGGTTGGTTCCCGGCTGAGCTCCTTTGCAGCATTCCCAGATTGATACAATTAACTCGTTTTTCCCAGGCTTTTCCTACCAACGAAAAGCTAAAAAAAATGCAAAACTGCTCTGAAAGGCTCGCAGGCATTTTCTGTCCTAGAATTTAGAGTTACATAAAAAAAAATGAGACTTCTAAGTAAGAGTTTACATGAAAAAAGCGACAAAACCACCCAAGCAATTGGGGCTGGGGAGAAACAGACCCTATAGAATGATGAACAGACCCTATAAAATAATTATTAAACCCCTTTTTAAGCCAGGCAACAATTTTGTCACTTTAGAATTTGCTTTTTCTCTCCCCCGAAAAAATGCAAATCCCAGCATTTAACGAGCAGTGTTAGCACTTCAACGCATCCCTAATATCGCTGTTGCTCATTGTGCTGGACAAACCCGATTCCCTGAGGGCTGGGGAGGTTTTCTGGGAGCAGCCCGGGGCTGGAGCGGTGCCAGGGCAGGGCTGGGATGTGCGGATGCTCCCATTCCGCCGCTCCATTGACGTCAGCGGGAGCTTTCAAAGCAGCCCCGCACGTCTGGTGAACTCAGCAAGGAAAGGCTGAAAAACCTGGCGGCTCCTTCAGCAGCAGCAAAACGAGGGATTTTTCTCTCCCCTGAACCTTTTGCTGGTTTGTTTGCGTTTCTTCACACCCTCCAGCGAGGTTTTAAATCAATCAAAACGCGATTAAAATGAGCGGCGAGGGTCGGCCCTGCCCGAGGTGGGGGAATGGGATGAGAGGATTTCGAAGGCTCTTTCCAGCCCACACCAGGCTGGGATTCTGTGAGAAACGGAACCGAGACAATGCAAATGCTGGGAAGGACATTCCGCGTGCTTCCAGAGGTAACGGATGGCTCTTTTCACTGGAGTTCACAGTTTAGGGAATGATTTTCCAACCCTCATTAAAAAAAAACATTTCATAAAGCATGGAGTGAAGGTGTTCTGTGATATAAGCTGGGCTTGACCCTCTGGGTCACTTCCAGCTCGGGATATTCTGAGATTCCAGGATTCTGGGATTCCATGATTCTATGGTTCCATGATTCTCTTATTCCATGATTCCACGATTCTAAGCTCCAGAATCTTCCTTTTGTAGTGGCTGCCCCCAAAACGAGCAGCAAAGACGTTCCCTGTCTGCTCCCAGAGCTCTGCTCTGGTGGCATCTGGGCACTGAATCCCTCTGCCAGCATCCGGAATTCCCAGGGCAGTGGGAGCAGGAGGGGGATGATGATGACAGGTTTGGGGTTGCAGTTTGGAGGGAAGGTTTTTAATCACACCTGGATTCCTCTGAGAAGTCCTGAGGAGGCTCCTGTGGAAGTCAGGACAGGGAAAAGCACCGGATAATCCTTTGTTTAGTTCTTAGGATTAAACCTGGCCTGAGCTTTGGGCCTGGGGAGCAGAGGAAATTCCCAACATCCACCTGCCCTGCTCTGTGCTGGGAAGGGAACTCGGACACAGGGAGCACCTGGATTTACCCTGTGCAGAAGAACTTGAGCCCAGCAAGAGGCTGGGAATGTTGCCCAGCCCCTGGGAAAGCTCTCCCATTATTCCCACCTTCCAAGAGGATAAACTGCAGGGGCCTGGCTCAGCAGGAATGGGGAGCTGCTCTCAGGATGGCAGAGCTGGAAATCACAAGCTGTGGAGGCTGCGTTTAAACAGAACAATTCGCTCAACTTCTGGAATTCTTTGTGCGTGACAAACTCCAGGGCAGCAGGAAGCCCAAATTTCCTTTATTAAATTTCACTTCTTTCTGCTGGAAAGAAGAAAAGAAACCCCTTTTCCATCGTGGTGCTCGCCGAGTGCCTGAGATTGCCTAATCTGCCAGGGAGTTTGGAGCTAAAAGAAATCCATATCCCAGTTATTAGCCCCTGGAGAAGAGGGTTAGGAAAGAAATCCTGATCAAGCTTTCGGAGCAGGAATCTGCATTTCCTAAGCCTGCTAAGATGCGAGAGTGGAAAAAGCCCTGAACTTCTTAGAAATGCTGAGAGCAGAGTTTGCATTCACAGGATCCCAGAACAGATCAGGCTGGAAAAGACCTCAAGGATCATCTNGAGCAGCTCCGGGGCCTCCTCTGGGCTCTCTCCAGCAGCTCCAGGTCCTTCTGGAGTCACATGAACTCAGAAAAAGCCATCCTGGGCCTTCTTGCTCATCCCTGGCTGTCACCTGTCCCAAGGGATGCTCACTGGAGACACCAAAGCCAGGCTGGGGTGCAGCTCCTCCATCCAGGCTCATCCCGAGGGGCCTCTGCAGCCAGGGAGGACTCGGACTGCGCCTCTTGGACAAGGCAGGGAGGAGGAGGAGGAGGAAGAGGAGGAGGAGGAGGAAGAGGAGGAGGAGGAGGAAGAGGAGGAGGAGGAGGAAGAGGAGGAGGAGGAGGAAGAGGAGGAGGAGGAGGAAGAGGAGGAGGAGGAGGAAGAGGAGGAGGAGGAGGAATAGCCTGGAAAAACAGCTCTGTGTGCATGACAGGCAGAGCTGTCCATGAACTTGGCTGAGAAGTTTCCCATCCCAGTGAAGCTCCCCAGATTCTTTCCCTGGAAGTGAAGATAATGAATGGAAACCTGGAAATGTAAATACGTCAGGAGCAGCCTCTAACTCTTATCTCCTGCCTTTCCAAACCAGAAGGAAAACACAGCCAGGAACAACTTGAAAAGACACAGCCCGAAGAGAAGGGAAAGGTCACTAAATACCAAGCCCATTCCTCCACCGGAATCCCTCCATACCCAGCTTCCCACCCAGCCAAACACTGCCAATTAAATCCCATCATTTTCTTCCCAATTCCCTTTCAGGCAGGCATCGTCTCTGCTGCAGACACAGCGAGTTCTTTGTGCTTCCTCCAGGCATTCGTGAGCACAGGAGAAATATTTGGCCTCTCCTTTCTAAATCGTGCCTACAGATTTCAGAGTTCTGTCTCTCAAATCTACCTCCTGCATATAAATCATCGCTTTGTTGGAAATCCTGCCTATTTATAGGAGGCTGCGGAATTAATCCCTGAGGAAAACCAAAATGGTTTAAGATCCAGCTGAACTCCATGGAAATAAGGTGACTGGAAGGTTTAACCCGCAGGTTTGGAGGGTGTTAATTCCCAGAGCAAACCTGGAGTATTTTGAAACTCAATATAAAAATCAAAGTGAAATTTGTCAGGGAAGTGAGGGGGGGTCGGGTTCTTTTCCCAGGGAACAGGGACAGGACAACAGGAACAAGTTGTGCCAGGGGAGGTTTAAATTGGATATTCGGGAAAATTTCTTCCTTTCCAGCCCTGGCACAGCTGCCCAGGGCAGTGGTGAGTCCCCAGCCCTGCAGGGATTTAAAAACCACATGGATGTGGCATTTGGGGACATGGGTGGCCTTGGCCGTGCTGGGGGACTCGATGGTCTCAGGGGGCTTTTCCAACCTCAGTAATTCCATGATTATGATCCCACATTATGGAAAACCCCTCCAGCCTCATGTCCAACTGCAACATCTCAGCCTGAACCAAGGGAGCCGAGGGAGTCAAGGTCAGGGTGACTCCTGATCCCGTGGTTATCTCTGCACTGATAAATCTGTTTGTATTCCAGGAGGACCTGCCACTCCAGCTGCTATCTGGGAGCTGTGGAGTGCCTCTCCAAGATTCCTGAGCTGTCAGAAATCCTGGGATTTGGACCCACCACTTCATACCAGGACAGAGTTTCTGCTCCCCCCCTCCCATACAGAAGTTCAGCCTCTGCAGCTCTAGTGCAGGGGCCAGACCCGAGTTTGGAGCCATCCCTGTGAACAACCACGAATTCCCACATTTCTCCAGCAGGAACTGCTGTCCCAGTGCAATCCCAGTTTCCATTCCCCAAAACGTGTTCCCAAGCCCCATCCCACCCTGAGCACAGAGCAGAGCCCTCCCCTCTGCACCCCAAAAGCAGCAGTGACCGATGTCCCACCCAGTCCCCATGGGGATGGAAGCCACCGGCTCCTCTCCTGGGCTTGGGGGAGAACAGGGAAGCTCAAGGCCATCCATGGAATCGTGGAATGTTTGGAAGGGGCTTAGAAAGGGCCGTGGGCAGGGCACCTTCCCCCAGGCCAGGGTGAAGATCCAGTTAAAAATGTCCTTTTGGATGATGGGGCGGAGGAGGGAGAAGCTCCGAAGAAGCCCCAAACATTTATTCCAGAGGAAAGAAATCCCTGAAGACATTTCCACCAGGAATTAATGAGTCTCACCCACGATGTGGGCTCTGAACAGCAACCAGGAGCTTCCACAGGTCGGGATTAGCAAGGCTCAGTCTGACTCAAGCTAGGCCAGCATGGGGTGAAGAATTGGCTTTGTTTTCACCTGGGCACAGGTGAAGTGAATTTTTATGGGATAACTTCATCCCTTCCTTCGTAAATCCATACCCTGCCACGGCTCCCTTTGAGCTGCACAGTTTTAATCACCTGAAACTTCCCTGACTGATCAAACAGCTCCGATCTGTCCCAGGCCCCATCCCTGACAACCTCCCCTGTTGGCATTTCGGGGCTGCTCAGGGTTTGTTTCAGTTCCTAGAGCAAAAATTCTTTCTGTTCTCTCGCAGCCACAGAAATGGGGTTCTCCTTTCTCCAAAGGAAACACTTTTTTCCATAACTCCCTGGCCTCTCTGGGCGTTGATTTTGTCCATAATTAATGCACAAGGTCTCTCCTCTTCCCTTCGTTTGTAAGTCTGGCAAATCAATTAACACTTCCCACCCAATATTCCTCTTTCTTGGCTTACTGGGGCTCCTCCTCAGGAGGAACTTTCCGAACCAAACCAACAACTGCCCCTGCAGAACACCAGGGTTAAAATTCCAGGATAGGTTGGGTTAGATTGGATGTTAGGAAGAAATGCTGGGAAGGAATTGCTCCCTGCGAGGCCCTGGAATGGATTTCCCAGAGCAGCTGTGGCTGCCCCTGGATCCCTGCAGTGCCCAAGGCCAGCTTGGAGCACCTGGGAGAGTGGAAGGTGTCCCTGGATGGAAGGAGATGGTCTCCAAGCCAACCCACCCAGGATTCCATGACTTCAATACAGGCCCTGCATTTTTCCTGTTCCCTGAGCACTTCCCTTCCCGTTCTCCTGTCCCTGGAACTCCACACAGGGCTCTCCTCGAGGAGCCAACTCTGGAGAACCCAACCCCATCCCTCCCCAGCAGCATTCCAAGCCTCAGAGCCTGGATATTTTTATTCCTAACTACAAATATTGAGCTGTAGGTTGATCCCAGAGCCACGGTTAAACGATTATCAGCCATAATGAGATTACAGAGAATAAATTCTGTGCCAAACCAGAATATTTGTGTGTAGGTGAGATCCCAGAATGCAGGATTTGAATATCCAGAATATAAAATTATCTCTACATTCTCACACATTCCACAGATTATCCACACTGGAAGACCGCATGGATCCCTCCACCCTGAACTCCACCAGCGGATCTTTCCCTATAAAATGAGGTTTTGGTGCCGTCTCCCAGCCCCAGCCTGGGAAATGCCCCTGGAATTTCCCTGTGCTCTCCCTCTGCCCCTGCCCTGGCCGGAGCAGAGGCAGCAGCAGCTGCTTCATTCTCTCATTAAAATGCAACAGGGGCTGCCAAGAGCCTGGAGAAGGTGCCGAGGTGGCACCACGGAATCGCTCCAGGGAAGGGACGTTTTAGGGACTCATGAATTTTTAAAGGAAAATAGAGGTTCATAAACACCCGAGAAGGAAAATAAACCAGGACAACAGGGAATTTTCCATCCTTTCCCCAGCCTGTCCCCGCAGTCCCCGTTCGGAGGCGTCGCGAGGGTGCCTCAGATCAAACTCTGAGCAGCGAAGGTCAGAGAAGAAAATATTCAGCAAACCCACAGCTCCAGGAACCCCCTTATCCACATTCCCATCCAGGAGCTGCTTCTCAGCCAGGAAAAATCCTGATTTCCAAGCTTTTGTGCCCACAGAACTGTTGAGATCCGGACAAAGCCATGGCATACTCACCAAATCCACGAATGGCGGCGATTGGGTAAAATATTAATATTTAACATCTTCCCGGCTGATCCTTCTCCTCTATCATCCGGAAAGAGTCAGAACATGTCCTGCTTATTCCCACCTTGGGTCTCTCTGGAGTTGGCTCAGCGGCACGGAGATGTTTCCAGGAGTTTTTATTCTTTGGGATTCATGGCAACTCCCGTTGCAGGTGGATGTCCCTTTCTAGAGGAATGCAAACGCCTTGGCAAGCAAAAAGTGGGGGTGCGTGTGGACCAGCCTCTAGGGACTCCCCAGTTTCTTCATTTCTAGCAGGAGAAAGACAAAATAAATCTATTTCTGGCACCCCCCTGACTGCAGCTTCCTGCTCTCATTTGTAGAATCCCTTCCAGTGATCCTGAGACAGAGGGGGAAGCAAAGCTTTTCCCAGCTGCAGCAACATCCCCTTTTCCCTGTTCCTCCTTTCCAGGTCACATCCCTCCTTCTTTGGAGCCGAGGCAAAGTTTTGTGACGCTGCAGAAACTCCGCCGGCGGGTCCCTCCCGCGGAGCATCCAGGGGGATGAGCTTCCCGGGGCGCGGCAGGGACGCAGCTCCAGCTGAGGGGTCACAGGCAGCAGGGAGCGGGGTTCGGAGGGAGAAGGCCCGGATCGTCCATCCCGCCGGAGCACGAACGGCAGGAAAGCTCTGCCGGCTCCCTGCCAGGGGTCAGCGCCAGCGGAGAGGGGAGCGCTCCGTGCTCCTGTCGCTCCCTCTGTCACCGCTGCCACCCGGGAGCGGGGCTGTGTCTCTGCCCGGGCTCGCAGCCCTGCCCATCCCGGCTCCAGGTGCTGTTCCTGCGGGAAAATCCCGGCAGCAGGGACCGCGCCAGCCGCAGCCTCGCCCCGCGCAGCGCCGAAGGATTTGTGGCTCTCTGTCTCTGTCTTTCTCTCTCTCTGTCTCTCTCTCTCTGCATAAAATGGAATTTTACAAGATTTACAAGATCTAAATCCCGCCGCTCCACATCAAACCCGCCGCGGCTCCCCGGTGCATCGAGACGTCAGGGGTGGGTGGGAGATGGGGCCGCATCCGCCCGGCAGCGGCTCCCGAAATTCCGGCCCCCCCGCGCCCCCGCGGAGCCGGGAGGGGACCCGGGGACAAAGACAGGGCTGGGAGAGCCGAGGATGGAGGGAGGGATGGAGGAGAAGGAAAGCGCTTCCAGCGGCGCCAGGCGATGGCTCGGGAGCGCTGACGGGCTCTGCCCACGCCGCCCTGCCCCGCCCGCACCTTGCGGGGGTGACAAAGGGGACAACGACGGGGCCGGGCGGCTGCGGCGCTTCCTCCCTCGGGGAGCGCAAAGTTCGGCGGCACCGAACGCGCTGCAGGCACCGGAACGTTTTCCCTTCGCCGGATTTGGGTTTTTTTTTCTTTGCCCTGAAGTCTCCAGACGTTTCACCTTGACAACCAAAGGAAGGGATTTTATCCAGCAGCTGGAATCGAAGGTGTCGGGAAAGGGGGATAAAGGGGATTTGTGTAGGTGATGGATTGGTATAGGTGATGGATTAATGGGGTTTTAGAGGTGATGGATAAACGGGGTTTTATAGGTGATGGATAAATTTCATCAGCCATCAGTGATCCATAACATTCCCTATTCCCAAAGCAGCAGGAGGGGACAGCAGGGCACAGAGCAGGGCTCACCCCATGGATCTCAGAGGATCCACAATCCGAGCCCCCCTCCCTGCAGTTAACTCCGAGCTGGAAAGGCGGAATGAGGAGCTGGTTGAGCAATTAAGACGCCAAATCCAATTTAGAAATAAAGGGAAAGGGGAGAGTGGCAGTGTCACTCCATCCCCACTCAGACTCCCTGGCTGCTCCGACGCACTCAAAGCTAAGGCAGAGCTTTTCCAGGCTGGAAAAACTGTGTGGTTCTCTCCTCTGCCTGGGAGATGAGACATAAATCCGTATTTTTACTCTATTGACGTTGTTTATGAAAATAGAAAATACTGGTGAAAATAGGGGCAAATGAAAGGTACAAGGAGAAGATGAGGATGGAGTAGGGATGAGCAATATTCCCAAACTTTGCACCTCTCCTTGGCTTTGCTCCACCTCCACTTTGGTTTGGCAGGAGCCAGTTTTACTCTCAGTGGTGAAGAATTTTGTGTAGACCATGGAATTCTGCCTCTTATCCATGGAAAAGGTGCCAAACATCCACGGGTGGAGGTAAATATCCAGATCCACAGACGTGTCCAAATCATGGGATCATGGAATGGTTTGGGATGAAGAGACCTTAAATCCCATCCCATTCCATGGGCAGGGACGCCTCCCACTGTCCCAGGCTGCTCCAGGCTGGCCTTGGACACCTCCAGGGATCCAGGGGCAGCCCCAGCTTCTCTAGGAAATCCATTCCAGGGCCTCCCCACCCTCCCAGCCAGGAATTCCTTCCCAATATCCCAGCTGTCCCTCTGGAAGTGTGGAGCCATTCCCTGTGTCCTGTCCCTCCCCGCCTGGGAAAAACCCCACCCTGCCACATTCTCCTCATTGTTCTTGGGGAAAAACCCAAAATTAATTCCCTGCGAATTCCAGAGCAGCCACTTCCACGAGCCGTTGGTTTTTCCGACCCCACCACGCTGAGTTTGTGCCTTTTCCCTCCCCATTCCCATTTTTCCGGCGTCTCCCTTCGCAATCCAAGCTTTCCCTGCATCCAGCATCCCAAATTTGACGTGGAGAATTGCAGGGAGCGTGGCAGTAATCACAGGGTGGGAAGGAGAATAATCATTCCCGGGGATTTCTCTCCTGTCGTTTCTTAGACAGTTCAACCATTATCCCGAGCGAAAACCCAGGAACTGCAGGATCAACAGGACAGAAAAGAATAAAACTCCCAGGGCTGGGATCAGAACCCACTGGGCCTCCCTCCCTCCCACTCCCACACGCTTCCCAAATCCCCAAATTGTTCCTTTGGATCCGAAGCCGCATCTCCAGATTCCGTCTGTTTATTAATTAGCCTTTGCAAGCCGTGCTAACGAGGAGCCCTCCTCCCACCGGGCCACCCTGGCAGCCCCAACACTGACGCTCCTCCAGGGAAACTTCAAACATTTCCTGAAAAATCGCGCAGAAACCGGAAAACCAGCCCGGAATGGGGTTTTTTTTTCCACATCTTTCAACAAAGTTACATAAGGCAGCCCCTGCTCTGCTGCTGCCTTGAAACTCTCCAGGCCTGCAGCACTCGGGCACCTTTATTCCCTCAATCAGCAGCAGGTTCCTGGGGAGGCTCAGGAATGTTCCCTGGCCTCACAGCAGCCTGAAAAACAGCAGCGGATATTTTGGGAATTTTGAGACAGACCAGAAGCACAGAGCATAAAAATGAGTTTATTCCGTGCTCTGTCCTCCCAGATTAAAGCCCTACACTGATGCAATGTCGGGGTTTTCACCCCAATAATGGGTGTTCACCCCAGATAAATAAACCCTAAATATGTTTTCAGGGATATTTTTCTTCCCCCTCGTTGCTAATTATGGAATAATCAGGGTAACACCCAACCACCTCAGCTGATCATCAAAAACCACCCCAAAAGGAACGTCCCCTACGCTGCTCCTGGTATTCCATTGTCTGTTCTGTAGGGCAGCATTGACCCTTTCCCAAATATTGAAATTCCTGGGGTTTTTTGCCACATTCCAGGGCCGCTCCGGCGAGCACAAAGCCATTTATTGATTTGGGAAGGCTGCGATTTCTGGGGCTCCTGAGCAGCTTTTCATTCATCCCTCCTTGCTGGCCACGCTGATTGAGGATGATGAAATCCTGATTTGCAATTCTAATTCCCTTCTTTTTTCCTGAACAGGCTGCCCAAGAGCTCCAGGAATATTATTTTGCCAACCCTTACAATAAACACCACCATTGCCCATGAAATCCTGAAAAACACACTTATTTCAGATCCCAAACCGCAGACCCACTCACAATAATTAGCTCATAAACCCTAATTTTCACATAATCGATTCTTTTTCAGGAATTTGGGAATTCTATCCAGCGAATAATGAGCTGTACCTGCTGGAGGGGGGCTTGAACCCTGCAGGAGATTTGGTGTGCCGGGTGCTGCATCATTAAATCACGGAATCCTGGAATGGTTTGAGTGGGAAAGGAACTTAAATCCCATCCAGTGCCACCTTCCAGGGACACCTTCCACCACCCCAGGGTGCTCCAAGCCCCGTCCTCGGACACTTCCAGGGATTCAGGGGCAGCCACAGCTTCTCTGGGAAATCCATTCCAGGGCCTCCCCACCCTCCCAGCCAGGAATTCTTTCCCAAGATCTCATCTAAATCCTCCCTTTTCCAGCTTACAGCCATTCCCTGGGTCCTGTCCCTCCATCCCTTGTCCCCAGTCCCTCTCCAGCTCTCCTGGAGCCCCTTCAGGCCCTGCAAGGGGCTCTGAGCTCTCCCTGGAGCCTTCTCCTCTCCAGGTGAGCACCCCCAGCTCTCCCAGCCTGGCTCCAGAGGGGCTCCAGCCCTGGGAGCAGCTCCGGGGCCTCCTCTGGACCTTCTCCAGCAGGTTGCTCTCGGTTTCCAGAGCTCTGGATAAAAACTCTCAGGAGATGGCACAAGCACTCGGCGTTTTCCAAAAACGGGGTCCCTAGAAGTCATTTTGCAGCGGGAATTCGCCGTTTCTGGAGCGCTGCTCTGAAGCCAGCCCCGCTCTGAGCCCCACAGATCCAACCCCAAAGTGCCCCCCAGGACCACTCGTGTTTCCCAAAGCTGACACATCACCTCCACCCTCCCCAGCAACACTTCCCTTCCCCTCTTCCCATAAATAAAATCTTGTTTTCCGGCGGGTAATGCTCTATCCAAGGAATTCAGCTTGGAAAAGGAGGAATTTCCAAGCAAACCCTTCACCCAGAGGGGCCAAACTGAGAGCCAGAGCCACCAGACTGGGGGGGTGGGTGGGACAGAGGCAAGAAAAGCTGTACCAGGAGCAGAGGGAACGAAAACACGGAGAGAAAAGAAGGAAAATCATCTCATCCCTGCGAAGCTCCTGAAGAGTTTCCAACCCAATGACTCAACGGCGGCAGCTGCTTCGTGCAGAGGGGTCTGGGACTGGCTGAGCTGGCAATTAATGAATGTTTGCATCTATTTTCCATCAACACCAGCTCTGCTGACATCTTTCCAGCACACATCGACGGAGCACGGCGAGCCCCGGGAGCGGGGAATGAGCAGCAGGGAGCAGATCCCCAGGTTCCCGTCTGGATTAAATCCTGACCTCCCGTTTTATCGCGTCTTCAGGGAGCTGGAATTTTATGTTCCACTTTGGCTCCTTCCGACCTCTGGAGCTTTCGCAGTTTGGGGAGAAGCTGCTGCAGGGGGTGTGGGTTCCCAGCATGGAAGCGATTCCAGGAGGACCCGGCCCCCTTTATCTGACAGGAGCAGAAACCACCACAGACTTTGGGCCTCAAATGAAATTTACTGGATGCTCCACATCTTTGGGAACACAGCTATTCCCTCAGTTAGGGAAGCAGCAGTGCTGGCTGCTCCCTGGATGAAACTAAACAGGGGAAAAGTGCTGGAATTCATGGAATCATTGAGGTTGGAAAAGCCCTTCAAGGTCATCGCATCCAAGCTGTGCCCGGTCCCCACTTTGCCCCCAGCCCAGAGCCCTGAGTGCCACGTCCAGGAATTCCTTGGACACCTCCAGGGATGGAGACTCCAAACCTTCCTGAGCCCCTTCCAACCCTGACCACCCTTTCCTTGGAGAAATTCCTCCTGATGTCCACCCTGAGCCTCCCCTGAGGCCGTTCCCTCTCCTCCTGTCCCCGTTCCCTGGGAGCAGAGCCCGACCCCACCCGGCTCCTCCTGCCAGGGAATTGTGGACAACCACAAGGTCCTCCCCGAGTCTCCTTTTCTCCAGCTGCAAATTCCCAGTGGATCAGGACCCCCGTGGGCACAGGGATGATCCAGGATGAGCCATCTCTCCTATCCAGCATCCTGAGGCTTCCTGAGCTCTCCAAGCTCTGACTCCGGGTCCCTCCTCCACCAGGGAAACCCTCTGGAAAAGCAGCCCAACGCTGGAATTCTCTTCCCTCTTCCAGGCCGGGAGGGAAGCTGAGCCCCTGGATGAGTAAGAAACCCCCACGTGGCATTTCCAGCCCAGAGTATCCAAAGCTGGATTTGGATCCAGATCCCAGCACAATGATCCAGATCTCCAGACGTGGAATGAGGAGCAGGATGGGGGTGGGGAGGCCCTGAGCATCCCCAAACCTTCCTGGTTTCCTTGTGGATCTCCAGACGTGGAATGAGGAGCAGGATGGGGGTGGGGAGGCCCTGAGCATCCCCAAACCTTCCTGGTTTCCCTGCACCTCCTCCACGGTGCTGATTTATCCGGGAATAAAATCACTGCCTCTGGAATAGGTCATAATATTATGACTTATAACCCTCCACAGTTTTTTCCCCCCTGTCTCCAAGCCCTGAAGCTGCAGCTCTCCAGAGCTTTCCCAGGGCTGGAATTTTACACATTTGGTGTTAAAACAAGCAGCTGACAATTTGGGAGCGCCACTTAAGGAGCGATTTCCTGCCAGGAGCCAGGGAAAGCAGCGCTTTCCTCGGATTGCTCCTTTCTCCTCTCTCCCCTAATGTTCGCTCCCATCATCCCTCGAGTTCCTCGGAGCACAAATCCATCTGCATGGAAATGTTTGACAATATTTCCCTTTCCACTGGATTTCGTGGCGGGGAGGAAGCCCCGGAGCAGAGAGGGGAATTTAATCCCGTTTTCCACAGGTTTCCTCACTTCCACGGGGTTGCTCCACACCCACCACGGCCACGGTGATCCCACGTGGATCCCAGGGGCAGAAGATCCCAAATCTTTGCTGCCCGGTGTCACCACTGTCCCATCTCCAGGTGTCACATCCCTACAGCATCCAAAGAAAAGCTGGGAACACCAGGACCACGTACCTTGGAGCAGGACACAGGGACGGATCCTGCCTTCAATCCTAAGGACAAAGCTCTTCATCCCCCTTTAACAAACACTCCAATCCCTGATTTTCACTCTTAAATGTGTCCTAAACCCTGAAAAGTTGGGAATCTTCAGCTTCCCAAACCCCTTCTGACAACTGAAGGAGCCAAAATATTGGAAAACCAACCAACACTGGGGGATTCAGTTTCATACATCCTTCAGATGATGAGGCTGGATGAGACCTGTGGAAGGTGTCCCTGCCCATGGAATGAGATCAACTTTGAGGTCCCTCCCAGTCCAAACCAGTCAGGAACTCTGGGATCATTTCCTTGACACACTGAAGCTCCTCTCTCATTTACACCTTACATTTCTGCCACAAAAATTAACTCCTCCTGACAGCAGTTCTTCTTCCATGGAAAACGACTCCCGTTCCAACCCCCAGCAGCACATTAATATTCCTTTCTCCGTGCACTCAGCCAAGCCAGGAGATTCTGGCACGCTGGGAACTGTGAACATTCCCACCCGCACTGATTTTGAAATAATTTGGGAAGGGCGGATGTGCCAGAACATTTCCCAGAGTTAACTGCACACAGTTAAGCTGAGCTTTGTTATGCAGAGCCTGGTAGGGAAAAACAGAGCCTTGGAGCTGCTCTGTTGGGAGTAAAAGTGGATATTCCTTCCAATTCCACCTGTTCTCCAAGGAGGCTCAACAATAAACTCCAAAAATACAAAATAATGGCTTTGGGAAGTCCCCGTGCAGCTCTCCTGGATCTGCTGGGGAAGTGCTGCTCCCAGAGCAGTTTGCAGGGAGAGGTTCAAGTCCTTTGAGGGATTTAATCCCAAATCCCAGAGTATTCCACGTTGCACATCCACAAATTGGGAATGTATGAATTTAACTGTAATTCCTCATCACTGGCATTCCCTCCCCTCTGAATATCCCTAGCTCAGAACAGGGGGAAGAGAGGCTCTTCCCCAAGTTTTCCCCAAAAAACCCCTCCACTCACACAAAAAGGAGTTGGACTTTGGCATCTGGATTCTTCCCAAGTTGTTTGCCCATTCCTGTGATCTTCAGACCATTTTTTATTGCTCCCATTTCCCAAATTTTCAGGGGAATGGGGATGGAATTGGGAAGCCTCTCCCCCTGGCACTGCTCTGCCCTTTCCCACATCACACCTGCAACACATAAAAACAACTATTCCCAAACTATTCCCAAAATCCTGGAATCCTGGAATGGTTTGGGATGGGAGGGACCTTAAAGATGATCCCATTCCACCGCTGCCATGGGCAGGGACACCTCCCACTGCCCCAGGGTGCTCCAAGCCCTGTCCAGGACAATTCCAGGGATCCGGGAGCAGCCACAGCTTCTCTGGGAATTCCATCCCAGCTCCTCCCCACCCTCCCAGGGAGGAATTCCTTCCCAGGATCCCATCCAACCCTCTGGAAGTGGGAAGCCATTCCCCGTGTCCTCTCACCACATAAAAATGTAAACCCACGCTGACTTCCTCTCTTTACCATGGAATTTCCCATTCCATGAGAAAGCAGAGCTGGAATCCATCCCAGGCCTGTCATTCCAGCTGCAAACGACGCTCCTGGAGCTCCCACATCTCCCAAGAGCACGCGGAGCACCAAGCGACCCCGCGGACCTGAGCTCGGGGTTGGGATGGGGCCACCCATTCCAATTCCAGCAGCAACGGGACCCAAACCCTCCGAGTCCCAGGGAAACGGGGGTCCAGGCGCTGCCCCCTCCCAGCTGCCCCCTCTCCCGGGAGCGGCGTTTTCCTGCAGGAGCCATCGGATGCGCGGCGAGCGCGGAGCGTTCGTTTCCTTGGAAACAAAACCCTTCCAACCTCCGGCGCGCACAATCCTCGGGAAAAGAAAACTCTGTAATTAAACCCGAGGCCTGGCTATTTTTAGCCCCCGGGATGTGAAACCCCAACTGTTTTATTAGGGATGGATCCCGAGGAAAACGCGCTTCGCTCGGTTATTGGAGGAGGAAATCTTCGTTATCCACCCAAACAATAAACCCACGGAATTGCGCTGGGGAAAAGAATTGCTTGGCCCTTTGGAAATAAAAAAGAAATCGGGAGATTTGGATTTTTAGGATCCTCCGAACCAGGGTTAAAAGGAAAACTTGAGGGGACAAACCCGAGAGAATCAAAGAAAACCTTGAGGGGACAGACCCGAGAGAATCAAAGAAAACCTTGAGGGGACAAACCTGAAAAATCAGGAGGGAAAATTGATTCATTCCCTGGAGCTCGGGTTTGATCCTGGAGCTCTTTTCCAACCCTAAAGATTCTGGGATAACGGAATTAGATCAAGGAATTGCAGAGTTTAATTGAAATTATATTGGCCAGCCCTATTGTGCTGATGATTCCTTGGTGGTTTTCCTGGAGAAAATCTCTGCAATTAAAGAGATGCCAATGGAATTCCATAAAAAAATCACCTGAAAAGATCGATTTAGAAGAATTCACCCTGAAATTTAAGAGAATTCACTCTGAAATTTAAAAGAATCCATTCTGAAATTTAAAGGTATTCAGTCTGAAATTTAAAAGAATTCACTCTGGAATTTAGAAGAATTCACTCTGAAACTTAAAAGAATTGACTCTGGAATTTAAAAGAATTCAGTCTGGAATTTAAAATAATTTACTCTGAAATTTAAAAGAATTCACTCTCAAATTTAAAAGAATTCACCCTGAAATTTAAAAGAATTCACTCTGAAATTTAAATGTATTCACTCTGAAATTTAGAAGAACTGACTCTGAAATTTAAAAGAGTTCACCCTGAAATTCTCCTGCGAAGTTGCTGTTTTCTCCTAAGGAGAAATATCAAAAATCACGGAATGATTTCTTCTCTAAATCCGTAATTTTGGGTCATTCTCCAGCTGCGCTGCCGGGTTTGCTCCTTGGATTCTTTTCTGAATTCCAGCCTATTTCTGCCGAGCACTGAGCAGATCATCAAACACTTCTGTTCAATTTTACTGCCGGGCTGCTCGGGGAGATAAAACGTTAAAAACCAATTTATCAAATTAAAAACCAGAGGAAAAACAAGAGTTAGGAAATCATAACTCCGTGTTTTACACAGCAAAAAAACAACCTGCGAGTGAAATCCTTCCCCAGCCCCCAAGTTTGATTTCTCCTCTGGAGATTCTCGCCTCGCATTTGGATGGATTTTCCTTTCCCTCGTATAAATGTTTGGAAATCAGGAAGATTTCTCCTCTGCCCGTCACGTTTTTGGATTAAACATCGCATTTCAGGGGTTTTTTTCCACCACAAATCGAGGAATTTTCAAGCAAAGGAAGCATCCTGACACTTTGGAGTGGAAGCAGTCGAGGTGAAGCGCAGGGCAGCGAATTTTCAGGCTTTTATGGATAAAGATTATTGTGCTTAATGTTGAAAATGAGCTTAAATTTTTTGGTTAAAACAAGAGTTTTAATCTCTTCATCACCAAAGAAGTGTCCTGGGAACCGTCCCAGCTACTGAGAGGAGTCAAACCATTTGAAAATATAAAACTCTGCTGAAATTCTGATTTTTTTTGGTGTCTGAAGCGTTGTTTTGAAGGGAATTAATGGGCTCTGATTGCAGCAAAAGCCCCTAAATATTCCCCAGAAAATCAGAAGCAGATCCTGAGTGAGCAACCCAAGGGAGGGTCGTTAACGGGGGACAAAAGGGAATATTAATTAATGGAAATCAGGGAAGAGAAGAGCAGAAAAAGGGATTTCAGGCTAAATTTCACCTCATGATAGCCACAAAAAATTGAGCCAGCAAGCAGAGACTCCACGGATGTGTGTTTTTATAGATCCCCCCAAATTATCCCAAATATCAGCAATTGTTATTCCCACTGAGCAGGGATTTTTCTTATATTTAGGACAATATTTTAACAATATTTTAATAATATTTTAACAATATTTTAATTTTGGGGCAGAAAACCTCCTTAGGGCCCTTCCAAGCCATTCCATGAGTTTATAATTTTCTGATTACGGGGACAAGATGATGAGCATCCCCTTGAAAATCCTACTGGAAAATTAAGGAATCTACAGTTCCTGGAAGTTGTGGATGACTGAAATTCCCATAATATCCAAGATAATGTGGAGAGCCCGGACAGGAATCCGCTCACTGCTCCGATTCTCTTCATCCCACAAAATTTGGCCTCTTAAAGACCAGGATTTGGGGTTACAAATCCCAAATTTACCAGGTTTTGTTCCTCATGGACCGAAGCAAATCCCTGCGAGCCAAGAATTCCTGGTTTTCCTATTTAAGTCGATTTTCGAGGAGGAGAAATCCTCTCCCTTCTTCATCCAGGTGTCAGTCTCCCTGAGGGACTCAGACACTGCACAAACCCCAAAATCCCCCGAATCCTCTGCTTTTTGGGGGATTATTTTCGTGTGGGGATCTCCCTGATCGAAGCAAGACCTTCCCAAATATCCAGGTGTGACCCCACAGGTGTCACCCCCCCATTCCTGCCATTCCCAGCCAGCCAAAATCCCAATTATTGCTGCAGGATGGGATTTATTGGTGTTTTTCCTCCAAAAAAACCAGCTTAGATATGAAATTTTCCTGATTTCCTGAAAGGATTGGCACAGCCCAGGAACTCAGGGATGGTTTTTGTCCCCTAAATGAGACAATTTATGGCTGGAATCCCAATTATTGCCACAAGATGGGATTTATTGGTGTTTTACCCCCAAAGAGCAGCTTGGACATGAAATTTTCCTGATTTCCTGAAAGGATTGGCACAGCCCAGGAACTCAGGGATGGTTTTTGTCCCCTAAATGAGCCAACTTATGGCTGATAAATGACATTTCTCTGCCTGCCTAAGGAACGCTTCATTAAGATCCAGCTCAGCTCCCGCTGCTCCTGGAGAAAAAATCCAATTATTCCAAGCGGAGCTGGATCCTGATTCCATCTCCAGGTGTCCCTCTCCTCCTGAACTCCGAGCCCTGCCGGGGGCACATTCCCAAACCTCCCAGAGCTGCAGCAGAGTTCGGACATCGCTCTCGGGGAGGCGTTTTGGGACGCTCCCGTGCAGGGCGGCAGTTGGATCGATGATCCTCGTCTGTCCTTCCGCTCAGGATATCCCGGGATCCCACGACTCTCGCACGTATTCCACACGGGCACCACCCAAATTTTCCAAAAGCTCCCTCAAAATCTCCGGCGGGAAACTCTAAAAACCCCCAAGGCTTTGCCATTCCAAGGAGTAATTCCAGGGGGGAGCAGACTCAGCTGCAAGATTATTCCTGAATTTAGGAGAACGAAAACTTGTTCTGAGTCTGATTTTTTTCCAAGTTTTCCATACAAGGAGCACCCCTGGAAAACCTCAACCTCCCGTGTCGGTGTGTTTAGACTTAAAAACTGGGAAAACCCATTTTTTAGGCCCAGGAATGTTTATTTTTCTGGGATTTGGAGAGCAACTGGGAATTGTTTTGTCTGGAAATGGGGCCAAATTAATAAAATCGGAATCAAACGCGTCGGAATCAGATTCCAAGGAATAAAATCAGATTCCAGTGAATAAAATCAGAACCAAACAAACGGGATGTGATCCCTCCTGAAGGGAACAGTCACCCACGGATTAATGAGCTGCTAATTGGACACGACAGAAATTCCACCCAGGGGGCTTCCAGTGGCACTAACGAGGCTGAGGGGAGTAATTAATTAATTAATCTCCCTGCAGCCCCTCCCCGCCATTGCAGCTGCCATGAATAATTCAGTTTGTTGGACAAATCTGCCTAAAGATGGATTTTAGTCCCAGTTTTCCTGAGGAATTTTCTCCTCCCCGTGTGGGAAACTGAAATGGGGGATTTGTTGTGTTTTCAGCTGTTTATTCCCATTTTTAACCCTTTCTTTACCTGAGGGAAGCTAATTAATCTAATTACCTTCGACTCCAATTAAATCCTGTTGGAATATCAAGGAATCCTGGAATGGTTTGGCTTGGAAGGACCTTAAAGCTCCACTCCCACCCCAGGGACACTTCCACCATCCCAGACTGCTCCAGCCCGGCCTTGGACACTTCCAGGGATCCAGGGAAAGCCACAGCTTCCCTGGGAATTCAATCACAGCCAGGAATTCCTTCCCAATATCCCATTTAACCCTTCAGTTTAAAGCCTATCCCCGGAAATCTGCCTCGGGAAGGTTAAAAATTAGGGATTGATCTCTCAGGAATGGTTGGAGACGTGGCCAAAGGCAACTGCTGGGATAAACTCCTGTTTTCCCAAAAAACAATCCCACGGAATCGGATCCACGGCTCCCAGTCAGCACCGGAGCAACGAAACTCTGCTTAACAAATTCTGCTTTTCCCATTTAATTCCAAGCCCAATTTCCCCACCCACATCCACGAAATCCAGCTCTCCCTGCATCCTTTAAAGCGCTGGCTTTGCTAATTGCCCCGGCAGCTCGTTAGGGAGTTAATTAGGAATTTCACCCAGCTAAAGGCTGTAATTGACAATTACAATGTCCATAACATCCATCCATAACACGCTGTTCTTAGTGCACGAAATGTGCCGTGAATATTAAAACTATTCCCGGGAACAGCTCCTAAAATGGATGGAATTCCAGGAACCTCAATGCCAAGAAGCCGATCCCCAGAAATCTGCAACTCCTCCTTCCCAGGAACGCCGTTCACCTGCCCCATCTTCTGTTTTTGCATCCGCCCAAATCCTCTGCCTAAATCTGGGATAAATTCACGGTTCTGAACAGGCTCCTTCCCAAGCAGCTCCTGCTTCCACATGGAAACGTCCGTGATCCAACCACGAATTCCCAGCCGGGGATCTCCCAGGGCTCTGCCCCTTTTTGGGGCAGAGGTTCCAACACATCCACGTGGGTTCCCAAGCGGCAGCATCGAGGAGCTTTGGGAACATCCCGAATCCCAAGGCCGATCCCTTCCCACCAGGGAACTCACCAGCCCAAATCCACCTCGTATCCCAGCACAGGAAACCTTCTGCGCCCTCCCCACAGTGGATTTGTTCGCTTTTTTCCAGGAAAAGGGACAGGAAATGGGAACGTTCCACTCGTCAGGGTTTTCCCTGGCATCTCCAAGTCCTTCACTCCAGGTCTCCACCACGAACTCTGCTTTTTCCCGCAGATCTCCAGGGACGAACTCTGCTTCCAGCCACGCGCCAGCAGCCGCCGACTCTGGACTAAAGCGGGAATTTGGGAAGCAAATCCCTGTTCCAGTGTGAGGTTTCAGCTTCAAACACCTGCCTCGTCATCCCTCCAGCCCTGCTGCCATCCCAGACTGCTCCGTCTCCTGCTGATCCACATTTCGTGCCAGCCCCCACACCCGTGGAACTTCCATCTCCCGCTTTTCCTCTGCTCCGTCATCCTCGGCTTTTCCTGGATCCTATCGCTCCCCCCTTCCTCTTGCTCCGGCAGATCTGCTGTGTGAAGTAATTCCCGTTCTTCCCTCAGTTCCAAAATTAAACACGGAGCATTCCCGGTTTTATCTGAGGTTGGATGGGGCTTGGAGCACTCTGGGATGGTGGGAAGGTGTCACCGCCCACGGGATCATCCCCAAGGTCCTTCCCAACCCAAACCATCCCGGGATTCTGGGATTCCAAACCAGGGATTGACTCCATAAACCCAAGTACAAACAGAAACAATTTGAATCCAAGGTACGAAAACCAGGCATTCCTGATACCACTAAAAAAGGGGGAAAAATAACCTGGAATGATAAAAAATAGATATATTTAAAAATCTTTGTTTTGTCTCCACAGCCTGATTGCTTCCTGCTGAAAAGGAGGAGTTTGCACATTCCTGTTCCTGCAATTCCCAAATCCCTAGCAAGGTCTCACCCTCAATTTCCACGGAAAAAGGCTTAAAAAGAATAAAAAAATAATGATATGTAGTCTGACAAGGCTGCAATTGTTTTGTAGCTGTCAAAACAATCCCATTCCTTCTTAAAAGCCTTTTTTCCTGCCTTAATGGAATTATTTTCCTTCAGACTGACAAGTTTTGCCTTCAATTAGCAGGAATTTTAATTGATGGAATGTTTAATGTGGTGTCGAGGTACTTATTTATATCACACTAAATATTTACCAGCTCTTGTGCTGCTGAAGGGAACCAGAGCACGAAGACAGAGCGCAGAAAGCAAAGGTTTTGGGGATAAAGCAGGAAAAATACTGGATTTGTTTGGAATAATTAAGATCTAAACGTAAGGAATGATGCAGAGCAGGATCTGGAAGTGAGGTCAGCTCAGAACCTTTGATTTGAAAAAGGGAATTATGAAAAACTCACGGGAGTCTGGTACAAAAAAATGCCTAAAAAAAATCAGCTTTTAAGAGTATTCAGCTAAACAGAAAAAATCCATTCCCAGGCAAGATTTTCCGGGGGAATTCCTGGTTTTCCAATGGAGAGGCACTCATTTAATCAGAGTGTGGGGTACGTCTGGCTCAGACTAAAGCGGTGAAACTGAGCCCAGCTTAAATCTGGCTCCTAAAACAATTCTTTAGAAATCCCGATGTGGGGAAATCCCAGTCCCAGGGATGGGATCGTGGGAGCTCACAGAGAGAAAAATGAGGATTTAGGGATGGTTTGTAGCAGAGGGGACCTGGGAACACATTCAGGGGTGAGGCCCTAAGTGCCACCCAGCCTGGTTTGGTCCTCCCAAAAATCTCCTGGAAACTGGAAAGAAATGGAGGAAGGCAAATTCTGCTGGATCCAGGATTGTGGAATGAGAAATCCACCAGCAGGACACGTTCAAAGCCGCGTCCCACATGGGATTATCGGGCAGCCAAACCCATCCCGGAATCCGGGAAGTTGGGAATGCAACGGGTGGGGAGCAGCCAGGCAGGAGGAATATTCCCTGTACCCTCACGTCTGGGCATTCCCAGCATTCCCAGTGACCCCTGGATGCCAACCGAGCCCTTTCCAAACTGATCCTGAAGCAAAATGGATAAAAAACCCAAATTCCAGCTCTTTTCCTAGGAAAACTTGGACATGCCATTGCTGTCTTCCACATCCAGGTATTTTGGAGCTTTCTGGAGGCACAGGAAAGATCCAGCCCTTGCTCAAGGACGTGGAATTCCAGGCCCTGACAGGACCCATCCACCCCTGACGTGCCATTTAAACCAAAATCTCTCATTTTCCAGGCTCTAATCATTCATTCCTGGCTGTAGGATTAAATAAACTTCCCACGGCTTTGGACCGGCAAATCCCACTGGGAAGAAAATGAACTCTGCCCCAGCCAAAGCCAGGATATTTAATTCCCATTTTCCAGCCCGGCTTTCTCCTTCTTTCCAAAAACCTTCCCTACTCTGGTTTGTGAGGCCAGGTTGTGGCACCAGGGCAGTGGTGGAATTCCCATTCCTGGAGGGATTTAAAATCCCTGTGGATGTGGCACTTGGGAACACGGGGCAGTGTTGGTTCAACTCCACGATCTTGGAATTCTTCACCCACCTCAGTGATTCTATAATTGCATTATTCATGGGATTCTCAAATGCAAAGCCCCACTTTATTCCCCAAAATTCAGTTTTCTTTGCTGTTGTTCCCTCTGGGAGAAGATTCCTTCTGGCTCCACTGGAATTCTGCACCACTTCCCACAGAAATCCAGCACAACCAGGTTTGGAACACATTTATCCCTTTGTTTTCCAGCAGTGGGATTTCACCTCTTGCCTCTCAATCCTTGAATGTCCAAACTTGACACAATTCCAGGNGAGGAGGAGGAGGAGGGATTCAGGCTGGGAAGAGCAGACCCAGATCCCAGGATTTACTGCCAGGAAGGTGAACACAATTCCAGCCACTGCTCATCCATCCTGGAATCAAAATCCAGGGATTTTGGCTTGGAATGATCCCCCTCCCCAGGAGAGAGGCAAATTAAATACTCCAGGAATAACAGAGCTGGTTTGTGTCCAGAGATCTGCACGATAAACTTCCCAAATTTAGTTTATCTGGATGAATCTCCTAACAAATGACCACTGGAGGGAGGAAATTGTTTGGAATTCATTAAAAAAAAAGGGAATTAAATTAAAGATTTGGGTTGAATACATAAAAAAGAAAAAGGAAATGAAGCCAAAGATTCCAATGGGAATCCAAAGGGCAGGATTTAATCAGGATTTCCCTCGGCTCCAGCATCCCTGCCTGCACTTCCAATAAAGCAGTGCTGCCGGATGATTTCCCAAATTTCCATGGAATCCACGTTCAAAACACAGTTTGATTATTTATAACTGAATTAGCACATAAAGGATACTTTAAAATAAAAATTTAATATCATTTAGTGGTGCTTGGAGATCTTTTCTAACCTTAATAATTCCATGATTCCATGACCTAATGGTGCTGGTTTCATCCCAGAGCTTCCTTCCCCGAAAACAAAAAGTGGTGTCCATAAAACTCATTAAATCCAAACCTAATTAACATTTCATATTGATTCCTTCAATTCCTAAAGGTTGGACTCAGTGATCCTAAAGGTCTTTTCCAACCTAATTGATTCTGGGATTTAGGATGGCTGGATTCTTTTATTGGGGGTTATTTTTTAAGGCCTAAAATTCGGAGAGTTTTTCAAAGTCTAAGGGATGCAATCCAGGAGCAAGACGGGGAAAATCCAACAGCAGAAAGGATTTGTTGTGCTTCATAAATAATATATAATAAATAATAAATAATAAATAATAAATAATAAATAATAAATAATAAATATAATAATAATAATAATGGCTTGGGACAAAGCATTCTCCAGAAAATCAGAAAATTCCGGAGATTTGCTCTATCCCTTTGCATTTGCCCCTTTGTCCCAATTTTCAGGCTGCCACAAAATCCCGGTAATTCCCATCCCCACGCCACGTGGAATTCCTCAGGAAGAAAGATGCTGGATACACATTTTCCTTCCGAAAACCTCCCCTCTTCCCCCTGGAGAGGGCATCAATATTACACGGAGCCGTGGAATTCAGAACGCTGCACAAAGAGCTGGAAAAATAAATTCCAGCGGAAAGGATGGCAGGAATCGTCCCCAACCACCCGCAGCGCTGAAAGCGGCGATTTGTGAAAAATATCCAACGGATCTGAACAGGGACAGCTCCGGGAGCACAGGGACCTGGAGCTGCTGGAGAGCCCAGGGGAGGCCCCGGAGCTGCTCCAGGGCTGGAGCCCCTCTGGAGCCAGGCTGGGAGAGCTGGGGGTGCTCACCTGGACAGGAGAAGGCTCCAGAGAGAGCTCAGAGCCCCTTGCAGGGCCTGAAGGGGCTCCAGGAGAGCTGGAGAGGGACTGGGGACAAGGCATGGAGGGACAGGACACAGGGAATGGCTGTCAGTTGAAAGAAGGTAGATTTAGATGGGATATTGGGCAGGAATTGTTCCCTGGGAGGCTGGGAAGGGGCTGGGCTGGAATTCCCAGAGCAGCTGTGGCTGCCCCTGGATCCCAGGCCAGGCTGGAGCAGCCTGGGACAGTGGGAGATGTCCCTGCCTAGGGCAGGGGTGGCACTGGATGGGCTTTGAGGTCCCTTCCAACCCAAACCATCCCATGATTCCACAATTCCATGCTGGAAGGGACCTTCAAGCCCATCTCGTTCCAAACCCAGACTCATCCATGAGCATTTGGATGTTCCAAGGGTCTCCTCCGGGCCGTTTATTCCACCGGATTTCTAAATCCTTTTAAAAGCTCCTGTAAAGTCTCCACTGGTACCAAACCATCCAGGGAGAAGCTTGGAATGATTTCCAGGCTGGCAGTTAGGATGGGTTATTTTCGAATTTTGGGATTTTTCAGCCAGAGAGGTCTTGGACTCCTCACCCCTGGCAGGGTCCAAGGCCAGGCTGGACGGGGCTCGGAGAAGCCTGGGATAGTGGAAGGTGTCCAGGGCAGGAATGAGATGGGCTTGAAGGTCCCTCCAATCCAAACCAGTCTGGGATTTGAGGTTTGAGAATCCAAACCATTCCTGAAACAATGAAGGATCCATTCTCCCATCATTTCTCCGGAGGAATTTATGATGCTCCTAAAAAATCCCCAGCAATGAAGCCTTGCAGGTTCTCAGATGAGGAATAAAACATTCGAAATCAGAAGAATTCAAGCCCAACTTCATCTCTTCCCGAACCAAACCCAACCGGAGGAGCTGAACTCCCTGTGCCACCCGGAGCCGTCCCAGGTTGGTCATTCCTTCATCAATCCATTAAAATCCCACAAAACACTAAATTCCAGGAGGAAAAAGCCAATTTTGGACCTGTTTTTCCTTGACAGTTAATGATCCAATTCAGCTACTTTTCAATATGAAAAATGCTGCGCAAATCATGCAAATCCTTTATTTATTTTTTTTTTTTAGGAAAATGCTATTCCAGACCTCTCCTTGCAATATAGGAATGCTATTAAAACAGATTTGTGATTACACAAACAATTTCAATTAAAACCACGCAATTATTTTCAACTGGACCACAAACTTGTTCAGAGGAAAGGCACAAGAATTCTTTTCTTAAGGAATAAAAGGCTCGAAATGTCCGTGTTTCCATGGAGACAACCTCTATCCTTTCATGCTTCCTAATCTATCCTGGGCGATCAATACTTTATGGTAATTGTTTCCATGGAAATTGCAACCAGAATAATCCTCTTTTTCCATAGAAAAGCAACAAGAAAACAACGCGGGGAAGGCAGAGCGGGTCTGCAGCAGCGACAGCACAACGAGCGCCCGGGCCTTGAGGAAAAGAATTCCAAATTTGGGGTTGATTAATCCAGTTCAGCAGTTTTTGGGAAGTTTCACAGGGAACGTGAGGATGAGGATGGGAAGTTGGGTTTGCCCAGCTCTGGGATCAATCCTGTGCTTCCGAGCTCAGGAAGAAGCACGCCGGGGTGGAGAGGGACAGGAACGAGTGATGCCAGTCCAGGACATCGGGGACAAAGGAATGTCACACTCAGAAAATCACGGAATCTCCTGAGCTGGAAGGGATCCGCAAGGATCCATCGATCCAACTGCTGGCCCTGCACAGACACCCCAGCAATCCCACCCTGCGCCTGTTTTCCAAGCTCTCCTGCAGCTCTGGCAGCCTTGGGAATGTGACCATTCCCCGGGGATCTGTTCAGTGCCCCACCACCCCCATTTCCCAATATCCAACCTAAACCTTCCCTGGCACAGCTGCAGCCATTCCCTGGATCCTGTCCCTGGCCATGGAGAGGAAAGATCGGCACCTGCCCCTCCATTCCTCCTCAGACAACCAGAGCCGGGGGAAGCAGGGTTTATTCCCACCCCGGAGCTGCATCCAACCTGCTCATCCCGAGGATGCGCAGGAATCCTGGATATCCCCCATGGAGCGCCACGAGGAACAGCCCCGAGCCCATTATCTCAGTCATTAACTTTCAGAAATGATAATTAAAGGCTCATTAGCATTCAACTAAAATCGTAAAATCGAATGAGAATGCAAAGTTCACCCTTCACATGAAATTCCAGCCCCAGTCGACCGTGGAAAACTTCCAAAACAACCACAAAAAATTCCATGTTCAGGAAAATCCTCTCCTGGGTTTAAATTTATGCCAAGAGACCTCCCTGCCAAAGCTTTTCCACACTTTGGGAAAACTAACTCCAGGTAAAACAAATGCCATCAGAATTAGCAATTAGCACCTGGATCAAAAGAGAATTACCTGGAATACTTCAGGAAAATCCTGAATTAGGAGCATCTGAGCAGTTTTGGATGGTTTTCCATGAGAACCAAGGAGAGCACCAGGATGGGAATTCATTATGTTGATGATGGACTCGATTAAAAAGCATCCCAGGAGTGCTGATCCCACGGCAGCTCCCAAAAACCCCTGCCAGGAGAAGGCAGCAGCTCGGGAACTCCGAGATCCTCCCCTTACTGTTGTAAATGCCCACATTTGTTTTCCAGGGAAAATATCCAGAAAAACGGAATGTGGCACTCCCTGCTTTAGCTGTGCAGCACGGAATCCTGGAATGGTTTGGATTGGGAGGGACCTTAAATCCCATCCCACCCCACCCCTGCCAGGGCAGGGACACCTCCCACTGTCCCAGGCTGCTCCAAGCCCCGTCCAGCCTGGCCTTGGGCACTGCCAGGGATCCAGGGGCAGCCACAGCAAATCTGGGAATTCTATTCCAGGGCCTCCCCACCCTCAGAATCAGGAATTCCTCCCCAATACCCCACTGGGAAGCCATTCCCCCTTGTCCCTCCATCCCTTGTCCCCAGTCCCTCTCCAGCTCTCCTGGAGCCCCTTCAGGCTCTGGAAGGAGCTCTGAGGTTTCCCTGGAGCCTTCCCTTCTCCAGCCCAGAGGCTGAATCCTGGTGGCATCACTGGTGACAGAGACGGTGACAGCAGCCCTCACACAACATTCCCATCCCCTCAGAAGCACCAACAGTGGCAATTCCCAGCCTGGCTGAGTCTGGTGGGATCCCACTGGAATAAATCCAACCCTACACCTGGGTGAGCCAAAGGAGCCCTCGGAGCCACCTCCAGGTGTCGGAGGAACACCCAAGGACACCTCTGAGCCCGTGCGCCCCACAGGGCTCCAGCTGCTCCCCGGATGCTTTAAATCACCAGCTAATCCGTAAAAATGTGAACAAAAAGGGAAACTTCCAGGGGAAAACCGCAGGAGGGACACAAAAGGCTAATTCCTCTTTCCCAGCAGCTCACCTGCTCTCCGAGGGAGCTCCCAAGGAAGCCCTGAGGCCACGGAGCTGCCAAGTCCAATCCATCAGAGCCGGCTGGGAGCGCTGACCCTCCCGAACCCTGCCTGCATGTGCAGAACACGGCATTCCAGAAAAACCACGGGCACGGGGAGAACCAGGAGCCGTTTCTGGGACAGAATTCATGCACATTTGATGAGCCCTTCTCTGGAGATGGCCTAAAAACGGCACAGGATTTGTTTTCCCAATTGTTCCCGTGATTGGGGGATGTTTTTCCCAACCAGCTGCATCCTGGCTGGGGATGTGTTTGGCATTTCAGGATTTTAGATCCGTATTTATGTATTTATGTGTGTTTTTTATATCTATATATAAGAAAGTAGCACCTAATTATTATCCTGTATCTTCCCAGATTTCTTTGGGAAGAAACTCAAGGAAACCACCAAATCCCACGGCTGGCAATTAGGAACCTTTCCCTAAACGTAAGAAATTTGGGAAAAATGCTAAAAATATAAACTCCATGAAAACATGGATTTCCCATTTAGCATGAAAAGATAAATCTGTATTTTGTGGGGTGGTTTGGGATGGAAAGGAGCTTAAATCCCATCCCATTCCACCTCCTGCCTTGGACAGGGATACCTCCCATTATCCCAGGTTGCTCCAAGTCCCATCCAACCTTAAACGCTTCCCAAATGTATTTATTACTTGAATAATTTATGGCAAAGCTCTTTTCCAAAGTCATTTAAATCCTCTAAGAGAACAAAACATTGAATTTCAGCTCCTTTAGTGCCTATGGATCAGAATCCTTAAAAATACAGGGCTGCAAGAAGATAAACAGATAAAAAGCACCACTGGAATTCCGTGCCAACACCACTGTGATATTACCTAAGTTTGGAATGGATACCCCATGAATTCTTAAAATCTAAATGAAAATAAACTCTGCTGCATTATTCACATTTAATTAAAATTTTGGTTTAGAGGCTTTAAAGAAGCTGAGGAATTTCTGGGGAAAAGTCAGAAAAGGGAAGGAAAAACCTGGAAAATCTGAGGTGGGAAGCAGAGGAATGAGGAGTGGGAATGCAGCTTTGCTGGGTGTGACCTCCCATCCAAAGGGAATTTTTTAAGGAAAGGTGGAAGCCAGGGAAAAACTACAATTAGCAAAAAAACATTCCCAAAGGATCTCTTCTGCTTCCAAACCCCACCCCTATAACTCCACCTCACTCCACCTGGATATGGAGTAGAAACAGCTTGGTGTGAGTTTTGTACCCATGCTGGAAGCCCCCAGCTGTTCCATTTTCCCCCAAATTTCTACAGTCCTGTTACACTTAAAAATCCAGCTGAGAAATTCCTGGGATTTTATCCTAAATTGTTGATTTAAGAGGCAAGAACTCCTGCAAAACTCCACTTCCTCGATGGAGAATCTACCATGGGAAGCTATTGCAGTATTCCCTGTTTTCCATTCCCATCATCTTGTTCAGGTCCAATTAAAGAGCTGTTCCTTGTGCCTTTTTCCTGGGAATTTCCCTGGGAATTTCCTGGGAATTATAATGCTTCCAGCCCCGCTTGGAGAGCTCTGAACTATTAAAAAAGAACCCATCAAATTCCCGAGTCCGTATGTTCGTCTTCCCAAAGTTCTCCTTACTCGAGTGCGTTTCTGTCCCTCCTCCTCAGGCAGCAGATGGAGTAGCACAAATCCACTTCCACACATCCCAGGGGAAGCATTTGAGTTAACCCAGCTCCGTTTTAAGGCTGTAGACACCAGGAATGTGGGATCAGGAGGACCTGGAGCTGCTGGAGAGATTCCAGAGGAGGCCCCGGAGCTGCTCCAGGGCTGGAGCCCCCCTGGAGCCAGGCTGGGAGAGCTGGGGGTGCTCACCTGGAGAGGAGAAGGCTCCAGGGAGAGCTCAGAGCCCCTTGCAGGGCCTGAAGGGGCTCCAGGAGAGCTGGAGAGGGACTGGGGACAAGGCATGGAGGGACAGGACACAGGGAATGGCTGTCAGTTGAAAGAAGGTAGATTTAGATGGGATATTGGGAAGGAATTCCTGGCTGGGAAGGGTGGGAAGGGGCTGGGATAGAATTCCCAGAGAAGCTGTGGCTGCCCCGGGATCCCTGGCAGCGCCCAAGGCCAGGCTGGAGCCCCCTGGGACGGTGGAAGTGTCCCTGCCATGGCAGAGGGTGGAATTGGACGAGCTTTAAGGGCCTTCCCCCCAAACCATTCCATGATTCCACGTTTGAGCTGCACCCAGGCTGTTCCTCACTCCAACTCCTCCTTCCAGGCTGGCACAGGAACCTCTGTGGACAATGACGCCCAGCACAAATCCAGGCATGCATCCGGCCAATCCCTGGCAGGGAATCACTGCAGCAGCCGCTTCCTTCGCTCCCGAGTTTCTGGGTGAGCTCATCCCACCCATCCTCTCTTCCTGCTCCCACCAAACTCCACCTTCAGGGATTTGCAGAGCGCCAGGGAATTATGGAAAACTCATCAGTGATTCCCAGCGAGGATAAATTATGGAGAGAGGAAGCTCTGATCCCTTTGATGCAGATGATCCACGATTTTGGCACGGGTGGGAAGGGATTTACCTTTCTTCTCACGCTGGGATGTGTTTTGCCAAAGAAAACTTGGAATCCTTTGATGTCCCCTCTTTTGTGCTGGATTTATTGACTCGAGTCTTTGTCGTGGGGGTTGCCAGCAGTGAAAAGTTTTCCAAGATTTCCTCCCTTTGAAGGATGGTTCAATATTAGGGATGACTCAGCTGAAGATGAGTCAGACCCATCGGTCCATGAAGAAGGACTTTGATCTATTGGAGATCATCCGGAAGCCCTCAAAACACAGGGAAAAACTTCCTAAATGCTCCTTCCGGATGGGAGAATCCCACCAGCAGCAGCCTCAGGGACTATGGTATGGATTGTAACTACTTTAGGATTTATTGGAATTTTATACTGGGTAAAAAATGCACTTTTTGCTTGAAAGAGGCAGGAAAAGTCACTGAGCACAGGAATGTTCCTGACTGGGAAAGTGATATCCAGTTTTTAGACTGGAAAAGCCCACAGGAATTAAAAGAAATCTTAATTTCTCCAGGATTTCTGCTGGATTTATTCCCTGAAGTAAATTCCCCTGGACTTCTCTGAGCAGCAAAAAAAATACCTGGAAATTTATTCAAAACTTCATTTTCCTCTCACTACATCAAGAGATAGAAACATTTAATATCCATTTATTTCCTGACAATTAATTTTAAGCAGGAAAAAGCTCTAATAACAATATTTATCCACAAAAGTGGGTAACTGCGTCTTTTTTAAAAGGTCAGATAGCCACCATAATAATTAATCTTCTTGCTAATTCATTTTGTTAATTATCAGCAAACTTTCTGTTTTCATGGAAAAAGAATTGGGAATTATTGGTAAACTTTCAATTTTCAAGGGGGAAAAAACCCCAGTTCCTTGGAAGTGGGTTTCAAATTTCCAGGAAGACCCTGTCAGTCTGGAAGGACACCTTGGAATTCCCTTGGAATGATTTCCTGCTGCTCTGACCTCCTGCCAAACAACTCCGCTGCAAACGAGGCAGGATTTACTTTTTGTGCATTTCCAATGGGATCATTCCCTTACAATCCCATTTTTTTTTTTTTCATTCCACTCCAGGGAAACTGGAGCGGAACTGGGAGGCTTTGGCATAAACAAAAACCCCCTAAAAATTCAATTTTAAGGAGTTTTTGTGACAAATCCTAAGGCACCAGCACACGGAAGCCCTCAGGTACAACCCCTGTACCTTGTTAGGCTCTTCCAGGTGGAAAATATCCCAACCATGGCATGGAGCGGCGGGGAAGGAGAGGGAATGTGCCTCCAGCGGGGCAGCAGGGCCGAGGGATGCCCCACATCGCCAGGAGCAGAGGATCCACGTGGATCCAGAGCCGGGATCGTGCCTGTGGATGCTCCCAGAGCTCGGTGCTCCTGCCCCCTTCCCAGCTTTTAGGGAAAACCAGGCAGCAGGATGGATGCAGAATGGAATCTCGATGGGACAGGGAAGAGGAGGGAGGTCGGGCCCAAGAGTCTGGGCTCTGCTGACCCCTTGCCCTGCTTTGCCTCCCTCTATCCTTGCTCCTCCTCCAGCCTCCGTCCCCTCGGTCCTTCCCCTCCATCCCATCCCCTCTGCACCGGCGTTCCTTCACCCCTCTCTGTTTTCCATCTGTTTCCCCCCCTCTTTCCCATGTTTTTATTTACAGGGTCGCTCAGGGTCCAACAGAGCCATAAAAACGACTTTAGCAGCATCTCCAGGGCTCTGACGCTTTTTCATCCCAGCTCCCATCAGGATTTGTCCCGGAGAGGGCAGGACCAAAGCTGCTGAACCAGCAGAGCCAAAGCATCACTGGGAACGAACCTGCCCAGTCCCCACCCCAACACCCCCCTGGAAGCACCTTCCTGAAACCCGCAATTATTCCCGTGGCTCGGTTTGCAGCTCCAGCTGCAATGCTGGGGAGTTAATCTATATGCAAATGAGCGGCGTGCATGTGGCAGCGCTCCGCCGAGGACCCTCGGCTTCGTTCCACGAATGTTCCCGGCGCCGTTTCGCCGGGATGACGTCCGGGGAGCCATGGTTACAACAACGCCGCACGGAGCAGCTGAGCCGTGCGCGGATGCCTTCCCCAGGCTCAATCCCACATCCACGGCGCATTTTGGAGGGGGCAGTCGGTGTTTTAATACCTCGGGAAGAATCCAAAGGAAATTTGCCTCTATACAGCAGCAAACAACGGGGTGAGCCGGGATGAGCCGGGAT